>BSBK01002687.1:0-415000 GCA_027943335.1 Chamaecyparis obtusa
TGAATCGCGAATCTTAAAAGAATCTATACCAGAATTCTGAAACAAAGATCACACGTGAGTCAAATTCCCATGCGGTCAAATTCAGAAAATGAAGGAGAGAGAGAAAAGCATAGAACAAAAATCCAAATAGGCACGCAACCAAACATGATGAAGACACTTCTGTTTTGACTTACATAAAAAAAATATAAACATAAGGAAATTCAAATCCTACCTCAAACACCCAAGAAAACTTTTGAATGAAAACCAGATCTGAAGCCAAAATCCCAAAACCTCCAAGCCTTCCAAAATTGAATTCTCTACCCAAAATCCTTCAACATGCCTGCCCCCATTTTCCTCAATTCCCCATTTCATGCAACCCTAAAGATAACTCAACATCTAACTCCCACTTCAACTCCAAATCAGAAATTAAAAGAAAATCTAATTAATAAATTAAAAACACTTTTCATGCACAACTCAACTTTGACTTTTTAGATCAAGTTGATAACTTTTGAAAACAATTCAATTTCAATAATGCACATGTTATAATGTAAATATGTATTAAATAGATTAAATATTTAATGTATCCTAAAACCATGCAAATCAAATATTTAATTATTTAATAATGTACACAAGCATAATCAAATCTAATTTCCAATTAAATAATCAAATAATTGACTTTAGATTAATTTTCTCAAATCCATCTAGGAGCATAATTAACATTAAATTTCAACTATAATCATTAATCAATAAATCATAGAAAATCACCCACATAAGCGATAAATCAACTGAAGCCAAATGAGGTAAAATTAAACAAAGTAAAACCAAGCAACACCAGAAAGGGACCCACGAATTCCTGTCACCTAGATGAATTCAAGTAGGGTAGTCAAACTGATACTTGTCCAATCCTAGGATAATTAGGCTTAGGTTATTGTTTTGGACCTGCATTATCTCCCATCTCTTACCATTTGAGATATTGTGATAGGGCACGCTCATTCTAACAATTCAAGGAAGTCGATTCCTAGTACCTGCAAAACTGCATACGAAACCTGCATGTACATACATATTTAAATATATAACAAACAATGGTGGAGATCGACCAGTCATGTGGATCTCGCAAGAAAGTAACTATGACTCTGTCCCTCAACCACATCAGGCACGTCAAACAAAAATATAAAACAAACACATAAACTATACACATGCAAGTATGGGGTCAGTAAAATCATAAGTATCAATGATTTCCTAACATATAATCTATCATCCTAAAATAATCATAAGATTAACTCAAGAAGCTCCATTCTTATCGTGTTCTCTTCTCTTCGTAGTTCATGATGCATTTCCATCAGATGTTTTAGCCTTGGTTAAAATTTTATATCAAACAAATCTTATGAAATAATGAAAGAATATTATGTAACTTATTTTCTAACTCGGCAATCAAATCAGAAAGTGATACCTTGTCCAATGCAACATTATTCAATATATCCTTAATTATTTTTTTGCTCCATTTTCTTCTTATGTACTTGCATGAGGTACTCGATGGTCTTTATACCAGGTTCTTTAACTTGATTTACCTTCCAATTGATTCAGTAAGCTGCCCTTCTCATTTACATTTGCATTAGGAACAAATTCTTACAATATATCCTTGACACTTTCTAGCACATCTGTCTTTTGCTTATTTGCTAGCATTTTGTCCTGGTCTTCTTTCATCTTTAGTAGATCTCCAAATTCAGATAATTCTTTATGGCTTAGTGAAGAAATGTCTACCTTTGGTATGATTATCAGTTGGCTCAATTCAACTTTTGTTTTCTTGTGTTTTCTTTTCTTTGTGTTCTTCTTCTCAATTTGAATACTTTCTCTAGTATAAAATTTTGTGGAACGTGATACCTTCATTGCATCAGATGTAGTAGTAGTAGTAGTATCTTTAGTTCTTTCTTCTCTTTCCTCTTCTTTCTTGTCTTCCTTCTTTTCTTCATGTTTCTCTTATTCCTTTTATTCATAAATTGTCTCTTTCTTTGCATCTTCCTACTCCTTTTTCTTCTTGTTCTCTTGCTGGTTTTCTTTTTGTTATTGTCTTGTAGTCTCAATAGAAGTAACCTTCTCGGTATTCTAATCTTTGGTTGTCTTGGTTAACTTATTTTCCTTGGTTGTCTTTTGTTTAGTCTCTGATGCAGAGGGAAGGGTGGTGGTATCAAATACACAAGTAGATTTCGTAATTTCAGAGGTTTAGGCACTTGGGCCTGTCAAAAACCTTAAGTGTTTCAAGGAAATGACCTATCAAACTATCTCCAAGGATCCCCAATGATGAATTTGGTTTTATAGGGCTTCCAATTGCTTACATTCAAGGAATCCTAAGGCTTCACTTCAATCTCATACTCCTACTTCACAAAACTTCCTCAAATTGAACCCAAAAAGCCTAACAGGCTGTCCATTAACCTTGCAGCAGACTTGGAATGGGAATAACTTTGTTTCCCCTCAAAGCACTTGATAAGGTGATGACACTTCTAGACACCCTTTATAAAGTTATTATGACATAGCAAAACCTTTTAGACTGTTACTTTGGATAAACACCCCTGTTCAGCACTGTACCCTATTCCAATGCACCGAAATTAACTAATTTAACAAAGGAAGTACATGAAAGACTCAACCTGGCACTTCCTACTCTTGGATAGTGTTTAGTTATGTTCCCAACTACTCAATTCCAAAAGGAATTACTCTCCAAAGTTCTGTAACCACTAAAACCCCAAACTGTGCTCTCAAGCCCTTGGTTTGCTAGGGCTTCCTTAATGTCCTATCAAAACACACTCCTGCAACAAACTGATGATGGATTCACCATCAAATGAACATCACATGATGTTCCAAACACCAAAAATCTCCTTTGCTTGGCTAGATTAGCCACTGTTGTATTTGGGTACCCAATCTCAGCATTTTCCTTCACTGTTCTGCACTGTGATCACACTTTTACCGCGTTGTTCTGCATGTGTTTGGTCAGAATCATATAATACAAATTAGACAGAAACATTCCATGAGTATTATGCCTTTATACTCATGGAATGGCCTCCATGAATTTCTAAATCCCTACTGCAATAACAAAGATAATTAGAAGATGGTCACTGTTTTACACCAGCGCGACAGCAACTTCAATGTTCAGCAAAACTCATCAAATCACAAGTCAATTTGATTGAAAAAACTCTGTCAATGCATATGAAAAAGCAACCAATACGAATTGAGATACTAGGAATGAATAAGTTTGCAGAAACAAAGGATTCTTATTACTCAAATGTCGCCCGTCTTTGCACCAGTAAATTCAGTATTACAAAAACCCCATCAAATTAACATTTAGAGGATTTGTAATCCCTGTCAATGCATAAAGATTCGAAACCAATCAATTAGAAGTTGAAAGAATAGTAAAATTGCAAAGTTTTAACTATTTTATTGTTCTCTGTTCCAAACCCGCATACACCAGTCTTCCCCCCTCTCTGTCGTAACAGAGACCTCTATAATTTAATAACTTCTAACTTCCTAACTAACCATTCAACCAACTTCATCGTTGAGTTGAAGGTTTAATTCTTTAAAACAATAGATTAAACTTTCCCTCTAATTCCTTAACTAGCCGATTGTTATTTGAATATTTGAATTTTGAATAACAAAAATGACTTTATTTTGACACTTAACCCTTAGTCTAATATCTAGACCTATCCCAAGCCCCTTCTAAACTTCTTGAAAACATTATTGAAACTTGGACACTTTAGTCCATTACAACCAAGCCCTTAGTCCATAAGAGGACATTACACAATAAAAAAAAAATAGTCCATTGAGGACATTACAAAATGAAATGTAATCCTTCGAGGGCATCACAACTTGATTGAAGAATTGCACTATTTTAGTGTCATTATAGGTTCTAGGACTTTCCAATTGATCTGATAACCCTGTTTCCACATTCCATCCTTCTGATTTGTTTGGAGGGTCTTTGAGGTCTCCATAATCTTCAACTTTGGCTTGCATGTGTGAGGTGCTCCTGCACTAGTCTCCTTTCCCTGGTCGGTGGACTTCTCTTCTACATCAATAGGGATGTCTTTAACAACTTCTGAAATAACCTCAGGAATCTCAAGAAAATTAGATAAGTGTTGTAAAAATGGATCTTCATCCATCATCTTAATAGTAGTTGTATCATCAGTTTCCATATGTTCAATTTCCTTTTCCTCGGTGTCCATGACATCTTCATCATGTTTGATTTCTTCTTTTAGATCTTTATTAGTGATATCTTCAATGATCACTTCATCTTTTTCTTCTGTCAAGTCAATAGGATCTAACTTACCTTGTTGTTCCTCAATCTCAGTGGACTAGTTTGGGAAGTATATTTTTCTCTATAATTCATCAATTTCTTTTTGTACTTCTTTGAGATCTCTGACCATGATCATTAATGATCTTTCTTTGACAAGAAATATGTTTGAATGCAGTTTTAGTGCTTCCTTGATCTCGGGGTACCGACAAATTTGGAGCAATTATTGCTAGGGATCTTTCCCTCATTTTTTTAGATGTCATAACATATTTCCATCTAGCATTAATTTTCTTGTATAGATCATCAAGTAGTTGGTTTCTAATTTCAACTGGTATTGTCCTGAATTTATGCAATGTGAAGATAACTGCCTCCTCTATATTCTCCTTATCTTCATCACTCCTTGTTTCATACTTAGCATATTTGATTCCTACAAACCCTTCATACTTCTTAAGCTTTTCTATAAATTCATCTAAAGTTTTTAGTTTTGAGGGTTGGTTTTGTACAACTTTGAATTTACTCAAATCTTCAGACTTTTTGTCACTATCTTCTTGCAACTTTATATTTCTTCTTGATTTGTTTAATGTTTTCTTTTCCCTCACATAAGTTTTAGGCTTCGGTTTCTCTAGCTCAGGTTTCCTCTTCTCCCTTGGTGTAGATGTAGACCTCGTCAATAGGTTTACCAAATAAGGCTTCAATTTTTTGAGATGCAGTGTCAATGTCAATTTCATATCCCATCATTTGTAGCTAAATATTCCTTGGCTCTATAACTTTCATAATACATGTGTCGGTATCAACTTCAAAACATATGGTGTCTTGGTGGTCTTCCACTAGCTGAGGTGGAATTCTAAATTTATTATGCATTCTTACTTGAAACTTAGTGAAATAATCATTCATTATAATATTAAAAATATCTCCTAAACTCTAGAATATGAATTCATTAATCTGATAGATAATTAGTTTCTTCACATTCCAGATTACATTACCGATAGATGGAAAGAAGTTTTCAAAGTAGAAGAATATACATACCACCAAAGAACCGAACTTCAATGTGTTGGTCTTTTCTTTTTGAATAGTTTTCATGTTGTCATCAAATTGTTTGAGTTGGATTTCATACAGATCAATCTTCATGTTCTTCTTGACAATTTTATATGCTAAGTCAGATACTCCACATGGTACACTATCCACTTGGGAAGACTGGAAGATTCGGTAAGATATGAAATTACATGTGAATCTTATTTTAGGATCTTCCACACTAGATAACTTAATACCTCTTTTGTCTCATTTAGCTTGTGTCATCTCACATAACTTATTCTTGTTGGTCTACTTATTGGCCTTTAGTTTGTCACTGGTTGGATATCCAGTCATAATATGTAGAACATCCTTAGTGATCTTGATTGGTTGATAGAGCCACATATATTGATCATGGACTTGAATTAATATAATTCTCATCCACTTGTTCTTGAATACACTTAGAATATGCAGGGCATGCAGTAAACCCTTAGTCTTCAGGTGGATGTGTTCATCCTTCAATTTCCTTTTCTCGCACAGACTTTGGTAAGATGTATTAATATCAGCTTGAGAAATTTCCTCAATCTTATAGTGGATGAAGGAATGAATATCTTCGATCAAGATAACTCTTGGTGGAATAGATGAGAGAGATCCCATCTTGTCTGGTTTGGCAGCTTTAGCGGGAGGAAGCTTGTATTTAGGGTTTACTAGATCAACCTTCTCAATAACGAAAGGATTCTATACTTTAGGTGTCATAGATTCAAGTATATAACCACTTGATTGAAGTAGGGTTTCATGTAAATCAACTCATTCGTGCTTTCACAACTTGGGCATACATCAAAAATCACTCAAATACTTTCAAATGTGATTGGATCTACTCAATCAATCACTCAAATTCTCTCGAAAGACTCGACTCTACAATGCGCTCAAATGCTCTTTGAAAATGTTAGGTAGCAATAAATAGCAAAGTGGTCTATTTATACCTTTTCCTTGATTAGGGTTTCCAATGGCTATAATTTTAGCATTTAATGCTCTTGCTGACTCTCTTTTCACCGATCACCAAACTATACTTCCTTTCACCAAATGAAACAAAATATCAGTCTTTCACCGATCAAACACAAAATGTTAACTTCATAAGATATATCCAAATGTATCTAAATATGCTTATATGGATCTTTGCACAAATATTAGGAGCCGATTTATGATTTGGAATTTGACTCACAGTTCCTACTCATACCTTTAACCAATTAGGTGAAGATAGGTGCACCTAATCCAAAGGATGAGGTGCCATTGACTGTACCAAATGATGTTCCATCATCTAGAGACTTCTTTCTCCATATTTTATTCATCTGATCTCTTATTTTTTCAACATTCACTTGAACTATTTGTAATCACCTGAAAATGGACAAAGATCAAATCAAAGCAAATCAAAGATTAAATCAAAGAAAATCAAGGAAATAATTGAAGTAATTAAAACATAATGCATAATTAGCCAATCAAAACAAAAATCAAATCCTAATTTAAGATCAATCAAAATCGAGAGCACTTTAATCAAGTGCAATCAAATCAAAATACAATTAAATCAATTAATTGTATAGTCTTGGATTAAATTAAATACAGCCCATTCAAGGGGTACATGGCTAAAATAAATCAATTAAATCAATTAATAAATCTCATTTACTCTCAACAACCACAAAGGGAGGAAAATCAATTAACCAATGAGATTAGAAGAAAGACATTCACATGGATCAAACCAAATTAAATCTCATTCACCCAAAGTGAAAAGGAATCTTGACCATTGATTTTGTCTACTTGTCCCAAGCTTTGAGGACACAAACTTTGTTTTGTCTCCAAAGGGTGGAACCAAAAACCCAACCCAAGTTTAACCATGATCATTTTCAACTACACCCCCCACCATTGGAAAATCTATAAAAGGAAGGCCTATTCCTTCATAATTCATCATCCACACATCTGAGAATTGCATTGAATCTCTTGCAATTTGAGCTTAGGAAGGCATTTGAGAGCTTTTAGAATTTGCTTTGATAATTTTTAGCTTTAGCATATTGTTTATCTTCATCATTCTCATACTAGGATTGTCATTAATGGAGGCTTGCTGAGAGCTATTCATTAACAATCTTAGTTAGAGAGCCATAGGATGCTCAATTAGTCTTTGTTTTGCTAAAATAGTTGCTCTATTATGCTTTGTGATTGTATTTTAGTTATTATTTTCATTCATTGATTAACCCCAATCCTATGAAGGCACTTTCCCTAGTGTACACTATTCTATTTGTATTTTCCTCAGTTGGAGCTTTATCTTGGTACCTATAGTCTTCGGCTAAGTGACCTACCTTATGATAGTGAAAACATGTCATTCCAGGATTTCTCCATGATCTTCTATTTTTTCTACCATGCATCAATATGCAATTTGCTTCTATGTGTTCAAATCTTCCACATGATGTACATGAAATTTTTGTGTTGTAGTCCCATGGTATTGTTGAGCCTTGTTGGTTGTTTGTAGTATTGTGTCGAATGGGTACCCATTTGACATTCTTTCTTTGTGACCTATAATCTTCAAAGTTCTGACTATATCTATTACAAGTATTGCAATAACCATTGAATTTTAGCTTCCTTATGTTCTTAACAATCCTTGATCTACACTCAAATGCTTGATGTCCATACTTATTACAATTATAACAATAACCATCAAATTTAGGAATGCTCGGTGGTTTACCTCTTTTTCTCCTGTAGATATTAGTTATATGACCAAGTTTCCCACAATGATAACAAATTGGCTTCTTTGTCTTCAGTGGGGTAGCAATATCTTAGTTGGCTACTTGATTTGAGGACTCTCCCTTCTCAGTAGCATTGTTTTCAGTGAACCCAAGTCCAATTGTATCTCTTGGTTGTCTCTGACCTCTAATTTGTTCATCCAACATCCTTAATGTTTCTTCATTCCATTTCAATACTTCAATAGCTTCCTTTTTTATTTTAATTCCTTTGTTAATATTTTAACCTCAAACTTTAATTCTTTATTCTCATATTCATTTATGGTTGTCTCCTGATTTGCATTCACCAGTTTGTTGGTCATAGCATAATGTGTTTGTGTCATTTTCATGATCTCATCATCCTTTTCAGATAGTCTTTCCTTAAATTGTCTCTTCTCTGCTTCTTCCATTCTCTTTGCATATTTAGTTGATCTCCTTGATTCAAGTATTTCACCCATTCTAATACCTTGTGCCTCTTGATCTTTTTTTATCAGATTTAACTACTTGATGAGTGCTTTGTTCTTTTCCATCAGTCTTGTAATAGTTGTTTCAAATTCATCATTTGAACTCCCTTTAGATGATGTCTCAAGTATCTCAACATGTTCTTGTGTAGATTTCAATTCATCAGATAAGGGCTTTCTTATCCTAAAATATTTTTTCAATTTCCTTTTCAGATCATCAATCAACTCATGTGCATTTTCCAATTCAAACTCAAGATTGTCAATCTACTTAGCTTGCTTATAATTTTCCATGGTTATGATCTTTTCTCTCTCAGGTGGTTAAACCTTTATCTCAAGAGTCCAAGCTCTATTACCAATTTTTGGATTAATAATGGAAAGTTAAGTACTAAGAGGGGAGGGGTGAATCAGTACTCCAAAAAAAATTATCAACTATTCTGACCATTTACCGAAATGTAAACTTTTCATATATCACCATAAAACATAGAAATTAAAACATGAAAACATAACTCATAACTCATAACACAATGATTTTTGGTCTCATAGAAAACCTTGGTCAGAGGGAAAAACTATTGTGGGGATGGTACCCACAATCCTACACTACTATAGTAAAAAGGTTTCTCAGTTAGAGCTACAAAATTTAGCTACTTCTGATAGCTTATCCTACTAAGAGTACATACCCTGTTAGGAGTACAAAAGACTTATACAATCTACCTTGCTAAAGGATTTTAAAATCTCTAATATAAGAGATGTACCATGTTAAATCATTTACAAAATAAGACCTATTAGGGCCTACCCAATAATGGGATTTTACAACTCTGATTATTATATAATTCAATACTAAATATTTCTTTAGTAATGCATCAACAAATGCTTGTTCAGACTCAATATGCTCAATAACATTTTACCTCTTTCTATACTTTAGTACATTTCAATCACAAGTATGTTTCTGTACTTGGTAACCTCAAATTTGATTCACATTCACAGTTATATTCTAACTACTTTTTTACTCGGTAGCTTATCTGAACTTCGTCGCTATCACATCATCTTTTCATTCTTCTCTGACTACTCATCATCCGCTCTCTCACACTGATCTTCATACATTTTTCTTTTTATATTTGATCTAGAAGTGGTGGAAATGCTCTAGATTCTTCTCCTTAATATTAAATGAAATAGATTATTGATAATAATTTAATTGTGTGTTGAGTGTTCAGTGTCAAAAATTTGGCTGAAAAAAAAAAGGATTCAACTATATTCAATGAATATTATTGAGTAGTAATAGTTGATAAAAAAAATATATATTCATAAAATTTAAAAAAATTGATGAAACATCTTTATTATCTGTAGATTTATTATCTAATGATTCTCTTATTTATAAAACCCTATTTAAAAGTTATGAATATTTATTAAATTTATTCTTCTCTAATAGAATGTTATTTAAACAAATGATAGATACATTGTTAAAAACAAAATGGCTTTCTACAAATGCCATTGATTGCTTATTAGCAAAAGGATTGAATAAGAATAAAAAAGCCTAGATCTTTAATTATTTTCAATATAAATTGATATTTTATGTAAGAGTAAGCATAGTAATAAATATGATCCAAGTCAGTTCTCTTGAACTTGATGAGATATTCTCTACTATGTTTACTCTTTATTTATTTTATTTAGGTTAGACGTAGTATACTTTCCTCTTACACTTTTTATTCTAAAGAAAAATATTTCATTTGCTTCTTTCTATATATTATTTGTTCAAATTTGGTCTGGATTTTGCAAAACCTTCAAAACAATAATTAGCAAAAAATCAAATCAAATTGATATTATTTCAATTTGATTTGAATTTTTGTTGTGAACAATTGCAATTGAATTACTTATTCAATAGGCATTACAATATGTATGCCTTGAAGAGGACTCCAACCTCCATGTTGTTTAGCATGACATTTTGAGTGTCATGTGTCTACCATTTCACCATCAAGGCATCCAACAGGATGGTATTCATGGTTTAATAGGAATATAATCTGGGATTCATAGGATGGTAAGGGTAATTCTTCCACCAAGAATTCATAGCAAAATTGATGTTCCTCTAGTTGTAACATGGATGCTAAAGTAGCCATCTCATCAACAAATTTATTTTCTAACCTTGGCATTTGATCAAATGTGATGTACATAAAGTATTTCTTGAGGTCATCAACCATCCTCTTATAAGGCATTAATGTGTCATCTTTTATCTGATAATCATCATTGACTTGGTTGATTATTAGCTGTGAATCTCCATAGATGTGAAACTCAATAATTTTCCATTCTATAGAAAGTTTCAATCCATTAACCAAGGATTCATATTCTACAATGTTATTTGTACAAGGAAAAATCATTTTATAAGCCTTTGGTATCTTATATCCTTGAGGTGTAATGAATAGGCATCCAACTCCTAGCCCTTTTTATGTAAAAGGACCATCAAAGTACATCTTCCATGGGTTTTTAGTAAGATGCATGATTGCTTCATTAGGAAAATCAATGTGTAGTGGTTTATCATCTATCAGGGGTGTGTTAGCTAGTTGATCTTCTATCACTTGTCCTTTGATTTTTTTCCTATCAATATATTCAATATCCAACTCGCTCAATATCAAGACCCATTTTTCTAATATTCCTTTTAATGTTTCTTTGTTCAACAAATACTTGAGTTGATCTATTTTTGCAATTAGCTTCACCTTGTGTGATAGCATATGGTGTCTAAGATTTTGGGAAGAAAACATCACTTTTGAATATGTCTTCTTGATTATTGAATAATTTATCTTGTATGAAACCAATGTTTTGTTGATATAGTAAATTTCTCTTTCTTTGTTAGTCTCATCTTCTTGTGCTAGAAACACCCCTAATGATGTATCAATCACTGATATGTATAACAAGAGTAGTTTTCCTTGAATTGGAGCCATTAGAATGGTGTATTTTCTAAGTATTGTTTGACTTGAGAAAAGTTATTCTCACATTGCTTGTCCCGTATAAATGTAACTCCTTTATGCATCATCTTAGTGAATGGTTGAGCTTTGTCTTCTAATTGAGATATGAATCTCCTGATAGATCACAGCTTTCCTTGGAGCATCCTCATTTGACTAATATTCCTTGGAGGTTGCATTTCTAGAATTGATTTCACTTTAGCTGGATCAACCTCAATGCCTTTTTTTGAAACTATAAAGCCTAGAATATTTCTAGATGACACTCCAAAGGCACACTTTTTAGGATTTAACCTGAGTTGAAATTTCTACATTCTGTCAAATATTTTCCTTAGGTCTTTAATGTGAGTTGTTCTGATTCTTGACTTTTCTAACGTATCATCAACATAGTCCTCCATACTCATATGCATCATGTGTTGTAAAAATGGTCAGCACTCCCCTCAGGATTTGTGACATGGCTTAACTGCCTCCTATGTCTTCTATAAGTCTAGTGGTTGTATCGGGCATTAACAAGTCGATCTTTTGGTGCAACAGAAACCACTACTTGTAACAAGTGGTATCAGAGCTTGGTCATAGGTTCGAATCCCCTCAGGTAACATTGAGTGGGAGATTGTTGGAAAAATGGTCAGCACTCCCCTCAAGATTCGTGACATGGCTTAACTACCTCTCGTGTCTTCTATAAGTCTAGTGGTTGTATCGAGCATTAATGGGTTGATCTTTTGGTGCAATGACAACCACTAATTGTAACATCATGTCATGAAATATTGTTGTCATTACTCTTTGATACATTGCACCCGCATTCTTAAGACTGAATAACATGACATTCCAAGAGTATGTACCTCATTCACATGTGAATTCAATTTTCTTTTGATCCTCTAGAGCAATCTTAATTAGATTATAGCCTGAGAATCCATCCATTAATAAATACATTTCATATCCTATTATGAGATCTACAATCATGTCTATATTTGGAAGTGGAAAATCATCTTTCAAACAAGCTTTGTTTAAACATATAAAATCAGTGCAAACTGTTATGGATTTATCTGCTTTAGAAATAAGGACTATATTGGAAATCCACTCTGCATAATCAATTTCTCTTATAAATCTAGGTTTCAAAAAATTTTCCAATTCTTCTTTCACCAATAATGTGACATGTGGATTCATTTTTCTTAGTTTCTATTTCACAAGTTTTACTCCATGACCAATATACAAATGATGCATTTTTAAGTCTGTGTCTAATCTAGGCATGCTAGAATAAGACCAAGAAAATTTGATCCTCTTTTATTTGAAGAATTTAGTGAAGTGTGCTTTCTCTTCTTCTGATAAGGATTGACCAATGTGAGCCATTTGTGGAGCTTCAGTTGTCCAAAGATTAACTAGTTGTGTTGGTTTTATCAATACTAAAGATCTTTCTTGGAAATTATAGGAAGAATATCAAGAGTCTCATCCTTTGGTGTCTCTAAGAGGTTTTAACCATTGGATACATCTTTTTTTTTTACTATTTTAGATTCTGATACTGCCATGATGTAGTTTTCACCATCAGATCTCTTTTTCTTTTTATTTTTATTTTCAGGACTAAGAAACTTGATATCCTATTATTTCATATTTATGCTCCTTTCACTGGTGGAAGAGGTTAAGGGGTCAAAAGCATTAAGATAATGAGATAATGTATAGTCATTGTTAAAGGATAATAGGTTCGTGCATTCATATTCAGTCTAGTATACAAGTTCAAGATTCACCAAGTATAGGGATTCATAGGGTTCAAAAGAAAACACCACATTATTATACTTTTTAGTGATTAGAAAGATGATTTCTATTGAGTTACTTTCTAAACAATTATTAAGAACATTAAAGTCCTGATCATCATTGTCAAAGTCATTGTTAATAATATGTAATTTTAACCCAATTGACCTAGCATTAGAACTTTCTCCCACTTCAAAGTGAACTCTAGGAGCACATTTATGTATCACATAAACCTCTATATCCATTGTAACATTTGAGAGTGTGTCACATTCATAATCATGTGAATATGTTTGACTATCATCTGATCTACCCAAGAAATAGGCTATAGTCATTAGTGCCTCTTCATCTTTCTCTGAATCATTTCCTTCTTGTTGATTCTCAACTTCTTCTAAAGATGTTTGTTGAGGTAGGGATGTCTCCCACTGATTCTCAAAATGAGGCATATCAAGAACATGGGTAAAAGAAACCAATTTCTCCCAATTAGGGTATTTTTCTTATTGTTCATATTCTAATTCTTGTTCAGATTTAGGAATGATAGGATTGGTACTTAGGTCTGATAATGGATCACCTTGCAAGAGTAGTAATCTTTCATATGAGATTTTTTCTCCTTATATTTCTTCTTCATTAGATGAATTATATGCTCTATCAAATATGAGGCCATCTCCAGACATAGGGTAAGATACTTCTTGTCTGAAACCTAAGATAATTTTGTCTTTAGGGATGCAGAACTCCATATGCATTAGTTCTATGAGTCCTTCCTTGTTTTTGTGGATTGGTCCTTTACCTTTGTAACCCATTTGTTTCATGATGTCATATCCTTTTCCATATTTGTTTGGTGATATCTCAACATTTTTAACATTTCTATCTTGTTCATCCTCTTTGTATAACCATTACATGATAAATTTTTCTTCATTTTCCTCTAATAGAGAAACCTTGGATTTGACCATCCTTGTTCCTTCCTAAATTGTTAATGCTTTACTATTGGATGGTGTGAAGATTGATGAGGGTCTTCCTTGAGATCTAGGATATAAAGGAAAATCCATCATGGATATTAGTGAGTCAATTTTATACTCTCCCATTCATGTGTCTTGTATATTCAACTTCTTTCCAAAACTTCGTAAGACCATCTATTTGGAAGTTTCATCCTCTTTAGAACCTTCTTTGTTATGTAGAATCATGATGTCCACTTGCTTGAGAGTATTGCAAGGGTAAGTTGTATTAGCTGGAATTGTCACTCTACTCCGTTATGAGGGAACTTTATGCATTGATGGTATGTAGAAGGTATTGCTTGCATTGTGTGAATCCATGGCCTTCCAAGAATAATATTGTAAGTGGGTGGTAAATCAAGGACTTGACATATGACATCTTTTTCTATGGGTCCCACTCTAATAGGTAAAAAAACTATTTCTTTGGTGGATCTCTCTTCTTCATCGTAGGCTTTTGATTGTAATCTTCCTTCTTGGATAAATAACATATTCTAAAAATTCTAATTGTTTCACAAGATTAAATATGCATATTTTAAAACTAGTACCTCCATTTATCAAGCCACACTTAACTCAGTGTTTATGAATCAAGACTTCTATAAGCAAGGGATAATTATGCAGATAATTCAAGTATTTTTCATCTTCTTCCAAAAAAGATGAATAGTGCGGGGAATTCAAATGACCAACCATATCTTGGAATCTATCCACATCTAAGTCTTTTGAAATATTGGTTGCAAGCAAGGCTTGATCAAGAATCTCTTTATGAACTAGAGAGATATTTAGCAATTCCAAAATGGAAATTTGAGCAGGGGTACATTATAACTAATCCACCAAGCTATATTTTTCTATTGGAGGTGATACCATTTGTTTAGATGTTTTTTTTAAAGTTGTTGTTGCAGTAGGTTGTTTTGATGTGGAAGTTCCTTTAAGTGTGAGTTTACATTGACTTCATGTCATGGTATTAGAAGATTTTGATTTATCTTGTACTCCTTTGAGAGTGATGATATTGATAGATAGTACCCATGGTTCCAAAATATTGATCACATTATCACTGTCGGTATACGTATAGTTAATCTTGTTGCCTTTATTATTGGATGATTCACCTTTCTCATAGTTAGGCAATGGTTGTTGAAATTATTTATGATCACTATTAGAATGATGTCCATCCACTTTTACCTTACCATCTTCAAGTAAATCTTGAATTACATGTCTCAATTTCATACAATAGTTGGTCTTATGTCCTTTATTTCGATGGAAATCAAAATAATCATCGTTCCACCACTTTGGTTTTACTTCTGGCT
Organism: Chamaecyparis obtusa; assembly: GCA_027943335.1. Taxonomy (NCBI): domain Eukaryota; kingdom Viridiplantae; phylum Streptophyta; class Pinopsida; order Cupressales; family Cupressaceae; genus Chamaecyparis; species Chamaecyparis obtusa. The sequence continues at coordinate 15,465 of BSBK01002687.1, forward strand.
CCCATGGTTTCAATTTCAAAAGTGTGATGATTTTTCTGTCCAATAGTGATTTTAAGACCACTTCAAGTGTATCCCCCAATGGGGTAAAAGTACATTTAGGTTTAGATAACCAAGGCTCATTTTGACTATTGGACCTATTTTTGTTATATAATCTCTAGGATCTATCGTTGGTGTGTTATTAGAACCCTTGTTTTCTTGTATACTTGTGGTAAGATTGAATACTTATGGTTTAGACTTCATGTTAGGAGCATCTACAAATCCATCATTTACGACATTCTTGTTCTTGTTCCAAAACTTATTTTTATCTAAAACAAGTATGAAATGGATCCTTGAGGTGCTCTCAAACATTGCAAATCCCTGATCAATGACAATGCATTCTAGAATGAGAGATTCAAATTGATAAAATATAATTACAATGTATCTAAGATGATAAAATCAAGCCTAGACCGATTGAATTCATTATGAAATTGAAGTTTTTTCTAATTATCTAGATGCAAAGTGTACAATTATAAAATGAGCCTTCAATCCTACCACATGAAGTTAGTGATTATGAAATTGGATCCTTTGATCTTGAAATTGATTCTTTTTATAGAAAATGAGATCAATTGGTTGGTATATATTGACTTAAGATGAGTGATTGGGATTGATTTCTAGTTGATCCATGTGTGTTAATCCATGTGATTAGCTCCTATTGGTTTTGATTTAGAAATGACTTGTCTTCTAGTGATGAGTTGGAATTAGGAGCATTTATTTATTTCTTTTAAATAATTACTTTAGCCAAGAGATTTATTTAATTAAATAGGCCAAGGTAATTAATCAAGATTACTGATTGATTAATGATTATTGATGCTTGATTAAGGGATTCTGAGGATTTTGATGAATTATGCGGGTAATCAGATAATCAGACTAGCATAGTTAGGGGACAATCCTGCATTAGGGCAAATAGGTCCTTTGGTTAGACTATCCCCATTTAGGATGATTACAATTACAAGGTTGAGACACCATTTCCCTAACAAATACCCCACTTCTTGAATACCTTTTGAGAGAAATAAGAGGGGCTCCAATATCATTGTATAATCACTAGGGGCTGAGAGGGCCATATGCTCAAAACATCATTTGAATTTCTCTATGCTCACAACTCTAGTCCAAGAATATACAAAATACATCAAAGTCTCTACCTTAACTAGTTGCACCCTACCATCCTCAAACATATCTTTGAAAAAATGATACTAAACATCAATGTGATTGGTTTTGGAATGAAAAGTTAGGTTCTTTGCTAGATAGATTACACTCTGACTATCACAATAAATTATTATTTCTCTTTGTTTTATCCCAATGTTTGAACATATTCTCTTAATCTAAATGGCCTCTGTATAAGCATGAGTAGCTTCCATACACTCATCTTTAGTAGTGAAAAAAGAAACCATAGCCTGTCACTTACTCATTCAAGTGATTGCACCAACAAATAATATAAATACATAATCACTAGTAGATTTTCTATTATCAATACCATATGCCCAATCTAAATCCACATAACCATTAATATCAAGGAAAATTTTGTCTTCTATCATATTACCATGATAACACAAAGAATACTGTGAGTTATCTTTCTTTAGATGAACACTCTTTTAACTGAATCTCAATGAACTCTACTAGGATTAGACACATATCTAAAAATACATTCCACTACTTGGGAAAGTTATGGTCTAATACAAATAATACATATGTCATAATTCCAACTGCACTCTGGTAAGTTACTCTGCTCATGTCTTCCATCTCTGACGGGGATGTAAGATAATCTAAAATAGAAAAAATCATTCCAACTATAAAAGGAACACATAATGGTCTACAATCTTTCATGTTTCACCTCTATAAAACTAAGTTCATATACTTACTCTAGCCTAGCCAGAATTTTTTTTGTTCAGTCTATCTCTTCTAATTTCATCCCAAGAATGAGTTTTAGTGCACCAAGATATTCCATTTCAAATTTAGAAACAAGTTAAGACTTAAGTTCTGAAATCATAACTTTCCCTTTACCAATAAACAACATATTATCAACATATAATGCAATGTACTAGAAGTGACCATCGTCAGATTTATAATAAACATAGTAATCTAATTTAGAAAACTTAAATCCTAAAATTAACATGTGTATCAAATTTTTGGTGCCACATCATAGGGCTCTTCTTGAGGATAGAAAAATATTTCTTCAATTTACGAACCAAATTACTTTTAACTTTTACCTCATAGTTCTCTAGTTGTGTTATGTAAATATCCTCCTCCAAATCACCATGAAGGAAAGTTATTTTCACATCCATTTGTTCAACCTCTAAATCTAAGGAACAAAAATAGATAGTAAAAATCTAGTGCATGTCATTTTCACAATGATAGAGAATATGTCATCATAATCAACACCCTCAACCTAAGAGTAGCCTTTCACAACCAACTTTGATTTATACTTCTCAATGCTTCTATCTAAACCAATTGTTTTCTTGAACACTCATTTGAAACCAATGGATTTTTGTTCTTTAGGAAATGGCACAAGATCCCATGTATTATTATTTTTCAAAGCTCTCATTTCTTTATCCATATAAATTTTCTATGATTTTGCATCATTTATACCAAATTCCTCCTCTATAAATATAGGTTCATCCACAATAGTACTTAAAGAAAAAATACATCTCCAATTATCAGGAGAATATCTTTAAGGTATTTTTTGTGCCTTGTAGACCTTCAAAAAAGTTGAGTTGGAGGTTCTTCCTCCTCTTCTAAAGATTTAGAGATAGATGAGATCTCCTAGAATTATTATTTATCCATGGGCCTCAATTCAACTTTCTCACACATAGAGGGTAGTTGAATCACATCTTCCATTTTAGTTTGTTAAGGCTACAATGTAATGTAAGAAATCTTATTTTCTCTAAAAACTTCTACTAGGTATTACCTTTTCTGCAATAGGATTCCAAAGCTTGTATCCTTTCAAACCATAAATTTATCTAGTGAAGATATATTTCATAGTTTTATTATCCAACTTTGTTTGTGTCTCCTTTGGCACATATGCATAGTATGTGCCCAAATTCTCTAAGATGTCTCAATGAAGGCTTATGACCTGACCATGCCTTCGTAGGCATTAAAGAGTTGATGTAGGATACTTGTTAATAGGGAAAAAAAAAGTGGCAATAACTTCACCATAAAACCTTTTTTTCTAGGCCAACACCACTCAACATACTCCTATCCTTCTCAATCAACATCATATTCATCCTTTCTACAACTTCATTTGGTTGTGGAGAATTTAGATCCATCTCCTACCTATGAATGCCACAATCTTTACATAGCCTATCAAAATCATTAGAGCTGAATTCATCACCATCATTGTTCTCAAAATATTTATTTTCTTTCCAGTATGTAATTCAATCATTGGTTTAAAATCTTTAAATTTAATGAAGACACCATATTTTCTCTTTATAAAATATACCCATGTCCTTATGCTATAGTCATCAATAAATGAAACATAATATGTGGATTTTCCAATGGAAGGAATATCTTTAGGATCAAACACATCAAAATGAATAAGATTTAATATACCACAAGATATATAAGAACTCGAGTAAAATTGAATGCACTTTTATTTTCTATAAATGCAATGCTCAAAGAAATAAAAATCAAGATTAAAATCATTCAAACCTTCAACAAATTTTTTATTTGTCAAGGTCCTTAAACCCTTCTCTCCATTGTGGCCAAGTCTTCGGTGTCGTAACATAGTCTTATTTGTACGTAACTTCGATTTAGAATTAAAAAAACCCTTAGGTACCCAAAATTTATGACCATTTTCTAAAGGTGAAATCATCACTTTTTCCAATGAAGTGTCCATAGATTTGGTCTTCACATAAGTATTATTACCCTAAGAAATGTATGCATCCAACTTATACAATGTGCCAATTGTAACACATATAACAATCAAAATAGTGTTGGCATGTGTTTGTCATTGATGTCAAGTAGTGAGTTTATTTGTCATAGGTAGATGTTGGAATAGAAGAATTTGTGACAAGGTTGACATATGAAAGTGTTGTGTGTTAGCAACATCTTTATTAGGATTGGAAAGACAATGTTTAATTATAAGGATTTCATCATTCACTTGAATAGTTTCTTTGTAAGAAGTTGAATATGAAATTGTCCAAGATAATATATAGTAGAGTAGCTCCTGAAAAGGAATATTTTCTCACCATTAAAGGCTACAATTAAGTTAAGATGACATTTTTGCATTGACACAAGATTGAGATAGTCATAGATGTCAACTAGGTCTCAAGAGAAAATTAACAAAAACAAGTTGAGTTGAAGATTGGTAAAAATGAAAAAGTGCATTACTTATGTTAGTGGTGTTTTTCCTTGAAGTTTTAATGTTGAGAAGATAGTTGGGGTTTGATGACTAAGGGTTTGCAATGAGAGTCTAAATATTGTCTTCACAACAACAAGAACTTCAAGCAGTATAATAAACAACATAAAACATAATATAAAATCATAATCTAATGAAAAATTTAAATGAATTCTAAGGTCATATCTAAGGTCAATGTTTCATCTTCCAAAGATGCGAAAATGTAGATCTAATCAATTTTTAAGTGTGACAATGACTATTTCCTATGACATAAATTTTACGGGTAGTTACTAGTTTTATTTTGTAAGTAACATATTATTGCTAACTACTTTTTCAATGATGGTCTTGAGGTTTGTTTTTATACAAGAAACCTTTTCTTGATGAGATTCATGATCAAAATAAGAAAAACATATTAAATCTATGTTTACTATTACAGATACAAGAGGTTGATTTGTGTGTTTTATTGTAAATAGAGTAACCCGTTGTATTTTATTTGTTTTCATCTACTACTAATGTAGATGGATTATTAAGACTCCTATTGAGAAGGTTCTCTTATTTCCAATGAGGCATACATTTTTAATGCAACTATAATTAGTGAGACTCATAACTAGTGAGGCATAAATGCAATCATATTTATAGTGGTATTTATCCTTTTAAAGTTTTCTACTCAACCATATGTGTTATGTGATTTTAGTGTTTTGTGGATTGGTGTATGCTTTTATGCTATTTTTTTGTATTCTATGAACATATAAGTGTCTTGGTGCCATTGTCTTAAGTGTACATTTGTTAAATGTGTTAATTTTATTGTTCACTAATTCACCCCCTCTCAGTGGTATGAAGTATTCCAAGTGGTATCAAAGAAGTTAGGTTCCTTTTAGAGGCCACCCTTAGGATAATATTTGTAGGGAATACTTGTATTTATGGCACAAGATGGATCTTCAATTGCAAATCACCTTTGTTTGATGGCACTAATTATCTTTTTAGAACATTAGAATGTAAGCCTATTTGATTTCTCTAGGGTTGATGCATGGATTTCAATTGTAAATGGATATAGTGTTCTTGATACTATACCCATTGATTCTACTATAAAAAATGAATATGAAACTGATGTCAAGGAAAATCATGCTATACTTTACGGTTTGTCCAAAGATGTTTTTGTAAAAGTTATGCATTTTAAGTCTTCATAAGATATCTAGGATAAGTTGAATAATATTTATTATGGGAATGGTAGAGTAAAACAAGCCAAGATACAAAACCTTAGAGAAAATTTTGAAGGATTGAAAATGAATGAGGAAAAGAAGGTTGTAGATTAACTTTTTAGAATTAATGAGACATTCAATGGTATTTGTAGCCTTGGAGAATATAAAGATGATAAATATGTAGTAAAAAATCCTAAGATCTCTGTTGTCTAAGTATGATTTGAAAATACCTGCAATAAAAGAAGAAAATGGTATAAACAAGTACTCTATGGATGACTTACATGGTGGTCTCACAACATATAAAACATACAAAGAAGAATCTTCTAATAGAGAATATAAACTTTCAAGACTATGAAAAAGGATAAACAAATTGATTCTGACTCTAAAGACACATATATAAAAAGAATCTAACTTTTTTAGGAAGTTGTAAAATGGGTCAAGAAAGTATAAAGGGAAATGTCCTTTTAAATATTTCAACTATGGTAGAATATGAAATTTTGTTACCAAGTGTCCTTATGATAAACCTAATAGTAATGAAGAGAGTATTGAAGAGAAAGGAAAAAAGAAATCATTTAATGGTAGAATGAATTTGTCTAAGAAGAAGAAATATATTTCATATATTAGAGACGTTGATGTATCTTATAGTAATTTTGAAGATTTTTTTGATGAAGAAATCTTATTTATGGTTATTGAAAATCCAAATGGAAATCAGAGAAATAACCATGAGAAAGAAAGTGAAAATTTGATCAAAAAAGTTAAAAGATTATCTATCAGTTGTTTATTAATGTTGAGACATGTTTATCCCTCCTTATTAGGATGATTTGGACCTAATTTTTAAATTCATTTATTGACCCATGGATGTACCTTTTCTTTTGTGCCATATCAGGCCCCTATTTTTTGCTTCTTTCCTTTGCTACTTTCTTTGTCCCTGAGATCTCGGATCATCCCTTGATGAGATGAGCCATCAAGGGGTATGATGAGGTTTTCCTAGCCCCTTATGGGTATGTTGAGGTCATCCTAGTCCTTGGGGTGATGCCGAAGTCAACCTCCCCCAAGGTTGGGTGCCTAAGGATTTCAGATCCATCTTGGGTTTCCAATTTCTTTTCTTGCCTTGTGCAGTCAACCCTTTTCAATTTCGGTCACAAAATTGGTATTAAAAAAGGCCTAATCACTTCATTTTTTAGATCCTAGATGTTCAAGAGCTTTCAAAATTCATCTACAAGAATTCCAGGAGCATTTTCTAGGAGCATTGAAGATGATATCTTTGCAACCTTTCAACACTTCAAGCATTCAATATATTTTGCATTCAAGGAGATTTCAAGGAGTTATTTGGAGCCCTTTTCATCATCTTTCCATGATCATGCATGTTCCTTTCAATATCTAGCTTCTTTTTTTGAAGATAGTGGAGTTGGCCATCAAGGAAGGGTTTGTTCATCCATTCTCATTTACATTTGCTTAACCAATTTGAGCATATGATTATGCTGACATCTATGAATCCATGACATGGTATGATTTTTCTATTTCATTTTTGGATATATCCTACATTCTTACAAGATTGAACACCATTGATCACTTATACATCCTTGTGAATTACGGATCTGGATCCTCAGCAAGGGTTTCTACAAAGTAAGGTGAATGTATGCATTTGCTTTACTTTTACATGCATTTACATTCAAGGTTAATTCCTAAATCAAGGCTTGACCAAGTCAAACCCCTCCCCCCAAAAAATAAACATTTTTCTCTTGTAGATTCAAGTTCTCAAAGTTGTAGATTGAGATTCATATCCTTCAGAACCTATTTTCTGTTACAGTTTCAGATCTTGGAAAAACTTATAGATCAGGGGGAGGTGATTGATTTCAGCCTATTCCTAGGTAGATTTTCCTCCAAGTCACTATACCCCCTCCAGGTCAACCTATTCCAGAGGCAGAAAGATTTCTGGGTTTTGCATATCATAGTTTTTTGGTTATAGATCTGATCATGTTTTGTTTTCTGATATGTTCCAAGAGCATAATTTCAAATCTGAGTTGGAGCACACATTTTGAGTATTCTAAGGTGATTTTTCATATTTCATTGGTTATTTTGAGTATTTCTATATCAGATCTAGTCTATTTTCTTACTTTTAGCATTGTATTAACCTTCCTAGTTAAGTATACCCCACACATAGGAAATATCATCTTTCTACTTAACTCTCGGTTAGATCCTTGTTTTGTATTGGTACCCCTACATCACTTTGGTTGTGTTATTCTAACTCAGATCCAACTAGGGTATTTTCTTGGGAGATCTCTTCCTTGGTGGCCCCCTCTTGAGTATAACATTGAATGTATATGCATGAAAAGTGTGGTGTATTACATATCTTATCCTCATCAAAAAATTTCACCAACCATACATTCAGAAATGTTTTCTAACTTTTTGAATCAAATGATGGAAAATGGATCAAACACAACAACACCCCATCAATTCCAAACACCTCAGAAAATACCAGTTCCTCAAAAAATCTTAGCACTCTAGTAATTCCAAACACTGAGTAAACTCTAGCACCCTAGCATATACTAGAACCCTAGCATATTCCATAACCTTAGTATGTCCCAAAACCTCATTATATCCCAACACCTCAGCATATTCCTATACCTCAGCATGTCCCACCACTTCAGTACATCCTATCACCACAGCATATTATAGCACCCAAGCATATACCAACACCTCTGCATATTCCAACACCTCACCATATTCTAGTACCTCAACATGTCCTAGAACCTCATCTTTTCCCACCACCTTAGCATGTCTCACACCTCGTATGGATTCTCACATTTGTCCAAATTATATTTGTTTGATTCTTTCAAAACATTTTAAATCACTGAGGAATGAGTTAAACATATGTCAATACACCATTCCCAAACATGATCAAAATCATATACCTATGTCTTGTAGAAACCTCCATATCTCCCACCATTTTTTCCTCCACATTCTCTCCACTTAGAAATGCATCCAATAATGAAACATTTATAGTCTACCCAAAAGGGCTATCCACAATACAAATCTCAACTAGTTCATCCTTTAGTACAAGTGCCTTCAACAATTCAATAGTCTTAGATCCAATGCAAACATATATTCCACTCCCAAGAAAAGCTACTACAATGATTTCCAATCAAATTTCATTCCCATCATGACCAACTATCAAGTCCTTTTGAGAACCCACCATACATATCCAAACTGACACCCCATGTCAAGAGGATAATCTAAGGTGTGAAGAAACAAGTCCTAAAATTAGTCAATATAAAGATACCAAGACTGTCCAATCAGTTGACATAGATCCCATATTGCCATAATTTCATGATGATCCCCTTGTCCATTTGTTTACTATCCAAAATGATCCTCTTCCATCCCAAAAGAAAATCATTCCTCTCAGTCCCATTCATAATCCACCTCTTAAGAAATACCATGGTGTCCCTTGTACTCCATCCAATGACTCTCTTCCATGTTAAGATCAAATTAATCCTCCATGTCCACCACAACATCCTATCAACACTCCATCTCCATGTCATAATCCTCCCAGTCCACCACAAGATCCCATCATCCCCCCATCTTCATGTCATAATCATCCTCGTCCACCACAAGATCTCATCGTACCTCCATCTCCATGTCATAATCTCCCATATCCACCACAAGATCCCATCATCCCTCCATCTCCATGTCATAATCTCCCCTATCCACCACAAGATCCCATCATCCCTCCATATCCATGTCATAATCTCCTATGTCCACCTCCAGATTCCATCAACCCTATCCAAGTTAATAATGAGCCTATTCCATATAAACTTAGTTCCTCCATTTTTATTCATTCTAGTATACTTTGTAGTCCTACTATTCCATATGTTCCTCCTCCACCTCAAAATGGACTCACATCTTGTTTCAAAAATAATCGGTATCCAATTGCCAAGAAGATTTGTCAGAAAATGCATTATCAAGTAAAGGGGTTAGGCCTCAATGAACAAGGTATATTAAAACCCCTTGAGATCAAAGAAAATACATATTACCAGGGCCTTGGTTATATATCCCACCATCAAGATGTTGATATCCCCTCTACACCCAACATTCTTCCTGTAGACACCTAAATTTGATTAACTATTTTAATTAAATTTAATCATCTTACTCGCATTATTAATTAAATAATCATACATTATTTGATTGATTAATGTTATCCTTCTAGCTAAATTAATTTAATTAATTAGCTATAGTCCAATTAATCTAATGGCTACCCATAACCATTCAATTAATTAAATCCCATTCCTCTATTAATTTAGATAAATACAATTAAATTAATTCATAAATCTATTTCCTCCTATTTGTGATTGAGTAAATCCTATTTAATCTATTTGAGCACATGGCTCCTAACTTTAACCCCTAACCTAACCACCCTTTAACCACCTAACCTTGGGTTCTAACTCAACCCAACCCCTTCACACATATTAATCCTCACTTAATTAGTTAAACACCCTTTTTAACTAATCAACCCTCCACTCATTCTCTCTCCTCCTACTTATCCATTAATTAATCCTAATCTCTCATCTAATCCTCTCCCTAATAATTTGCACACTCCTAATCAACTTGGATTAGCTACCCAAGTCAACTCTTGTCACATCAATCCCAATACCCAACCTTGGTGTGTAATAACCCACATTGGCCTTTTACACCTTTGTCTCCTCCAAGGAATATTTAATTCCTTCTACCCATTCTCCAAAATCCCTCCCACTTCCCAAGATGGTCACAATCCTCAAGGCTTTACCTTTGGGGATTTGAGACAAGATGTTCCTTTATGGAATATATGCCCCCCCCCCCAAGTCCTCTCAAGCTCTCTCCTTATGACACTTGTCACAAGGCTATGAGTTTGAAGAAGTGCAATCCATGTGCTCACCTTCAAATGAATCTTGATCATTCACAAGGTTTCAATCCTAGCCCTCCATTTTCCCTCCTTCTTGCCTATAAATTGATCCCTCATTTCCTTCATTTTCATCCATTATCTAAGAAAAATTATTATGCCCATTTGAGTCCCAAAATCATAGAAACATAACCCTATAATGCCAAAATCACTCTTAATCCTTGAAGCTTGAGCATCTACTTTGAGCACACATCTAACCCTTTGGACAAATCCATATATCAAAGGAGACTTCATGGTTTTGTATTGAGGTTTGCATACTTATTTTATGATTTTGTCTCATTTTGTCTTATGGCATATGTTTCTTGATTATTATAGTTGAATGTTTAGACTTATTTAGGCATTTTGTTTACTATTACTTTTTATTGCACACACCCCCATATGAACCCAAGCATACACATTCCACATTACCTCCTCAATCCATTTTGGGTCCTCGCATCCCAAAGTCAAATTATGTGCCCATTCCGTCCATCTTAGGTTCATATATTCCTTCATCCACTAGCTCACAATCCACTTACCCTTTCCCACATGCCTGTAAGAAAAGGCACACATCTTTGAGAACCATCTACCCATCCAAAAAGCCTCCATAAAATTTATATCTACCCATAAATACCAATCCCCTTCCAAGCAATTTGGATGCCAAGCATAAAATTCATAATTCAAGCAATCCACATGCAATCAAGGATCAACATGTCATATCTAATAGACATGTAAAAAAAAAAGCAAAATATGATCCAAAACAAAAAGGAAATATCCAAAAGGCCACAAAGGCCAATAAAGAAAAAATAAAATTCAAAAGCTATGGGTTCCTAAATCCATTGTGCAAGCAATGCATTCCAAGGACCCACAAAATAATTAAAAATTAAAAACCATGTGGATCCCCAAGCGGCTCCTCGAAGCACAATATTCCAAAGAAAAATCAAAATTGGTATCCATGCTTTCTATCCTAAAGGCTTCCATCAATCCTCCATATAAATTTATTCCATCTTCCAAATCTATTTGGGATCTTTGCGTCCCAAAATCCACTACCTTACATACTCCATCACCTCTTTCATCCATTTTGGGTCCTTGTGTCCCAAAATCCATGTCCACTCCTCCATCTAAATCTCAAAATCCAAAATCCATTTTCTTTCCATCACCTCAACACCCCTCAAGGTGTGTGCCAGTGTTGATCTTGCCAACACTTCCATCCACCCATACACAAGTCTTCCAACACCCCATTCATTATCCAACAACTATTTTCCATCCTTCCATCCCACTTATCCAATCCTATGCATAAACTCTTACCCTAGTCCATTTTATCATCCATTTCATCCCATTTTTTCCATCACCCTATCAACATCTTTAAGTACTTTAAACAGACATTTCCCATTATAGCACATCCTTTAGGAATACTATCCAAAGAACAAGATGCTTGAGTCTTTCCTTCATGTCATTTCATACATCCATTGTCTTCCAAAAATATCAAGAAAAACACAACAAAAAAATTATTGCCTTGATGAAAAACTAGCAAACAGGTGTCTTGTGTGACAATGAAAAGAATAAAAATCAAGATAAAATATTCATCCTATGGTGAAAACTACTCCTTTTGGTGACTTGGACAAGTACCGTAATGAAAACCTAGCAAACAAGTGTCATGTGTAATCCAGTATTCTCTTGCACTCTATGCTCGGGGGCAAGTTTATTTATGTTATCCTACCTACCACATCCTTCATGATACCTCATCCATCCATATCTTTTTTTTTCATCTTTGATCTTGAAAAGGCTTCATACATCCTCTTTGCTTCACTTAATCCATACCCTATAATACAAATCCTTTGTCTTATCCATCCCTTATGTCATCTATTGCCATATTTCATATTTCCTATCCCAAATACCTTTCTCGATTTTGATCAAAATTAAGGATATAAAAAAAAATGAATAACATATTTTTCAGAAATCTCTTGATGTGTCATTTCCCATAGACCCCATGTCAACCAAATGCATCATGTCATTGCCTACATAGCCACATATCCAGTCCCTTAGCTTGGGTAAACATGTTATCCCATTGTGAGATAGTCCTTGCATCCAAATCAGCTTTGATTCCATAATAAGCTATCATCATCCTTCACCTATCCTTTACCATCCTATCAACTCATTCATCCATTCATAATCTTCCATTCCTTGATAAACACTGGGAAAAATAAATACAATCATGTTTGAGAATAAATCCTGACATATGTCTTTCACCTCATTTAGTGATTTAAAAGAGTCCTTCAAAATACCAAAAATATTGATAAAACATCAAAACTCCAAAAACATTACAAAAGACCTTTGAAAATTTCAAAAAATATCAAAAAAACATTCATCTAAGGGTGACCATTTTGGGGGGTGTTTGTGATAAGGGCCTTCACTTATGTAATACACTTTATCACATACCTTGATTCCAAACATACGAACCCTATGGTGGACCAAAAAAATAAAAAAGTATTCAAATTATACAATAAATATCCTTTGTACATATCTAATCCTATTGTATTTCAAAAACAAGCATTGAACAATGCCATTCAAAAAATCTAAGCTTCAACGAAACCAAGTCAAAATAGTCAAACTAGTCAACATGTCCTTAGCTACGCTGACCAAACTGTCTTATCTATCAAACTAGTCCCACATCAAAGCATTTTGTCATAAATCATGTTGTCTTATACAAGGGAAGGAACACTTCAAATCAGATGAAGCAGTCATAGATGGGGTACCTTTTTTCTTGGAATCATATAGCATCAACAATATGTCAAAATTAAATGTCCAAACTATTGCAAAAGCACAAACACATAATCAGTACAACTACAACTTGTTGAGTTAAGTGAGTCTTATTATGTCTTAATTTTCACAAGTCATGTTCTTATGTATCTCTGGGATGTCCACAAGAGATTTATAAATGTCATGACGGTTCATGAATTATTTATCTTTGTCTTCTATTTGTGTAATTTTTGTTGTGAAGTCTTAAAAGAGCAATCTGGATGTATGTGATAAGAGCCTTCACATCCATATATAATATCCAAATATAAATTTCAAAGGATAGTTTGGTTGTGATATGCCCCACATACCTCAACTCTATATGCTCGACCTAGATAGATCAACCTACATTTCTTGTCTATTAAGTGTGCCTATATTAAATGCAAGAGGATAATCATACCTAGATCATTCATATCTTGGTAGGATGGTATCCATTTTTTTGCTATGATAAAGTGGCTCAATAATGAAAATTACTCAATTTAGTTGGAATTTAAGCATGGTTATTAAAATTTGAAAGCTCTCTATTTACTACAATCTAAGGGTTTCAATCAAACATTCATTCTCATTCTTTAATCCCCTAACTATCATCTTTTAAAATTGCATTACTAACATTCTATCAGTCAGTTCTAACATTCTATTAGTCAATCAATCTATCTATCTATCAAATTGGTCAATCATTCCATTATCATTTGTGTTAAACAAAATATGTCTTTCCTGAAACCACACATCATCATTTGTCTTATACAAGATGTATTTTCTTGAAACCAGACATTATCACTTGTCTTATATAGGGTATATCTTCCTTGATACTAGACTTTATTTCTAGACTTATATAGGATGGGTCCTCCTTGAAACTAGCAATGATCCTTATCAACAATTTGTATGTCCAATATCAATCAAATAATCATCACAACCTACCAACATTCTTCACTTCTTTCTACTTATTCTTCTCTTGCATCATTTCATCTAAATCTTCTTTCAAGAGATCATTCATAGTTTTCTTGCACAAACAATCTCTCAATGGGGCATCTATTACCTCGCCATCACATTGTTCCTATTGGGGCATATTAGGCATAATTTTTAATATTCTTTGAAACGCCTAAAAAGCATTATATCAAAGAGGGGCAAAACGTAGACACTTAAAAATGGTCAAGTGTTATTACATAATGACATTACTAAAATTTCTCCTAAATTATTAAATAACCTTCATTATTTAGTCAATATGTGCCATTCCACTATTTTTCAAGATCAAAATCACCATTTACCATTAAATTCATAATTAAGTAATTTTAATTAATTACTTTAATTATTGAATGTCTAATCAATATTTTATCACCTATTCATTCACAAGATAATTAAGTAATTAAACATTATATCTCACTAGCCAACATCTCGTTCTGCTATTCTATCTCCTTAGCCCACATAAGTTCTAGTTCCGTGGCTAGCAGTGACCCAGTTGCTTACCTAGTTTCTATTGATCCGGTTGGTTAAGCAGTTGGTTCTGGTGATTATGTAGTTGAATCAGTTATATCACCCACAGTAGTAATGAAAGCACAATACTTCATAAAAGTCTATATGCTATTTGTGAAGGATACAGTTCATTCGGTCGAAGACACAATACCAATAGCAAGTACTAGAGAGGCTGCTATAGAGGAAGAGCCAGTTCCAGCAGTAGGTGTAGACTTCTGCATCGGTAGAAGAGGTGAAGGCAGCAAGTGTGGATGCATATTTAATTGTTCCTTGTCTCCTTATAATTAATTAAATAATCAAATTTAATTAATATTCCCCCTTACTAATTATTACATTTTAATTAGTTGAATTATTCTCATCTCATGATTAAAGAAATTTTATTTATTTATTTAAACTAATAAACTCCTCCCATAAATAAATAAGTAATTATTTATTTATAAATATCCCCACATGTGTAAATTAATAATTTATTATTTATTTAAATCATAAATATCCTCCTAAATCCTAACTCACACTCACTTTGAGTTATCTTTTCAATCACAACTTTACACTTCATGAATCTCTCTCCTAACTCAGTCTCCTATTCCACCTCTTTAGTCAGTCCCCTTAGTCAGGGAAGTCAATTAGAGTTGAACTCCTACTCACTTGAGCTAGCTCTTCCACCTCATCGGTCAATCCCCTCAATCAAGGAAGTAAATTAGAGCTGAACTCTCACTCACTTGAGTTAGCTCTTCCACCTCATTCAGTCAATCCTCCAATCAAGGAAGTCAAGTAGAGTTGAAATCCTATTCACTTTGATTTCAACTCCTCAATCATAGTCAATCAACCCTTCAATCATGGATTCTTGGTTGAAAACCCTATAAACTTATAAATAAAGAGCCAAACCTTTGATTTTGGTAACCACAATTGCTTTGAATTCTTATGCTAGCACGATCTTGAGCTCAATTCTAAGAGCCCATGTTATATAAGGAGAACAAAAAAAAGAGGAATTATGGGTTTGCATATGCTTTTATGTTATTTTATTTCAATATCTTGATTTATGTATGCAATTCTCTTCTTTCCTTTCCTCTTTTGATATTGGGAATACTAATTGCTCTAACAATCTCTTTGTGGTTGAGATTTTATGTATTATTGCAAGTTTCTACATGATCCCAGATTACCTAATTACAGTATTTATGGTAGCGTGAATAATTTGTAACTTCAAAAACAATCATATGAAAACTATGTCCCATCAACGTCACATTTTAAGGGAGGAAAATGGTGAAGATCAAACAAGTAGCATAGAAAAGAAAACAATAGTGACTAGAGATCGATTAGAGATTGATCAAGAAATTAAACTTCTAGATGATTAGAGATTGATCAAGAAATTAAACTTCCAGATGATTAGAGATTGATCAAGAAATTAAACTTCCAGATGATTAGAGATTGATCAAGAAATTAAACTTCTATGAGGAAAAGAAAAAAGTAAGAGTGGAATGCACATGGTTTTATTTGGTGCCAACAAGTGGTAACATTATCAGTTCTCTAAATGAACACATTAAATCAAAGAAGCACACCACTACTATAGATAAGGCTTCACATGATACAATTTCTTTAAGGAGTGGAAAAACCAATAGAACAAAGAAGCCTACCAATGACAAGGCCACACAAAGTTTGACTAGGTTTTTGGTCCCATCATCACCATTTGTACTACATGGGGGTTCTACAAGTGCAAATCCTTCTAGTTCAGGTGTGTCAACTAGACAAGTTTAAATTTGTTTTAAACATGATTTGTTGGAATGTGTAAATTATTTGTTTTATCATCTTATTTAAGGTCATTCATCACCATTGATGCTGCAATGTTGGGGGTATTGGTATTCCCATATAAATAGAAATGGAGAGAGATTAGACATAAAGGTCATGATTGATGATCAATGGGGTGGAAAATTATGAGCCATAGAGAAGAATACCAAGATGATGCTATTTTATGAGGGTAATTAATATCACATTGATGACACATATAGGAATATTCATTGCAATAGGGATTCTAAGACATATATGCCATTTGAATCATTGACATGTAGCATTTGTAAGATGATTCAAGAATGCGATGACTTTAGGATGTGCTATATTATGAATCAAGGTGTGCCACTAAAATACATGGGAGGGATACATGGAGAGGGGAAAGATTAGAATATTTCACTCAAAATAGCTTCTAGGGTTTCAAATGTTATCCAAAGATCAACAATTCATGCTCTTTGGTGGGAAAGACATTATTGGTTGCTATACTCTCTATCAGAATGAGATTCCTAAATACGAAGTTGTTTGAATCAAAAGAAAGGATGTCTTTATGTTTTGTAAGGATGTGTGTGAGGTACATAAACAAGGAAAATTGCAAGGTAAATATGTATTTTGGGATTTTGTCAAGGATATCTTTCACCACATGATGCATCGAATGGGAGGGAGAAGGTATAGTACATCAACTAAATCCCTTTATGAAATGATCAAGTTATGGGGAGGTCTTAGATTATAGATCTTTATTAGCTTGAATCTAGATGGACCTTCAATTTTTACAACTTTGAGGCAAGTTATAAAGTAATTGGCATACATCCTAGGGGAGAACAACTACATTTTTTATGCAGTAGGAATTGTGTATGCTTCTTATAAAACCAAACATGGTATAGATGGCCCAATTCCTATGTACCTCCTTGAAGATGAAATTGTTGTGAAAAGGTATGTTAGGTGGGTAGAAAAAAGTGATTAATTGGTTAGTTCTTGTGCTAATAAAGAAGAACATCAATGTCAATCACATTTATTGGTGATAGTTGGTGAGGGAGTTGCAAGTTATGATATCATAACAGATTCTTTTAAGCACAATGTTATTGGCCACTACGCATGTGTTATTATTGTGAACCCTTTACATGAAAAGCTTCCTCATTTGGTTGTGATTTCTCATCCAAAATGCAATAGGTTCAATACAAATTTCATTCATTGACAATGGGAACAAATATAATTTTTGTGGAAGAGACACATGGAAAATAATTTGGGACCTATTGTTGGTCATTCCTCAAATAGGAATAGTAGAAGAAGATAACTTATGTTGATGGACAATTATTTAGCAAAAGGTATTCTATATCAAATTCCTAGAGAAGGGTGGAGACTAAGCGGGTTGTACAATGGTTTCCATGTAATAGGAGTGTATGACCATGACTACATCTACGACAAAAAAAGCTAGTAAATCCTTTATATAGAGGTTGGTGAGATTTGATTTTAGGAGAAGAGATGATAAGTTTTAATCATATTAGGATGGTTTATAACACTTTTAAAGTGGATGATCATAAGATTAAAAGTGAATATATAGATATGATATATCAAAAGAATAAGTACATCTAGTGGAAGGGTAGAGAGGATACTAGGCACATAAACATATCCAATGATTGTTGTTGACTACATTGTTGTCTCAAAGTTTAACTCTTTGGGAACGTGTGTGAAATACTTCATGAGTTCATCATTTCTTCACATTTTGGTTATGTCAGATATGAAAAAAATCTAATAATAATGTCAACATAAATTTCATCAGCAAAGAGGCATGTCAAGATGTCAAAATTTCTTTCCATTTTGCAGTTTTTTCATCGAGATTATTTTGAGATTAATACTCTCACTTTCCATGTGTTTTGCACCTAAATGGGTCAAAT
Source organism: Chamaecyparis obtusa (assembly GCA_027943335.1). Lineage (NCBI taxonomy): Eukaryota > Viridiplantae > Streptophyta > Pinopsida > Cupressales > Cupressaceae > Chamaecyparis > Chamaecyparis obtusa. The sequence continues at coordinate 33,885 of BSBK01002687.1, forward strand.
GTATGTGAGAACTTCTTTAGAAAGGTTAGTGGGATGGTTGGAGAAGAAAGGGCCTATGATTTCATTAACTTGATTCAAGTTTTTGGAACCCTTAATAGAGTTGGAGAAGAAGAATAAAATCCCCAAGGGATTCATTTTAATAAATCTTACAAGAAGTAAGAAAGTATCTGGAATTTTATAGATTGCACCAAGAAAGGATACATAATGTTAACATATTATCATAATATGATTCAATATCTACAGATGATAAAATTATAAAATCCCTAAAGATAGGATTGAAGGTTTGCTTAAGACATTTTATCAACTCTTTGCATGCGACTAGAGAATCCCACACAAACTTCTTGGTGGGTTAAACAATAGACAGAGGACCAAAATTATCCAACATTCCAAGTTATGGATGAAGTAGATGATGACTCTCCACCAACTCATTCCAAATCTATATTCCAATCTATGTCTTCAGTGGTGCATAATCATGGTGAACTTCAAATAATAGAAAGTGATTGGGTTCATGAGTTGGATGAAATTTTAGATTTTGTTGATAAAAATGTAAATAAAACTATAAAACCAATGGTAGACCTTGATGGTAAGGATATGTTCAAAGCTCATTTCATTAGTCAATTGAATGGAAATCTGACATTGTCCAAAGATAGATTGACTAAAGTGAGGAATGGGGTCTACTTTAGACGAGATGAGAGGGACCCACAAAAGGGTGTTTCAATTAGCTTTGGTATTGGATCATATTGTGGGGTGTTGTTTGAGAGAAATTCAATACCTACCACTGAACGTACTACAAGAAAAGATCTTTGTCAAAATACAAGACAAGGTATTTCTTGTGGAACCTAGTACATTAGAAGGGTTCAAAGAATATGAAAGAAGGATGTTAATAGGGTGTTTGATTACCATAATGACATTGACCTTTTGGATAGGCTACAAGGAATCAAAACTTAATTATGTTGGTACAATATAATAAAGGGGCAACGTCTGTATACGTATAATTTGATAGATCATGCTTTTGTAGAACTTGAATTTGTCATAGCAACAACCAACTTATCTTATAATGCTAATAATGATACATACAAATTAGAAGAAAGAGCTAAATAATTTTATTTTCAAATTTTGTTAAAAATTTGAACAAGGTGTATTTAAAAATTAGATACTTCCATCTTTCTTATTCATTCTCATATGTTACATTGTTTAAAATTTTTTTTAACAAATCTAATATTGGTTTTATACTTTTTGGCATTAGGTGCAATGAATAGTCTGCATGGTGAATGTTTGGGATAACACAACCAATTTTTTGCTACCTACTTAGTGTAAGTTTATTTCACCATCCATTCATATTTTGTAGTGAAATGAAGTTGGAGAAAAGATAAAATATGTTCTAAATGAAATTCTAATTTAAATTTGGGTCTCACATGGCAATCCAAATGTGTAGGTACATGTGTTGAGGAAAATTCATATATCATTGATTATGTCAATGGGGTCTCGAAACCAAATCTAAAGGTTCTAGAAGGTCATCTATCAAAAAACTTGGCATCTTGGAAGATGAATAGCTTTCCCACAACTTTCCTTTCTTAATTGCACAAATGTTAACGATCCACTCTATAAACTTTATATTTTCATGTATTTAAAATCAGGGAAATTCCCTCTATGAACTTGAATGAGACTTTATATTTGCATGCATTTATAATTAGGGTAAAGCCCTCTATGAACTTGGATGAGACTTTATATTTGCATGTATATAAAATCAAGGCAATGCCCATTACAAGTTGATTGTTGGTTTTAAATTGTTAAAGGTAGATGTGAGTTTGTTTAGACCTTTTCTTGCATGATTAATTTGTATCCTATTTGTACTTTTCTATATAATTTGTCAGTAACGGAACAATTATAATACCATTTCCATTTCTTTTTATCAAGAAAGGCTACACAATATATGCTTCCCAAGTTCTGATTATATTTTTATACCTAAACATAATAATATGGTATATAATTACATGTCTTGATTGGGCATAGATTCAAATAAAATCAATTGCATTCATTTTATTTCAACAAGGTAAACATAATTCAAAAATCTATAACTGCCCAATGCTTCACATTAATACTATATTGGTTCCCAAAACAACAGATTGCAAAACCCTAAGAATATGTATTCTCCTATGATCGAGTTAAGCAATTGCTTTGTCCAATGAACAAGAATCTTTCCAAAGAAAGAGTCTTCTACTCTTCAGGCTTTGCAAAACCTAGGTAGGTGTACCTTCTAATTTGAGCATATTTAATTTATATTTTATATCTTGATTTTAAATTCACTTGGTATGGAACTTGTACTTCAAATGAATTTCCAAAGTCTTATATCTCCTACTTATCTTCTATAATCTCCTAATTACCTCTCTACAATCTCCTTTTTTTGAAACTTGAAATGAAATATGACTTTGATGAAATAATAATTAGTTGAGATCAGTGCCTTTTCTTGGACCACAAAGTCAAAGATATCCAATTTTCTACTTATAACTCTAACTAATTTGGATATATATATGTGTGTGTGTGTGTGTGTGTGTGTGTGTGTGTGTGTTTATACTTTATATAAACATGCAAAACTATAATAATACTTAGTTCTTCTTTAATAATCCATTCATCTTCTCTTAATTGTTGTGAATCAATAAGTTGAATTTAGTTATGCCTTATAGAAACCAACAAAATAAAACACACAAAACATAAAAGGTTGCTTTGATAAATGAGATATACCCTTGGTATTCCAACTTAAACAAATTGAAAAGGAGATGACTTGGACACAACTATGTAATATAATCTTCAATTATCACAAACAAGTAATTGAGATTAGGAATCTAACTGAAATCTTCTATTATCTTTAAAGCCTCCATGAGAAGTACAAAATGATATAAACTATTTTTTTTATCTATCCTTCCACTATATTCTATCTTCTAATTCACTCTATCTCATGGTCTTGGTTTCTCCTTTATAGAAAAAGAGGAGAAGTGACAAGCTTCAAGATGTTTCATATAGTGCCTTTTCATAGCCAAAATTACTTAAATAAATAAAAAGATTATTTAATCATTTGTTTTCATAAAAGGATAATACATAACACAAATGATTATAAACATGCTTTATTTTTGTAAGTGGGTGATCACATGGTATTTGAAAGCTTTATTCATCTTGGATTTCATATTCAACTTCTGTTTTCTTTTCAGTGTACCTAAGTACTCTTCCTCCCATTGGATCACCTCAATATGTCATGGCCATTTGAAACTCAGATAATAGGCATGCTGATCATATGATCCTTCCATCTTTTTCCTGTTGTTGTCCTTACTACTACCACAAATTTTGTAAAGACACCATCCAGTATGATAATCCTATCTTGGAACATGTTAAAACTTTGAATACTGGCATTCTTCTCTTCTATCATGTGTGCCATGATCTTTGGCACCATTTTTTTGTATTCAAATTTCCAATCATTAAACCCTATCAATTGGCCATCTTTGTCGATTATCTTCAGGGTTGTCCAATGTTTGATAATATGGAAAGAATAGATTTTGCGTGTAATATTCTATTCTTCAGCAAATACATACCTCAATTCTTCAATAATTGAAGCTATCATTTTTTATGCATCTCAAATTTTTTGATGATCATTTGGATCTCTTTGAGTTACTTATAATAAAGTGGAAAGGTTAATATGATGAGGTTGTCATTGCTTCACCAACCTTTCAAGCTTTGGCTTGTCTTCATGAAACATTCTCTGCATTTCCAAGAAAGCACTATGCCCCTTATACACATCCTCGGATTTGCCTATGAATGAATTTGTCATGTGGAGCAATATTTGTTAAAAAGTTTTGAGGATCCTTTGAGGCATTTCTTGTGAGATTTTTCGCTAACATCTTTTAACCTTTAAATCTCATTCTCGTATTTGTTCTTCTTTTCACTCCACTCCTCAGTAGCTTTGGTACTGTCAATAGATTTTGGAATGGAACTCTTATGTAATACAATGACCTTGTTTTGATTTTCCTTAAACTTCTTCAACCTTTCTTTCAAAGAAGAATTTTCCATATACATTTTATTTATCATAGAATTTAATTCAACTTCCCTCATCTCCAATTCACCAACACATTGCTCCATATGTTTCACTTGGTCATGGGTAACATATCCTAATGCATTGTAAGGAAACTCAGGTGCGAAAATAGCTTCCTACACTAATCTCGAAAGGAAAGTATTGTGCGAATTCTTTTAAATCCTTACAATTTCAGATTTGTTAACTACTTTTAACAATGATATTGCAACCATATACCATGCATACAGAAAATAGAGAATGACACAATGATTTACCTTGGGGAAACCTTTCGGTAAAAACCCCAGCACTCCAAAACCTGCACAGTGTATTAATCAAAACTATTACAGTTTACAATACACTCGCAATGCAAGTTCTTTCAGAAGATTTTCCAAATCTTGAAGACAAATCACGGTAGCATAAAAATGTTCCAACAATACACTTTCTTCTCCTATCTTCACAACCCTAAAAATGCTTATATCATGTGCTTCCCTTTTTAGGGCAACTTCCAAAGATAGTCGTATTAGGGTTTTACCATTCTCTGAGAAAAATAGGAACCCAAAATTTTTTACAATCGGGGAAGAGTGTATAGTACTCAATTTTATCATTTGCCACATGTCTTCACCTATCATTGAATCTTCCACATATAGCTCTTACGTGTCATAGGAATCCGTCATAACCATTTCAGCCATGATCTCCTTACACACAATTCAAGATGCTGACACATCAAGTGGAGTGACACATCAACATGCCAACTAGACATGTACACTCACACTTAATTACATTATTTGCAAGAAATACATTTTACAAAACAAATAATAAGAATAGGAATTATCCAAGGTTGAGACACCTTATTCCTAACATGCATAAGTGATATAGCTATTGATAATGGAGAAGTGTTCTGTGTGGTTTTCAATATAGCAATACCACCCTTATTTTCCATGTCTAACGATTTTAGTTTATGAGGACCTTTAAAACTAACCCACAATGAAAGAACTTTAATTTTTGGGTCATACCTTGTTCCACTCACCCCTTCATCAAAGTTAAACTCAACTACCAACATGGGGTCCTCTTGTTTTCTTATTTGATCAAGTAAAAACACCCACTTCAATGGCAATCCAAGAACAACCAATGTATCACTTTTCAAAGCCATTTCTTTGGCCTCTATGGGTAATGTTAATCTCATCAAATTTTATCTCTCTTAAAGTTTGAGTTATGACTTCCTCATGCTTTTCTTCTTCTACACCCATGAGGTTGACCTGTTTCCTCTCATAAAACTCCTTCATTGTCAACTTAAGCTAGAAAAATTTAAAATCTTGAGAGTTAATGAAGTTCTTTGATGCTGAGGCCCTAGGTGGACTTGCAATCAACAAATAAAAGATAGACTTTAATAGTGTTTCTACAACACCAACCAAGCATCTTCAAGAGGATCATTCTCCTTGATCCAAGCCAACTGCACAACCTATCAGAGTGCACACCTTGTCTTTATGCCACCATAGGCTCTACATCTTTTATAACCATCACCAATGTCCCTCAAATACATTAGTGTCTTCAACCAAGCAACTATCTCTTACTAAGTGCTCACTAGCCCAATCACAAAAAATATGTTTCCTTGTTGTCTCTGGATAGACCCGCACACAAATAGGTATAACATTTGAAGATGGCACAAAATTATCGATCGCTCTAGTGAGAATGGGTGTAATTAGTTTCTCTAAAACATATCCAAATCATAGTAAGATCCAACGGTGGAGTTGGGAGATATGTCTCCTATGCTAAGACTATTTTTTTCCTATGATAGTCATTCCTCCATTTCCCGTAACCAAGAGTTTTGTGTGCTTAGACTTCATAAAAACAACATAAACCCTGCATAGAAACACATTTGAAAACATTAGTTATATTATAATAACCCTTTACACACCCCCTACCATCCATGGTAGTGAGGGATTGCATCAAGCCTTCATTGCCTCAAGGCAATTTACTATCACACCCAGCCATTGTTTTGGAACAGTCACTTAAAAACATGGATGAAATGCTTTAAAAACTTCACACAACAATAAAAATCATCATGGGAATGAGTAGTCATGCTAATAAAATCCAATCCCATCCATTTTACATTGGAAATTTTTTTTTTTAACCACCAAGGAGGAGACTGAGTCCTTACGGCAGAGACAGGGCTAGCCATGAAGAATTTACATTTTATTGAATAAAATACATATTACATTGCTTCTCTTCATTCTAAACTCCCTTCCCAATCTCCCCTTACTCCTCTACCACTTATCTCCACCAAAACTCATGCACACACAACCAAATAACTATTCCCCCCAACCAGTTAACCATTTGCAACTTCCTCTTAACCGGCAAAGTCAGTTATATGACTGTTAACATTATCTTTTTTGTTTATTTTTTTGTTGTCTAGTTGACAAACTACTTGTCCACTTTGACAACCTCTCGTAATTTATGTGTTTTTAACCTTTCCAAAGACTCTTAGGATTCCATCCTAGCTCTAAAGCCTTAAACCCTCACTAAACCCCATACATAAGCCTTTTAGGTCAATTTTGCCATTTTTGGGCAAATTACATATTTAGGCACTTCAAGTGCATTACCCATTTTAATGGCTTTATTGGCCATATTACATTCATGATAGACCTCACAGGTCACCTTCATCTATTGTAGGATCCACGTATAACCCAAGGTACACTCTAAACCCCCAAATGCCATTATGGCTTACATTATTGATCCCATTACAAAAATGATAAAAACATAATCAAAACATATTTAAAGGACCATTAAGGTCTCATTACATTGTCAGTGACCCAATTTGGTCATGTTAATCCTTTTCTCCCCCCTAGGATCTATTCAATTGACCCTAGTTCCTTCTAGGCCTTCATTCTTGGCCCTAGTGCTCCTGCACCATATTCCACAGCTTTAAAACTTTTCCAAGTCCTCTTGGAAACCTACAATAAGACATGTCACCAAATCAACATTTGATCTTCACTTTGGGTTTATAAAGATTCACATGAAGGATCCATGGCATCTTAGCATGATGTTGCTCCAACAAGTGCTCAAACATCCATAAAATATGATTGCCTCCCATTGGTAAAAAGTAAACCTCAATCCGATCCTCATTCTTCATTTCATCCTTAGCCTCAAACCAAGAGACTACTGTTGCAATCTCCCACTCTTCATGTTCTTCAAGTTTTGAGTCTCTATTCATAGAGACAATTGCATCTTTCTCATCATGCATCTCCTTTAGGCAATCCAAACTATCTTTAACATTTATGGTTGCCTCTCTAGTCACACTCATGACCGCATAGGTAGGTTCTTTCACCCCTATTGCCACCTATTGTTGGTCTTCCTCCACATGTCTTTCTCCTTGGCATACCAACAACTGCTTGGTCATCTTGGCTCTTTCTCCAACCATGTTGTCATGCTGCTCACAATCATTCATCATCAAAGGAAATACCATTTTCCCTACCTGCAAAATTTTTTTAGTTTCAAGCCCTCCAAGACTTGAGTCAATGTTGCCTTCATCAACAACTTCATCATCAATCTCAGATTCAGCCTCAAGAACCTCTTTGCTCCTAGGTTCCTTAATCTCTTCGTGGACAATCTCCTTCTCATATTCTTCATCTTCATATGTTGCTTGCTCCAAGAGTAGTGCTATCTTCTCCCACTTCTCAATACTCTTATCCAAAGCTTCGTCAAGGTTCTTTAACCTTTCTTCTTCTTCACTCTTCTTGGCTTCTCTTTTCTTCTTTTCTTCTTCTCTTTCTCTTCTCTTTCTTCCATCCTCCAAGTACTCCTTGTAAGCATTATATGCTTCTCTCTCTGACCTTGTCAAGAACACCTTCCCCATACTAGGATTCTATTGGTTTCCAGCCACCACTTTGGAACACATAAGGAGGATACTTCAACTCCAAGGGTTCAAAAAAGGACCTTCAATCTTTCAAATCCTAGAAATTATTGTGCTATGATACCACTTGATGTAGAGGCCCTAGGTGGACTTGCAATCAACAAATAAAAGAGGGACTTCAACAGTGTTTCTACAACACCAGCCAAGCATCTTCAAGAGGATCATTCTCATTGATCCAAGCCAACTCCACAACCTATCAGAGTGCACACCTTGTCTTTATGCCACCATAGGCTCTACATATTTTATAAACATCACCAATGTCCCTCAAATACATCAGTTTCTTCAACCAAGCAACTATCTCTTACTAAGTGCTCACTAGCCCAATCACAAAAAATATGTTTCCTTGTTGTCTCTGGACAGACCCACACACAAATAGGTATAACTTTTAAAGATGATACAAACTTCTCGATCACTCTAGTGAGAATGGGTGTAATTAGTTTCTCTCAAACATATCCAAATCATAGTAAGATCCAATGGTGGAGTTGGGAGATATGCATCCCGTACTAAGACTATTTTTTTCCTATGACAGTCATTCCTCCTTTTCCCATAACCAAGAGTTTTGTGTGCTTAGACTTCACAAAAACAACATAAACCCTGCATAGAAACACATTTGAAAACATTAATTATATTATAATAACCCTTTCCACATCCCCTACCATCCATGGTAGTGAGGGATTGCATCAAGCCTTCATTGTCTCAAGGTAATTTACTATCACACCCAGCCACTGTTCTGGAACAGTCACTTAAAAACATGGATGAAATGCTTTAAAAACTTCACACAATAATAAAAATCATCATGGGAATGAGTATTCATGCTAATACAATCCAATCCCATCCATTTTACATTGGAAAAATTGTTTTTTAACCACCAAGGAGGAGACTGAGTCCTTACGGTAGAGACAGGGCCAGTCATGAAGAATTTACATTTTATTGAATAAAATACATATTACATTGCTTCTCTTAATTCTAAACTCCCTTCCCAATCTCCCCTTACTCCTCTACCACTTCTCTCCACTCAAAATCATGCACACACAACCAAATAACTATTCCCCCCAACCAGTTAACCATTTGCAACTTCCTCTTAACCGATAGAGTCAGTTATATGACTGTTAACATTATCTTTTTTGTTTATTTTTTTGTTGTCTAGTTGATAAACTACTTGTCCACTTCAACAACCTCTCATAATTTATGTATTTTTAACCTTTCCAAAGACTCTTAGGATTCCATCCTAACTCTAAAGCCTTAAACCCATACATAAGCCTTTTAGGCCGATTTTGCCATTTTTGGGCAATATTACATATTTAGGCACTTCAAGTGCATTACATCCATTTTAATGACTTTATTGGCCATATTACATTCATGATAGACCTCACAGGTCATTAAACCCTTCATCTACCATAGGATCCACGTATAACCCAAGGTACACTCTAAACCCCCAAATGCCATTATGGATTACATTATTGATCCCATTACAAAAATGATAAAAATATAATCAAAACATATTTAAAGGACCATTAAGGTCTCATTACATTTCCAATGACCCAATTTGGTCATGTTCATCCTTTTCTCCCCCATAGGATCTATTCAGTGACCCTAGTTCCTTCTAGGCCTTCATGCTTGGCTCTGGTGCTCCTGCACCATTCTCATCCTACATAAACCTTAGAGATATAATATCTCTTTCATCAATACAATCTATGGATTGTGTATCTTTGGGGAGCTAATCCTCATAACCATGGATTTAATATCGATATGTTTGTGGAGGGGACTAGGGTTTGTCAACTTCTTCATAATATCTTAGTACCTTAAGTTCATTGACTACTTCATCACTATATCCTTATCCTTTTGATTCCTCATATTATACCAAAGGTACATGAGCATCTCTTTTTTTGTTTCTTTTGTAGAGGAGGAATTGGTGTAGATTTTGAATTAGACATATCACGAATAAAAACCCCATGAGGCTTCTCAAGCTGGGGTTGATTTTCCTCTGGTGTATCAATTGTGGACTTTCCATATAGCTTCTCGAAATTAGATAACAATATCTCCATCCATATCGATTCATTAGTTTGTTCATAAAATAACTTGGGAAGCCCCTTTTTCTTCCTCTCATCTTCAAGAATATAGAGAATATTCCATTTATTACCTCTTTACGTAGCTTCCTCCAGTGTGAGGAAATTTCTAATTACATATTCTTTGGAAAACCATTTATGTGATATATTTTTTACAATAAATTGAATGTGGTCTTCAAGATCACATACCCTTTCCTCTTCTAATGGCAACTGATAATCATCTTTTAAAAACTTTTCTAATTTTTATAACATGTTAGACCCAATAGAAAATCTTGCAAATTTGGAAACATGGGGAAAGAATGTTTTGTTCCTTCTTGGCTATATTAATTACCTTTCAAGCCATAGCATCTGCCACATGAATTCTAAAAATGAAATCCTTTTAGGTAAAAATATTGGTAACTTGTGAGGAGATTGAGGGCATTCCTACACCCTAATGATAGTGTATTGTCCTTTGCAAAACCAATAAACAAAATTATGGGTATGCCCTTTCTTTGGATTATGGGAAAGTGGTCTCAATACTTGTCTAATTGATAGTGATAATCTCTTAGGTGAGTGACCTAAGCCCCTAATAATTGGAATAATGAAATTATCTCAGAAGACCTTATAGTTACAATCCTTGCAATCTTCATCCCAAAAGACACTCCACTTTTGTATTGGCATTTTACTTCCTTGTTCATCTATTGTTGTAAATTGCATACTATGTTTGAAAATTTCCTTATTTTGAAAGAGAATCAAATAACACAATAAAGAGTAATGTCTAAATTTATTTTTCTCTTTCCATGATGCCAACTATGTATGGATTAACCTTTCAACCTCGGTAGCAATATCAAACTCCAAATTTATCTTATGGTTTTGAATTCTTATGGACATAAACATGAGGTTTGCTGGCATCTTCTCCTTAGCATCATCTCCAAACAACTAGTACTAGGCATAATAGGTTCTCTGGAAAAAAACATGAAGTCTCTTACCCAAATTTGTTCTTTCCCTACAATTCTAATAGTTTTGTTATTTTCTCCCCTCTTCCTCTGGTAAGCTACTTCATCTATATTGAATGTTTTTGCTAGCCTCACATATTCCATCTCAAACTATTTTTTATCAATATTAGTGAGGGCTCGTTTGTTTAACATGAAAAATTCCATAATAATAGACCTGGCTATGACTAATATGGGCACCCCATTCATAGCCCTAACTATTTTAGTTTTAGGACAATAATGGTTTTCTAGTACTTGAATTAGCTCTACATCTATGAAAATATTTGAGACTATAATTTTTGCTAAATCTAATGTCCATGGATTAGATACAGGAACTTTTACATCCTTATTTTTGTAAAAATACTAGAATAGATTCCTTCCAGAAATAGGGATATTAACATCCCTACATGCACCTAATTTATCACTGAAAACATTTTTAGTTCACTTGTGTCTTCAGACCCTAGCAGTGCATTTAACATAGATTCTTGTAAACGTCTTTTCACTGGGTCATGATCTTTAGGTTTCTTCTCTGATCTTTCAACTACCTCTTTCTTCTTAGTCATTCTAGAAAACTACTTAATTTTAGCTCAAGATGTGATGGAGTGATTACTTGTTGCTTTTTCTTGAAGATTTCAGACTACCCTTGTTGCAAAGCTCTCCTTCACCACTTCTCTATCTTTGAATAAATATTTTAAACAAAATTTCTCATTTTAATGCCAACCTGCATGCAAAATCATACTCTGCCAGCTTCTCAAAATTCAAGCTCAAGTGGTTGTTGCTACTGCACTTTATTAATTTCACCAATTCATGGTGATATACTATGATTTTTTTTATAGTGGTGAAATAGCGATTAGTGCCATACCACAATAGTTTTTTCCTTTCTTTTTTGTTTTCTCCTTTAGCGGTATATGACCCAACCTTCTTCGCCAAATCACACATCGCCCTTCGATTTGTATCTTGACTTTGGTGAAACATCAACACACTTCACTATTTCGCTAACTTACTTTATCCTTTACATATTGTTCTAGCAAAACAATGATTTCACCACATTCATCACTATTTCATTGGTGATCTTATATATTGTATTAATGCCTTGTGAAATAGAGACACATATACCTTCATCTCCATTTCGCAACCTCTTCCACCAAATTATATCCTCCTTTCGAGAAATGGAGGTACGTTCGTTGTTTCACAAATCTATTACTATGGTGAAATATGTATCTTGTGAAATAGAGACGACTTCTCTATTTTGCAACCCCTTGGTTAAAATGTGATATGCAGCTTATGAAATAGCAAAATGGGAGTTTTTTAAATACAATATTAAGGATATGACTTATTACAAGCCATAGGTGTTTTACATGAGTTGTATGGTTCTTTGTGGTTTATAAAACCTATTGAATTGTGTACTTGATGAAGGGTGCTCCCCTTAATACCACAAACACATAACAGACATAGAGAAACAACAATAATTTGCAAGAACAGAAAATTGGCTTCTTATTATCTCCACAAATGTGGAATTACAAATTTTCAGAATTACAACATGCAAAGCCACATGGGCATTCCCTTACAATATTCTGTAGGACAAAGCCTCGAATCAATACCCAGATCTACTACCCAGAACTATTCTGAACTGCCTAAGACAATAATACAGCCTTCCTTATATAGGCAATTTTTCACCGCCTGGGAAGGTTCCAGAATTTTAGCCAATAAGGCCGACCAAACTTAGAATTATTTTATTTTACATTTCATTACATCATAGTCGGCTCAAGATAACCTTTGAAACCCGAACAGAAATTTTGAAGAAAATTATTTTTCGCCATTTCAGGTGGCCCAACTTCCGAAGACCATAAGTCATCACCAGTTGACCCGATCGGCTATTATAACCCCATTTCGAAAATGCCACGAAGCGCTCTACAGGCTTGACCAGCGCAAGCGTTCGTCACCCAAATTTTCGACCTCATCCGGGGCCTCTAAAGCCTTCAAAACTGAGTTCAAAGTTTCTATACCCTGCTGCCAATACCAAAAATCTTCAATATCTTCCAATATACACTTGATCTGGCAATGAAACTTTACTGGCAGACTTATATGACCAAAATGAACCTCCAAGAAAGAAATCAGATCATTCTGAGCACATACGAAAATTACCAAAAATAGTAACTTTCCATAAATAGCAGCTCTGCACAAAATAACCCTTATTGAATATAAAAACATAAATATTTTTGGGTGATGCAAGATAGCTCTTACACCTAGGATGCTCCTGCATCAGACACCTAGGGTAATTTGAGAAGTGACCCTGTCACGACTCAGGTGTGTAGAGGAAAACCAAGACGGTTAACCTCCTCCTTTGTTCGCCATGATGAATCTTCAATAGGTCATCCTTTCCACTTGACCAGATATTCTTCATATGTCCTGTTCCTTGTGCTTCTGCCAACACGACTGTCCAATATATCTTCGATCTCCTTAGTGTCTGAACTAGTTGCTGGAATACTCCACTGTGCTGTCGTGATCTCATCTTCAACACCTCCCTCATGATACTCTGTCAAATCTGAAATGTTAAACACTGGTGAAATATTTAGCTCAGTAGGCAATTCTACCTCATACGCGTTTCCTGAATCATGTTTCTTCAATATCCTACATGGTCCAAACTTCTTCATTTTCAGCTTGTTATATGTACCAACTGGAAACCGCTCCTTCCGCAAATGAACCATGACTTCATCACCAACCTGAAATTCCTTATACCTCCTTTTCTCATCTACCTTAGCCTTATACTGTGCGTTCATCTTGGTAATATGCTTCCTCACCTCCTCATGGATGTTCTTCAAGTGTTCTGCAAAATCCTCAGCTTCAGCACTACTTATTTCTCCTTTATCTATCTTCCTCAATTCAGATGCATTTCTTGGACTACTTCCATATACAATTTGGAATGGTGATTTACCAGTGCTCCTGTTGACAGAATTATTGTATGCAAATTCCGCCTGTGGTAAAATCAAATCCCATCCTGTTGGCTTATCTCCAACCAAACATCTCAGCAAATTTCCCAAACTCCTATTCACCACCTCTGTCTGTCCATCAGTCTGTGGATGATGTGATGAACTGAACTTCAAATCTGTCTTCAACTTCTTCCACAACGTACGCCAGAAATATCCAACAAACTTAGTGTCCCGATCTGAAACTATGGTCTTTGGCAAACCATGAAGTCTCACTACTTCTCTGAAAAACAATTCTGCTACATGAACAGCATCATTAGTCTTCTTGCAGGGAATGAAATGTGCCATCTTTGAAAATCTGTCAACCACCACAAAAATTGAATCATGTCCCCGCTGAGTCCTCGGTAAACCAAGAACAAAGTCCATGCTGATATCCTCCCAAGGATTCTCTGGTACGGGTAATGGCTGATACAACCCTGTATTCTGCTTCACTCCTTTCACCATCTGACATACTCTACAACTCTATACAAACTTCTTCACATCTTGCTGCAACTGTGGCCAATAATAATTCTCACTAACCAAAGAAAGGGTTTTATCACGACCAAAATGTCCAGCCAATCATCCGCTATGCTTCTCTTTGATGAGATTCTCCCTCATAGAACTTCGTGGAATGCACAACTGACTCCCTCTGAATAGCATATCATCCTGGATGATGAAATCCAACCATTTCGTCCTGTCTAGAGTAACACGTTCTGTACAAGCTTTCCAAGCTTCACCAAAATCAGGATCCTCTGGATATAAATTCTTGAGTTCCTTGAACCCAACCACTTCAATCTGCATTTCTGTCAGCAATAGTTGCCTTCTGCTAAGAGCATCTGCAACCCTATTAGACTTTCCACTCCTGTGTTTCAAAACAAATGCATAACTCTGTAAAAACTCAACCCATTTCAAATGCCTCTGATTCAAATTTCCTTGACTATTCAAATATTGCAAAGCTTGATGATCAGTATACAAAACAAACTCCTTAGGAAGCAGATAATGTCTCCACTTCTTTAATGCCTAAACTACAGCATAAAATTCCTGATCATAAACAGAATATTTCCTCTTGGCATCATTTAACTTCTCACTGAAATAAGCAACAGGTTTACCTTCTTGGCTCATAACAGCTCCTATTGCAGTACCACTAGCATCACAATCTATTTGAAACACCTTATTAAAATCTGGAAGTGCTAAAACAGGTTGTTCTGTAACTTTTTGTTTCAACAATTGAAAACTCTTTTCTGCCCCATTAGTCCACTTAAACTCTTTTCTATCCCCTCTCATTGTTTCAATCAAGGGACCACAAATACTGCTAAAATTTTGGATAAACTTTCTGTAAAAGCTAGCCAAACCATGAAAAGATCTTACCTCAGTAGCACTCCTTGGAGTAGGCCATTCAAAGATAGCCTATACCTTCTCTGGGTCCATTTTTAGACCTTCTGCTGAAACTACAAATCCCAAATACACTAACTCTTTCTTCACAAAACTGCACTTCTTCAAATTAATCAACAATTTCTCTTCTCTCAACTTCTCAAATACCATACGAATATGCATCATATGCTCATCCAATGTCTTACTAAAGATCAAAATATCATCTAGGTAAACAATGACAAACTTACCCAGAAATTCTTTCAGAACCTCATTCATGAGCCGCATGAAAGTGCTCGGTGCATTGGTTAGCCCAAAAGGCATGACTAACCACTCATACAGTCCTTCCTTTGTCTTGAAGGCAGTCTTCCATTCATCTCCTTCTCTGATCCGAATCTGATGATATCCACTTTTTAGATCTATCTTTGAAAAATACACAGCTCCACTCAAACAATCCATAATATCATCCATTCGTGGCAATGGAAACCTGTACTTGATTGTGATCTTGTTTATTGCCCTAGAATCTGTACACATCCTCCATTCTCCATTCTTCTTTGGTGCTAATACCGCTGGTACAGCACAGGGACTCAGACTCTCACGGATCAATCCTTTCTGTAACAGTTCATGCACTTGTCTGTTCAACTCCTCACTTTTTGCAGGTGTCATTCTGTGTGCTGCCTTGTTCGGCAAACTCGCTCCTGGGATCAAGTCCATCTTATGACTGATCTTCCTGACTGGTGGTAATCCATCGGGCATGTTATCGGATACAATATCCTGAAACTCACTCAATAAATCTGCAACTTCTACAGGAACATCTTCTACTTCCTCTTTACCAGCTTTTGGAATTAAAGCAAAACATACATGCTCATGCCTCATACCATCTAGGAAATTTTTTCCATCAACAAAAGTTATCCTTGCATTACCACATACCTTTTCTTCAGTCTCCTTCAATGGTTTTAGCTTATGTCGCACTCCATCCTTTGTTAGGGAATAGGTATTCGCACGACCATCATGTACAGCACATCTGTCAAACTGCCATGGTCTACCCAACAACATATGACATGCATCCATAGATATGATATCACACAATACCTCATCTTGGTATCCGCCAATCTTGAACTTCACCAGGCATTGTTCATTGACCATGACCTTGTGGTCATCCTGTACCCAGGCAATCCGATATGGATGTGGGTGTTTCTGTCTCTTGAGCTTCAACTTTGTCACCATCTCTTCTGACACCAAATTGTCAGTGCTTCCACTATCAATAATCACATCACAACATTTACCTTCGCACTTGCACCTAGTGCGAAACAGGCTCCTTCTTTGCTCAGGTTCATTCTCACCACTCAACAGGACTCTTCTGTTAATCAATGTTTCTCCTCTTTCAGCATCTTCAGAATTTGATGATCTGGCATCTTCATCTACATGTGCAACTCTGGCCTGGCCTTCATTTCTTCTGTCTGTTCTGCCTTGGCGCTGAGGACATTCAAATGCCCTATGACCTTCTTCTCCACAGTGAAAACATGTTCCACGGAAGCCACCTCTTCCCGATCCTTGTCCTCTTCCTCTTCCTCTCTGATCTCTATTATTCTGATCCTGGAAGCGATTGGAATTATTTCCTCGCTGATTTTGACTGCTACTGGCCTCATCCTTCTTTTTCGAATCTTCATTTCGGCCACCATATGACCGTCCACCAGATTGTCCACCGCGACCTCTTCCGTTTTGTCTACTCTTAAACTTCTTGTTTAGCTTTTCCTCTACTTTTAGGGCAAACTGGTATGCCTCTTCAATACTGTTCATTCGAACTAGATTCAACTCCTCCTGAATGCTTGGCCTTAACCCATTAAGGTATCGGGCAACTTTCTCCTTATCAGCTTCGGCATGGCCTGTTCTGATGAGGAGTCGATAGAACTCCTCTGTATACTCCTGAACAGATTTTCCTGCTTGCTTCAAACTTTGCATTTTCTTCAGTAGGTCAAGCTCATAATCAACAGGAATGAACTGTCGCTTCAATTTATCCACCATCCGATCCCATCTCGTGATTTTCTCCTTTCCCCTTCTATTTCGCTCCAACTGAATTTCTTGCCACCAGATCTTCACATGACCTTTCAATCTGGCCTTCGCAAATTTGACCCTATCAGGATCGTCAACATCTTCGTACTCAAAATATTCCTCACATTCATTGATCCAGTCAATCAATTCCTCTGGGTTAAGATTTCCAGAAAATGTAGGAACCTCAATCTTAGGTCTTTTCCCAATCTTGGAAATGGCCCGAAAAAGTCTTTCTTCCTCCTGGTTCACAATTTCGGCTTCTCCTTCTTGATATTCTTCTTCAGCGTCATCCTCGCTTTCATCTCTGACATTAAGATTCATTCCTCTGCGAATCTCTTCTTGCAATGCTCGCACTTGTCTCTGCAGCTCTCTAACCTCAGGTGTTACAGCACCAGCTCTTCCGCCACGTTCTCTTCGTGGAGGCATTTTCACGATGCGCGCTGAAACTCTAACCACGGTCCTGGTGCAAACTGCCTCACAGTCAGTGATCTGTTTACACACTCAAGAAAATCAGCTCTGATACCACTTGATGAAGGGTGCTCCCCTTAATACCACAAACACATAACAGACATAGAGAAACAACAACAATAATATGCAAGAACAGAAAATTGGCTTCTTATTATCTCCACAAATGTGGAATTACAAATTTTCAGAATTACAACATGAAAAGCCACATGGGCATTCCCTTACAATATTCTGTAGGACAAAGCCTCGAATCAATACCCAGATCTACTACCCAGAACTATTCTGAACTGCCTAAGACAATAATACAACCTTCCTTATATAGGCAATTTTTCACCGCCTGGGAAGGTTCCAGAATTTTAGCCAATAAGGCCGACCAAACTTAGAATTATTTTATTTTACATTTCATTACATCATAGTCGGCTCAAGATAACCTTTGAAACCCGAACAGAAATTTTGAAGAAAATTATTTTTCGCCATTTCAGGTGGCCCAACTTCCGAAGACCATAAGTCATCACCAGTTGACCCGATCGGCTATTATAACCCCATTTCGGAAATGCCACGAAGCGCTCTACAGGCTTGACCAGCGCAAGCGCTCGTCACCCAAATTTTTGACCTCATCCGGGGCCTCTAAAGCCTTCAAAACTGAGTTCAAAGTTTCTGTACCCTACTGCCAATACCGAAAATCTTCAATATCTTCCAATATACACTTGATCTGGCAATGAAACTTTACTGGCAGACTTATATGACCAAAATTAACCTCCAAGAAAGAAATCAGATCATTCTGAGCACATACGAAAATTACCAAAAATAGTAACTTTCCATAAATAGCAGCTCTGCACAAAATAACCCTTATTGAATATAAAAATATAAATATTTTTGGGTGATGCAAGATAGCTCTTACACCCAGGATGCTCCTACATCAGTACTTAAACATACAGACTATAAAGTACATTAGTTATAATAAAATATCACCACAAAAGAGGAAATAATCACAATTTGACTGGGAAGTTAATCTATTTCTACAGGTGCTAACATAACCAACTGTCGTTACATATGCTTCACCATGTTCCTAGTAAAAATGGCATGATGCAAGGCATCTGTGGCTTCTTTCAATGGAGAAGTAATCTTCATGGTCCACAATATAGCATCTCCACCTACTCTCTTGCCATATCTAACAATTTAGGCTTGGTTGTGCTATTGAAAGTGACCCATGCAACAAGAACTTCAGTTTGAGGGTTATAACCTATTCCACTCACCCCTTATGTAGAATTAAACTCTACCACCATCATGGGATCTTCTTGCTACCTTACTTGATCAAGTAAAAAATATATGTTTTAATGTCAACTTGGGAATAACTAACATGTTTCTTTTCAAGACCATTTATTTGGCCTCTGCAGGAGTAATGTTTATCTCATCAAATTTCATCTCTTTGAAATTTTGACTGATGACCTCTGATTTAGTAGTCCTAACACACCTTTTTTCGTCTCTTGATTTTTTCTTAAAACCTAGCCAACTTTTTATCATAAGATAAGATAGAAATATAAAGGGGTATAAAAAATGCTAAAGAAAAAATTGATACATATAATATCTGGCCAAAAATAGGGGGGTTTTTAATTTGGGATGTGTATTGGGAGGGGGTGACAAGAAAGGAGTATAGGGCAATAATTTTTCAAAATAGGGGGATTCTTTAGTATGCCATGAATGCACATGTTATAACCCAAGTTCACTAAGTGGAACCCCCATGTACATTTGGCCTCCATTGTTTGATTTAGGTGAAACAAAAAGTGATTCTAACTTTCTAAAGCCTTTTGAATCTAATGGTGACCTTAGATATAACCCAAAAAGCTCCAATTTTGACCTACAACAAAAAAATCATGAATCCAAAACTTCAAAATTGCTCCAAAAATCTATTTGATGGAAAACCAATGGCACTCCCAAAGCTCTAATATTGTGTAAGATTTGGTTATGAAGGTAGCTACCCAATTTCTAGAGGCCTAATGAAAATGCATAATAACAAGAGATAAATAATATGATAATAATAAATTGTATTCTCACCAAGAATGCAATAGAATGAATCAACTAGATGATTGAATTAACTTAATTCACTTTATTGAATATTATAAAGGAGAACCACTTGGTGAGAACATAGGAGTGAATAAGATTATGACAAGCGTCGTAATCTTTGACATGATACATAAAGTGATAACTTATCACTTACATAAGGTGGAAAAGAGAAAGTGTCACGTCCACTAAAGGAAGATCACCCTCCAAGGTAGAGAATAGCTTGTGCAACATGCCCACTAAAGGTGGATCACCCTACAAATGTGGAAAAGTGGTAAAGTGATAAGTCCACCAAAGATGGAAGTCCCACTTAAGGTAAAAATGTGATAACACCATTAGAAATGAGAATATTCCTATGTGGTCCCTACGTAAAATTAGGCAACATGCGTGTTTAGAGCCTGGGAGAATCAATTACTAGGTACAACACTTAAACGCACCAACACTACTCATGAAACATGGGTCAATGAGTTTGACTCAAATACTACATAGTTAAATCCTAATAGCTATATCATAATTTGACTTGTTGTGGAAAATATATCCTACTTATCAATTGATAAGCTAAAGAAGCTCTATAATGAATAGTTCATAAGGTACAACACTTATTGAATGTTTTACAAATTGAGTAGCAAGCTGAGTGGGCCTGACCTTGGAGGAAACCCTGTGATTAAACATGCTTGAGTTGGAGTAGTACTAGGATGGGTGACCTCTCAAGAAGGCCCAATGCTTCACCTTCGTGGGCATCACCTACATGCAATGAGCGCTAAGTTGATCATTCATTCTCGTGAGAGATGGTTCTTATGAACCAATATTCATGAAACGTGGGTCAATTATTTTGACTTGAAAATTGCATAGTTAAATCATGATTGCAATATCATAATTTAACTTGTTGTAGAAAATATCTCCTACTTATCAATTGATGAGCTAAAGGGGCTCTATAAGGATTTGTCAATAAGGCTCAACACTTGCTAAGGTTTTGTAAATAGGGTAGCAAGCTAAGTGGACTTGACCCTGGAGGAAACTTTGCAGCTAAGTGCACTTGAGTTGGAGTAGTACTACAATAGGTGACCTCTTGGGAAGGCTCAATACTTCACCTCTATGAGCATCACTTGGATACAATGAGTGCTAAGTGGACCATCCATTCTCATGAGAGACAGGTTCTTGTGAATCACTATTCATGAAACATGGGTCAATGAGTTTGACTTGAAAATTACATAGTTAAATCCTGATAACAATATCATTATTGACTTGTGGAAAATATCTCCTACTAGTCGAAAAAAATATTGATAATTATAACATATTAGAGAGTACAATAAATAAATGTGTTTTGAGAAAATGTTTAAATGCATAATAAAAGAAACTAAATTTTACATCTTTTTCTATTAAAGAATGTAGTATGTGATCCATCATCAATATTTATCTTCTTATATAAAGGAAAGAATAAATAAATATAGTATAAAAATCTAGCTCTCTACGATTTCATCTACTCTAATTGATACCATCTCTCGTGGCCCCAAAACTCCAAGCAGTAAACAATAGAGAGTAAAGTAATTATTTTGGGTAAAGGGCAATGGCATATGGCTCATGTGATTGTATATAGAAGTTGTATTCAATGGTAGTAGAGTGGAAGCAAAATATTTTCTCAAGTTGTAAAGTTTTCTTAACTAGTTGGATAGTTTTATGTGGTTTGTTTCATGTTGTTAAAATTATCTAATTAGAGAAATGTCTTTAATAAAAATAATCTGATAGTACTTAATAAGAACTACAATAGAATATTATATGAGGTAAATGTACGATAATATTTGATTTAGTTGATTCTCCAAATTGTAGGCATTATCTTCTAACTACATATGTGTTGCCTTCCCTACTAAATTAAATATATTAAACTACTATATTAGTTGATTTAAGCAAAAGATCCCTTATTCAAACCAATAACCAAATTTGTTAGAAATCAACTCATATACACTTCTCATATAGATATCTTATAAAATTAGTTCATATAATATTTTTAAGGTCATATTAACCATTTAGATTTTTTAGCCCGATTTTATTTAGATTGCTAAAAAGAACTTGAGTAAGATGGAGGAGATTGAAAAAATAATAATTTACTTGTATTACAAAAGATTATATAATTTTATTTTGATTCAACATGCAATCTAGATGATAGTGATTTGTGAGTTCAAGAACATGTCTAAGAACTTGTCATCCTATCATAACAATTGATTTAACTTAACTCTAGAAATTTTTTAAGAAGGTTGCATGATGCTTGCTAACTTTCATACATGAATACCAATATTACTTGATTTTGGAGTATCTTCTAAAGAACAAAAAGATCTCTATAGCTCAAATGGTTGATTATTTTTGTTTGTTGGAGCAATCTGTTCATTGTTAAGTAGTGCTTTGTTTGTTTATGGAGTTGTTAATACTTTCCTATCTCAGCTATTCAAATTATCTAAGACATTATTATAATTAGTCTTTATTGAAATGACATTATTGATAATTATGATGTTATTCTACTGTTTGCTAAATTATTTTCTTTTATGTCTTTTTTTTAAGTTGTTACTACATTCTGCATTTGTAAAATTTACCAATTTTTAAATATAATAAAAATACAAATTAAAATGCATTGCCTAAAAATAATTATGTCTTAACTTATTGTATGCCATGCTCTAGATTGATTCTATTAAACAAGGTTACAAAGCAACGAAGTTCCTCCCAAAATTTTGGTGGAGTTGAAAAATGTAGAAATATGTAATGTTAATGCTAAATATATAGACAAATGTTAAAGGATGTAAATGTTATCGGAGTTATGTCACACAGTGCTTTAAACCTAGAGGTGGTTAGTAGAATAGGCTATTGAAGAAAAATGTATAATGTATTAGGTTATGTTCTTGGCCTTTTTTTGCAAAGTACTTGACATGTGATCTTCTACAAAAGAGCAAAAAAAGAGTTTATATTTTAAATATGATTTTAAGATATTTATTGTTAGATTATCAAATTTTTTTTTAATAAAAAAATGAAGATACATGTTAGTATTTATCACAAATATAATAATTTGTCTTCAATTAAATTATTTTAATATTTTATTTATTGTTGTTTTTACATTGTAAATCAACTATGTATAATAGAATTGACATTGTCATATTTGTATAAGTTTTTATAAATATAATTTTTAATTTAATATATATAATTAATATTTATTTACTATACACACAATTTACAGTTAATAATAAATAATTCTATATAAAACAATAATAAATTAATAAGTATAAATAATATTTCTTAACTTATCGTATGCCATGCCTCTAGATTGATCATATTAAAAAATGAATGACTATAATAACAGTTTAAAATATACAAACTTTGAATGCTAATCTTTTAAAATACAAAATTAAAATGTTTCAAAATAGTCCTAAAATTAAAGCAATGGGGTGGGATGCATGGGTATGGGACAAGTCTCATGTGTCTTTGGGTTGTGTGGGCAGGCTTTTGGATCTACTTCATCTCGGGATTCCTCACTATTCTTCCGAGGCTGGGTGTTTCATATTTATATAACCTTTTATTGTACTTGCTAGGATAGGGGTTTTTCTTCCTGCTTCTTTCCCCGTTGAACCTTTCCAAGCAGTTTTAATAAAAAGTATAATAGCTTTGCCATTTTTACAAAAAATAAAATAAAATAAAAATAGTCCTACAATTAATTATAAAATTAATTCATATACAATCTTTTTAATAAAATAATATTTTTAATTTTCTATCAGCCCAATCAGTGCAGCTCCTCCCACTACAAATGCTAGTCTCGTGCAGGAGGAAAGGTTCCACAGAATTCCTGCTCCTCCCACTACAAATGCTAGTCTCATGCAGGAGGAAGCGTTCCACAGAATTCCTCTTTTCTCATACTAAATTATCCCTACTTCGTGTTTTTATTGACATATTCTTCTATCTCCTTATTTGGGATTTCGATTTCTTTCAATTCAGTCTTGAAATTGCATAGATTTTGGAAGAGTGAGGAGAGGATTTAAGGTGGGTTTTGTTTGTGGCTGCGATGGGCATAATTCGGAGTAGTTTTTCCTTCATAGTTGGCACAATAGCTGGGGTGTATGTGGCGCAGAATTACAACGTACCTAACATACGGAAGGTCATCAATACTGGTCTTTCAATGGCGAAGCAAATTGAGGAATCTTACCGCAAGCCTAAAAAGCCCCCTTCAGACGACGATACGTAGTCACACAGGTAAATTGATTATCTTTTCTTTTTCCGCTCTGTGTATTTGATTATTTTCTTTATAAGATCCTGGATGGCTATGGGCTACCTTTAGATGAATCATTGCCACGCTTAAATTTACCTTCTAAAGTCTGGTTATCTCTGAATTTACCCCTTTTTGTTTTTGTGCGTCTTAATGGTGTAAGCCCTAGGGTTACGGTGAGGGTTTTGACAATATGTCATGTTTTACTGGCGCATTTAGGGGAAAAAAAGAAAAGAAAAACGTTTGCTTCACACCCTTTGGATGACTGTCTTGTGGGCGTAGGTACATTGTGAAGTTCTAGTTTACTGTTGAGAGTATGAAATTTAAACAATATTCAAGGGAAATGAAAACAATTCTCCTGAGGGATTACAAGGAGGGTTTCATTGCATGAACAAATTAAAATACCCTAATGTGGATTGCTTAAATTAACGTATTCATTTACTTTCTTTAAGCGCGTGGAAATAAAATGCACATAAAAACAAACCCAGACATTATACAGCAATAAAGATTTGTCTATCTTTTATATTCTACTCAAACACGTGCATGCATATAACTTGAGATCTCCCCATCTGATACAACTAACAAATCTGAACATACTAGTCTGGCACGAATTTCTGAATCTAGTATTCCTTGAGGGTTGCCTTTCCCGTGCTGATCTGATATTGGCTCCTCGAGGATCTTGATAAAGTTCTGCTGTCTGCAAAGTGATGCTCTGATAAGCCTGATTATGATGTGCACGTTCCTGCTGAAGTCTGCACTACAAATTTCCTGGGGGATTCTGTCCCCAAGGAACTGACTGATCTGGTTTTAAATTGCTGCCTGCAAGCATTCAAAATCTATGTTCCACCAAGTTTCCAGGAGAGGGACGGCAGGGATGGGTAGTACAATTCCAGGATGGGTTTTTTTGAGGCCATTTTGGGGATGGCAGGGGACAGCAAAGGGGATGACTATGTTAAAAGATAAGGTTTTTTTTTTAAAACTATTGGAAAATTTCAAACATTCAAATGATAAAATTGATAGGGCATTCATGTTATTGACATATACATTATAAAATTCTTAATATACAACATTGAAGTTAACATGAGAGTCAAACAAGTTAATAACACATTAAATGTCAAAACTTGAAATTTACTTGCTTCCATAATTCATTGTTATTGTGCATATGATGCAAAATGACAAAATAGTAATGCAACAAAATTCTAAAAGGCTGCAAGTTTGAACTACAAATGTCAAAATGATAAAGTCATTAAAGCATAGTGATAGAAAGTATGAGGCTGCCTCTAATTGGCATCTGCCAACATTGCATTAAAATCTGAGTTTGACTTTGAGTCACGACTCAATGAGGGAGTGCCTCATTCAATGGATCTCCAACCAATCCATCTTGTGTCTCCTCCTCAATTTTGGTGGCATCTTTTGGATTAACATCCCACCATAAATCTGGAGTATGTTGACTATTTTGAAGTTTGGCAATGTTGAAGTTGTAAAGCACCTTGCAGAACCACCAACTTCTCTACTTGTCTAGAGGTCAGCCTATTTCTCTTGATAAAATGAGGAAAGTTATATGTGGACCACTCTTTGCAGCAGAGAACTGACAACCCATGAAAAGAGGCGAATAGTGAGTGTCCTCAACTCTAGTGCATCTTTTCCATGCCATGTTAAACACCTAGGGGGATCTAGGGGGATTTGTTTGAGCTAATGTATCTGGATCTATCATTTTCCTTTGGTTTGTTGAGTGTTGGCCACGAAAAATGTTAAAGGCAAGCCATTTTGTGTGAAGTATTCTTGATTCCTCAATCAAATACGTCTTTCAAGTGTCTTAATTTTTTTATCGGTAATAATAGTTATTTTAGTATTATCATTTAAAAACAAGTACATGGTAATAATTACATCTTTTACAGTACGCCACCCTACCACCACACAACCACCACCTGCTAAAACAAAATTCAATTATCCCTCAACCACCACCTGACAACCACCTTGCTAATCACCACCCTAGCAAAACCAGCAACTGCCCCGCATCCACCCGTTAGACTAGAAGCATACCCCTATGAGTACACGGCCAAAAATAAGGGCCACGACCAAAACATCGACCAATAGAGTCTCTATTCAAAAGAACATTACAAAACAACCCTGCCCCTAACCCAAACATGAACAAAAGGGCGATAACCAGTGCCAAAGGCATATGGAAATTCAAAAAATTGTTACAAAACAAGGGCACCTAAAATGGATGGGACACCAAAACCCAACCAGAAGAACCTATTCTGCCCCATTCCCACCAACCCCTACCTTAGAAGCATCAGGGTATGCTCGCTTCTTGGACCTCGGCCACCTCTGCCTTCTTGCATTCTTTGGCGCACACACCATTGTGAAGGCATGGCTCGTCATGTATTCCCGTCGCCGAAGATAGAGCTTCAAAGATTCCCACTCTAAAAGCGCCTAAATTCTTCTTTCATCTCTGTCCACGCCAGAAGGCCACTGAATGAAGGGGATCAATTCATAAGCTTCCACCACTCTCGAGTTAGCAATTCCCTCTCGGCCATTGAAGCCAACCCCTGAAATAGCCCACTCCATCATAGACTCCATCTCAAAAAGCAAATCCGCTTCCACCAAAGACTCCATCACCCATCGAATTTCTTCGTCACCCTTTGCCAATCCAAGGCCCTATGCCAGAATAAAAAATAGAACATCCATATTTGTGCGATAGTGATGCTTCACATCAATGAAGTCGTCACCTAGCCCCTCGAGCACTACATTCACAAAATCCGAATCATGACAATTGAACAGGTGCTTTAAGTGTTGAGTCGTGACTAGCCCAAAAAAGGTAGCTTGTTGTCGAGTAGTAAGCAAGGTGAAAGTTGCTTCCATCATGGTTGCTCCACTAATGCACACCTAAATTCACCAAATGAAGAAAGGACACCTGCTCGTCTTTAAAGGTCTCACACAAACTTTTGTTCCATCAGCACATTCCCTGTGACGATCATTAATAACCCTGTCAGTGGGCAGCAGATGAGTGATGTCACTCATTAAAGGGAAGGTTATGAAAATCATTCGCTCGTACTTCCCCTTCATCATTGAATATCAATGCCCCTTTTGAGAGGGTGTCTGTCACCTCATTTCTAGATCTCCATACATGGCTTATTTGAAACTCCTCAAAAAAGGATAGTTCATTTTGTATTGCAAAAAATGATTTTTTGGAGGTGCCAAGCATGTGGACTTCCAGTAATGATGGCACTAATAATGGGTCGCCTTCTAAGTGAATTCTTGAAACCCCCAACCTTCTACCAAGTCTAATGGCATGAAGAGCCACAATTGCCTTAGCTACAATATTAGTTTCCTCTGCTATCTTCTTTGACCCCATGGAAATAATACTTCCAATCTAGTCCCTAGCAACAAAACCAATTCCAGAGGGCCTAGGATTGCCCTTGGAAGCACCATCGAAGTTGATCTTTACCCACCCCCCAACGGCCTTGTCCATCGAACCTCTTTACTAATTTTTGTTGTTGGATCTTTCAAATGTCTTTCATTAACCCTTCTTTCATCTCTTTGCAAACACAAGGAAGCAACCTACCAACCTTTGGAGCATAGTATTTGAGGTTTAGAGAAAAGATTGCCATATGAAGTAGGGTATTCATAGTGTTCCACCTCCACATCACAATGGGCTTAATATGTTGTTTAGTTAGATTTTTTGTCACAATTTGTTTGCTTTGTTTTCCCAAGCTTACTGTCAAATTGCTCAAAAATCTGTTCAAGAGGAGGAGAGTCCAAATTTGCATATCTAATAATGTCTACAACAAGTGAGATGAAGGAGCAAATATGTCTGCAAACAAAAATTTCAAAAAAGATATGTCACAAAATTAGAAAAAAAATTAATAATAATATTAGCAATAAAATTATAACTTTATTAGTAAAATCAACAAGTTATAAAAATCAACAACTTTTTTTATAATGGACCACCAATCATCATCAAGGATTTTTTAGTAGATCATCTACTCCACTTTGAATTAACCATCATCAACCATAGAGCCCCATACACCTGAAGCATTCTCTCCAACAAAATGAAGTAATTGGCATACCTTGTTTCCATTGGTCTGAGGATTTTCTTCTTCAAAAAAGTCTTGAAGAGAGCAAAGAAGTTGTGGTGGTTGCAAATGAACATTTGAATATCTCTAGCTTGTGCCAAGAATTGTTGCACCCAATCTATCTTCCCTACGTCTTCAATGTGTTCAACACATGAACATAAGGGGTTCAAAGATGTGCTTGTAAGCGTACTCCACCATCATGCCAACAAAATTGCACACACTTGTCAAATCAATGACCACCTATACAACATTTGAGATCCCAACCTCCTCTATGGTGTTGAGATTCGAACCAGAATAGCATAAATAAATAACAGATTAAGCAAGAAACACAATGACACCAGAGATACCCTGGGAAACCCTCCTACTCGAGGGAAAAACCCAGCCACACCCAAAAGCATATCCTTTATTGTGTGAAAACAATTACAAGATCTCGAGCTCCTGATTGTTAACATTAACAATCAATCCAGCAGCCTTATGCAGAGTTTTTATCACTTAGCCGTGCGAATACAGAATATATAATATTCTACAAGTATCTCACAAATACTATATTCGATGAGAATGACTTATTCGCATAAGTCTAATGCGGATCAAACATATACAGAAATAATGCTAAAGACATGCCCTACACACATTACAACATTATACTTCAGTCACGGAAGTATCACGAGCATATTTCACAGAGAGTTGAAGGGAATACATATCATTCTCCAAAAACAATCAATGACTGATCACAGACATTCACCGTTCTTGAATAGAAACTCCAGGAGAGATGAATTGTCTCTACACATGGAATACGAAGGACACACGTATTGCATCATGCGCGGGAACACACGATATTGTAGCTGGCATGAGAAACCTGCTGAGTCACCAACACGATGTGTGGTTTGATGAGTCACTAACACCTGTCAGCAGTTATCCTTTTTCTGTTTGGTATGAGAGCGGACACGCGATCTCCAGCTATGATCAAACCTTTAATATGAAGCAATTCATACCGTAACTGCTGCCAGCAAGTATGATAAGCTTCATCCACTCATTACTCGATGACCCTTCATATTAACGGTAAGGAGAGAGTCAATTCACCTTGGAAGGATGAAGGAAATATCAAACATGATGATCACTGCTAGGAAGATGAGCACGGGTATGAATAATTTCTATTGCAGCTACCAGAGCTTCAACATATGGCATCTCCCAAAATATGAAATTTGGAATTTTGCATCCTTGCACTTACTAGAACAATAAATAGCTCTAAGAAAATAGGAACCAACTGAATGTTTGACGATGATGTTGAGTTGTGGTCATGTTTAATATCATACCACCTATTAATGACAATAGAGTGGCTCATCTTAATCCAGCTATGTCTCATGTCCACCATCACCAAACTCACCTTGGAATATTCTTTGTCAAAGGGGGTAGTGTGTAGTTTATGTTCTCCAAGGGGGGTGAGTGAGGGATCAACATAAGTTACATGTTTAAACATTTGTTTCAAGTAAGGAGATTGTACTATGTGGAATGAGATGGCATGCACATAGAAAAATTTAGCAATGGAAGACTCTGCCACATTATGTGCCTATATATTGAACACATTTGCAATGATCCCTGCCTTCACTAGCGATAGTCTTCCTTTTTGCTCTTGTAGAAACATCGCCGCTACCACTACCTCTAACAACCATAGAGGTCAAATGCATTGTTGATTGTCCAAATTGTGTTGTATTGGCACTCATAGACCTTGATTGGGTCTCTATGTGCAATCTATGAACCTTACCTTCTCATCCTCCTTTATCTTTTGACAAACCTTCATCCTTTGTTTTGTAAACCCCTATCAATGATGATATACTCTTGTGTAGCTCCTTCTAAAAGCTGATTTGCAAATTTGACACAACCACTCTCAATGATCCCTCAAGTTTCTTTCTTATCTTTGTTTAGAGCTGTTACAAATTGGAGAAGAGGTTTTTGGGCATTAAAAGGGCTTTTTGCATAAGGTTTTAAAACTTTGGAGGAGCACTCAAAGGATTTATGGCTGCCCCCTTTGCTCACGGCACTCCCACACCTTGATGAATCCCAAGTGAGCTTGAAACTCTCATATTCTGATTTTCATTTCTTTCTTCCATCTCATCATGCACATTACTCTCATTGTTGTTGCTCATGTTGTTTTGTTTTATGAAACAATATACCAGTGGAAATTGAAATAGAGGAAAAAATCAAACATTTTTTCTCTTAAATTTTGAAAAACAAAAAACAAATGGAAGTTTCACTTACCTTTTTGTCATAACCCCACCAAGAAATCACAGTGCCTACCAATCCAATCAAGCTAATTAAATAAATGAATAAACTTGGTTGATGAGATTTAATTAGGACAGCCAATTCATATTAAAAAGAAAAAAATAACAGTCCAAAGGAGGCCGACTAAGATTAAAAAGGAAAAATAAAATTTCAAGGTAGTGATTTTCTAAGGAGGTTGACTAAGGTTAATTTAGAAACAGAATGGACAGTGATTACCCCTAAGTATGTGATTAAAGGGTAGTGCTTAGTTTGGAGGAGGTGCATCTTGCAAGGGCCATGGGCTTTATGAAAAGATGTGACTCCCCTCCCCACAACTGAAGATGTAGAAATGGAGATCAATGTAATTGAGAGGGCATCGATCAAGGACTGAAAATCATGTATTTGGAATATAAATCAATAAGGAATTGAAAACATTCAGAAATCAATTGAACAAAAATGAATAAGGAATTGAAAACATTCAAAAATCAATTGAACAATAAACTTGAAATATGAATTAAGAGCAGCATATGATATATATATATATAGGAAATATATTTGGCTATGGAGATAGCCACCCAAGATCTGGTTACCCTTTGTTTTACTTTTTAAACATTTCCAACACTTAAAGTCACTTTTGAAACACTTTCAAAAGTTCACCAAGGTACCTGTAAACAGAGAATCGAACATGCTATAACCAATAAAAGCTGACAAATGATAATAGATGTCAACATGAGCTCATACTATAAATAGCAGCATTCTCTGAGAACCAAAGAGAACAAAGCCAAAAAATACCAAAAAGATTGGTGCCCTGCAACCACTTACTATAAACAGTAGTGTTCTTCAAGGACCAAAGAGAACAAACACAGAAAAACCTAGAAAGATTGCTGCCATGCAAGCACTTATTATAAATAATAGTGTTCTCTGAGGACGAAAGAGAACAAACCCATAAAAATCCAAAAATATTGATGCCATGTAAGCACATACTATAAAAAGTCGTGTTCTCTGAGGGCCAAAGGGAACAAATCCGAAAAACCCCAGAAAAAACCAGAATGATTGTTGCCATGAAAGCATTTACTATAAATAGCAACTGCTGTCAAAGCCCGCTGAAACTGAGAATTGAGCTCACCAAGAACATTGAAACTCTCCCAGCAAAATTGGAAACCTACTTAATACTCTGAAAACTGGCCAATGCTTACAGAATGGGATGGTGTAAAAATGGGCATATCAAGCGATTTGTGTCTCTTTTGTGTTCTTTTGGATAGATGACAAGGGCAGAAAAGAGGGATAATATCGCACAGCAGAGGTTGGTGCATATTTCCAGGTAAAAAAAGGCCATGGAAGATGATTAAATCTGCCATACATTGAGGTTAGGGTTTTCTGATATTTTGTTCTGATTTCAGTAGTTAAAGTTTTCATTTACATTGTTCCAATTGGCAATATTTGGCATGTAGTAAATGAATATTTCTGATTACTATAGTTGATTGAAGATTAAGGGTTTCAGATTGACATTTTATTGTGATCTCCCTGTTCAGAGACACATTTCAAGATGAGTAATTGTAAATATTTTGTAACTACTAAGATAAGTAAATTGTGGTGATTAAACTGTCCGTCTATTTTTATTGTGGTTGTTCTGGAGTTATTGTATATGTCACTATTCTAATTTGTTTCATTTTGATAGCATCTAGAAAAAATATTAAAATTCTGAAAATAGAGAAGATTGCAAAAATTTAGAGATTGGAGATTATTTTATAGATTCAGTGGGCATGATCAGGTCTGAATTGCTCTAGAAGATCAGGATAAAATTACCTTCACTTGTCCATGGGAAACATTTGCTTATAACGTTCTTCCCTTTGGACATTGTAAAGCAGCATCATCCCATAGGGTACTGTTAAGTATTTTTGCTAACCTAATTCATGATGGTATATATATTTTCACAGATGATTTCATTGTTTATGGTAATACTTTTGAGGAAATTAGAGCTAACCTTGAAACAATCCTCCAAAGATGCAAAGATACAAATTTATCTCTCAGCCATCAGAGGTGTCATATGCTCGCGAGGGAATGGATTGTTTCAGGTCACTATATCTTTGAAAAAGGTATTGATTGGACCTTGCGAAGGTAAGAGTAATAAAAATTGTCTTGCCCCACCAAGGCAAAAAGATGTAAGAAGCTTTCTGGGACATGCAGGATATTAGTATTTTTTTAAAAAGATTTCAATAAAGTTGTTTCACCTCTCTTTAATTCGTTGAGAAAGGATGCAGGATTTAACTAGACAACTAAATGTCAGCATGCCTTTGATGTTATAAAAGAAAAGCTTGCATCTACACCTGTTCTATGCAAACCTAATCGGACATTATCCTTGCACATTTATACCAATGCATCAGATACAACGGCATTGTGCTTGGCAATGTCTATGCAGGAGCCAAAATGCACCTGATTAGACAATTTATTTGCATTTATTAATTAAACTAAAAACCACAATACAGTTATTTTGTGAATTTTAATTTATTTAACAAGTGCAAACAAACTGTCTAATTAGGTGCATTTTGGCTTCTGCATAGCCATTCCAATTGTGTAAAAACCACTATACAGTTATTTTGTGAATTTTAATTTATTTAACAAATGCGAACAAATTGTCTAATCAGGTGCATTTTGGCTTCTTAATAGCCATTCCCATTGTGCTTGGTCAAAAGAAAATTAAAGACTCCTATCCTATCTATTACATTAAGTAAAAATTTGATTGGTGTTGAACTCGGTAGATAGTAACTGAAAAATAATTCTTGGCAGTTTTTTTTCTATCAACAAATTTGTACATGATATTTTTGGTTATCCAATGTATGTACAAATCTTTCAGCTATTCGATTTCTTGTGAACAAGCCAGTAGTCATAGGAACAATTATCAAATGGATGATTCAAGAATTTGATATTATTATACTTGACAAACTTGGGTTGTGAAAATTTTAGTTGTAAATTACTTGTAAAGGTTTCCAGGTAATTCAAAGGAACTAGGTGATACACCTCTTTGGAATTCCAGCTTAAAGCCCACCGTTGGTAGATTTTGCTAATTATTTAGTTGCAGCTAAACTTCATTCTTATCTTTCTCCGAGGGATTGAAAAAAGTGAGTAATATAAGTAAAAGTTTATCATAGAGAAGTGGGATTTTGTTTCATAAAGTATTGATCATGTCGTGCAACGTGTTATTTAGGGTATGTACAATTGAGACCATTTTTGTCATTTGTCTAGAGATGTGCAATGGAGAAAGGAGAAGTTATTATATATTATAGAGGTGGAAAAGGTAGATTGCTTATTAGAAGCGAACGTGTCGTAACAGCCATCTAGGGAAGATGTATATAAATTTATACATAAACTTGAAACAAATTAATTAATGGATGGTAAATAGGCAAAGGGTAGCCAAAGAAATCTTCTTGATTATTAATAGGAGTAGAGATAATATAAACAAAAGTGGGGAGAACTAAATAAAAAAGAACAGAATCCATGAGATACCTTGCTTTCTATCTCGTGATAGTTAATTTAGACATTGTTTGAACACGATAGCAGATGCAGGCATAGAATGAATTGGAATGAAATGGTGTCCATTTGTCATTTTGACACCTCTTCCTGTGTTGCAAGAGAGTAACCTTAACACACACCCTGCTCAATTATTTAACAAAATGAAAAAGTGTGGACAGATTTTTAAGGATGCTATCAACGAAGTGAAGCATCACTTTCGACTTTTTATAGTTTGATACCCATGATAAGCAAACCTCTGCTTAGATTGCACGAGAACGTGCAATTCAATAAAGCTGTCTCTCTTTTCCCAGTGTTTTAATCCTTTTTCCAGGTTCCTTTCTTTCATGCCCAATTATTCATAGTTATGCCATTAGAATTACCTAATAGTATTATAATTGTTCAATTATGCTTAAGTGGTTAAATAGCATGCAATAGAGAGTTTTTTTGTTATGAATTATAATTGTCCAAATTTGTTCTATGTGAATCTAAATCATTTTGCTCATATGAACCTTTTGCCAGGATAGAGGAGATGACAATTGGTGATATCTATTCATTACAAGAAATGCCCATTTTTGAGGGAGGTGATGCAAGTTTACTTGCAACAATGATGGTTGAACAAAATTACTAAACAACCCAATCTTTAGCGTGCATTCTACAAGTAGCAAGATTCCCAGGAGATAGATGTGTCAGTACTTGATTCCCCAAAGATATCTTGTGTCATTGATCTGCCCAACTCAGCAACAGAAATGGGTAAAGTTGACTTTAGTATTTTCTGTTTAATTTGAAAGACCATCCATAGAATGTGCCTTAGTTGTTAAAATCCTATAATTTCTATTAAGAATCTGATCATTTGATATAAATATGGGGTCATAATAGATGAAGATAGAGATTTCAATGATATAAACTTGTAATATGTTTTTCTGCAATAAAAACAGAGTACAATTGATTTAGCAAAGCACCTTTCA
This sequence comes from Chamaecyparis obtusa, assembly GCA_027943335.1. Taxonomy (NCBI): domain Eukaryota; kingdom Viridiplantae; phylum Streptophyta; class Pinopsida; order Cupressales; family Cupressaceae; genus Chamaecyparis; species Chamaecyparis obtusa. Next base: position 68,857 of record BSBK01002687.1, read on the forward strand.
AGTTATCATAACAGGGAGGTGGAAGGGACCCATTTACTGCCCTGTCAGTGACTGATACAGTTTTCATTGTGTGGTGTGTTGTAGTTTTTATTGTTTATCGATTATTGCATGATTTCAAATTTTTCATTTATTGCATGGAATTTAGTAATTTGCAGCAAAGTAATTCTTTTACTTATTCACTTGCAGCTTGGTGACTGTCTTCCCACATTTGCAGCCACACTATTCTAGTGAATGTTTACATGCAACTTAATTACAATTGCTTATGGTTAATTTAATTTATGATTGTTTCTTTTTTCGCTTACTTTTAGCAATTATATTAAGGATGACTTTTCATCTAATTTTTTTTTATTAAGGGTCCTTACCATCTTCTATTCAATCCAATCTTTAGCGTCCATTCTACAAGTAGCAAGATTCCCTGGAGATAGTTGTGTCAGTACTTGATTCCCCAAAGATATCTTGTGTCATTGATCTGCCCAGCTTAGCAACAGAAATGGGTGAAGTTGACTTTAGTATTTTCTGTTTAATTTGAAAACCCATCCATAGAATGTGCCTTATTTGTTGAAATCCTATAATTTCTATTAAGAATCTGATCATTTGATATAATACGGAGCCATAATAGATGGAGATTGAAATTTCAATGATATAAACTTGCAATATGTTTTTCTGCAATAAAAGCAGAGTACAATTGATTTAGCAAAGCACCTTTCAAGTTATCATAACAGGGAGGTGGAAGGGACCCATTTACTGCCCTGTCAGTGACTGATACATGTTTTCATTGTGTGGTGTGTTGTAGCTTTTATTGTTTATTGATTATTGCATGATTTTAAATTTTTCATTTCTTGCATGAAATTTAGTAATTTTGCAGCAAAGTAATTCTTTTACTTATTCACTTGCAGCATGGTTACTGTCTTCCCACATTTGCAGCCACACTATTCTAGTGGATGTTTACGTGCAACTTAATTACAATTGCTTGTGGTTAATTTAATTTATGAATGTTTCTTTTTTCGCTTACTTGTAGCAATGATATTAAGGATGAGTTTTCATTTATGTTTTTTTTATTAAGGGTCCTTACCATCTTCTATTCAACCAAAACTTGCATTCATAATAGGTACCTAGTTCCATTACCTACAGCTCTTCTACATATAATTTGCTCTGACACGATCACAAGTGTATGTCCCTGGACTAAGGATTTAGCTAACCACATTATTGAAGACATTGATGAAAATCAAAAGCAGTAAAAACAAAGGCTTAGTCTTGTCCTACCAGCCATAACAATCGATACAATTTGAAGTATGGCATTGGGATACATTGAGTTTTTTTTAGAGGGTATCTTTGTGACAAAACATGGTTAGGATTTGTAGCCACTCTTGACCAGTGGATGTCTGCTTGATTTTACAAATGTATACATAGGAGGAGTAATCCTAGTCGGGTTTGAACATGGGCCATCATCATGGATTCATGGTTATCCCTCGTAGATTACCACTATTCCATGTTCTGCTTAACACAGATTCACATTAGTTTGTGGTGGTCATTGTTTTGAAAGGATGGTTTCCAATGCAATATTATTGCCCCTATTCAGTTGTGCCAATAGTATCCTCGAGCAAAATGGATAACGAGTCCTCTCCCAGCTGATCCGCTTAGTGCAGATTTTCTCATTTGGGGCGATATTTGTTCCTTGGGCTGTTGTTTGGTTAGGGAAGGGATGCTCTTTCTTCTTGAGGATGAACCTCTTGATCAATATTTCTACGATGTTTGCCATTACAAAATTATTCTGAGTTAAAAAATTTAGCGGCTTGTTTGGCACTGAAAGATTCTCATTGGTGAAAATCTCATTGAAAGGAATATCAGAGGCCCCATAATTGCTATAGGTGCTTCAAGGCCTGTGAAACTCAATTGCATTTGTTTTTTGACCGTGCTGAAGTTGCTTCTATTTGGATCTCCCTTTCTCTTTATTTTTGGGTTCACTTCCTAAACTTTCTGTCTTGCAGTTTGTACATAGTGATGGAACTCTTGCTACTCTAGCTCAGTCTTAGGTGTGCTACTTATACAATTTTTATGGCCTCTATTCCTTTCTTTTGCATGTGGTTTATTTGGCTTAAAAGGATTTAAAGGATGTTTGAAGCTATTACTATGTCAAAGCACACCTTGATACACAAAACTCAGCTGGTTATGGTGGAAAATACCAAGACCTTTTCAAAAGAAAACAAATTATGAAAGTTCTAACCAGTGTTGAGATTCATTTTATCGAAATATAGAACATATTGGACTTCATTATAATGCTCATGTTGTCTGCCCTGCTCCAAATATGTACTTTAACTCTTCTGCTCTCTTTTTTGACAGTGCCTTGAAGTTGAAAGTGAATCTTTGGATTGTGACAGATGGAATTTGTGGCTAATCCTTGGGGGATTTTTTTCTTCAAATTTCTGGATAAATTTTTGACAGGCTCTAATAATTGTTTTGATTCTCTGAAGTTATGGGCTGCAAGTTTGGTCTTATTCTTACTATCAAGAAAAATATTGCAAACCCTACATGTATGGATATTCCAAGGGTTATAATTCAATGCCTCTCATCAAAATATGTTCAAATCTGTCCAATCACATCTTGTGCAAAAATAGGTCTCCATGATTCTTCAACATTTTGGCCAAATCAGCTGGCAGCATGTTCCCAGAAGATTTAACTCCTTTGCTTACAGAACACCTGATTTCTTTATCCTCATTCAACCCATGTCAGCTATCTTTGTATTTGAGGACTTGATTTCTTTATTAGTCTTGTTTATCTCGTTCTGTGTTGTGGGCCCATTGGGGCCTAACATCGTTGTCTATTTTTCTCTTTAACTCTACATCAATATGTAGTAGTTTTTGTGATTAGAAAAAACCTTTCTTCAAAAAACTAAAAACAAAAATGAATTTAGCGAATATATAGCTAGGACTGTAGAAAATTCATCCAAATCTATAGCAAGGCAAAAATATTTAAGAAAAAACTCTGCTAGCCTAACTTAGCAAAATGCTTGCCTATTAAACTTGAAGAGTACTTACCAAGCAGATTGGGATCATGAGGCACTGCCAAGTTACTTGTGAAGTAATCTGGATTGCAATACTTGTATGTATTAAAACTATGGTTTTCTGGTAATTTTTACTTGTTCTGTCAAGATATAGATTTCTTTTCATTATTATATTGTCTTTTACCATCTCAATATAGTGCTTACATTTCTAAGTTTCTTTAATATGTGTTTATTCTTTGTTTGCATTTTTTGGTAACTAATTTTGCGACGGCTTCACAAAATCAATTGTACCTGATCAGGAGTGTCAAAAGATCTATTTTAAATAGTACTTCTGGAGTTTAACTAGTTTTCATTGTTCTTGGTTGGCTCACATTGTTTTGAATTTTGCGGATCATGTGTATATTAAGTTCATTTATGATTCCATAATTTATAGTTCGATATGATATTTCTTTAATAATAAAAATGCTGAATGCAGATCAGTTATTGGTTCCCACAATGTATTAATATTAATTGATAGGTTCTCTCTTGTTTGTTAAAGGTACAGTCTATATCCTTGCATTTTAATTGAAAATTTTGGAAGAATCTTTTTAAATTACAGTGGAAAAGCTTACTCCCTATATCCATTACAGATGCCAATGATATGTTGGTCTTCTCAGTTGAAAGGAGGCTATATCAATTTGCGTAATTTATCTGGAATATGTGCATGAATTTTGAGGCGGTGATTGATTTTGTTTTCTTAGCAGTCACTTAATTAGCTATATTTACAACGTTGGATCTAAGCAAGTTCATTTCCATATTAAAAATCAACATTGAGAAGTAATGCTACTTTCTTGGAAATTTGATGGGTTTGCTGGTTGTGCTTGGATTTACTAGGGAAACCCACAATACTTTTTTAGTTTTGATGTAAGGATACACGTTTTCTTTAAATAGTATATATTATCGGTCATCCGCTCCTTGCAATGTAATTTTTTTAAATTTTTCATTGAATGCTGGTCATCACTTGTGCCTCTTATGTATCAACTTTTTTATAAATTTTGTTTACTTTCTAATTTAATCTTTTTTATTTTAAATTTTCTGTTGACTTTTTAAAACTAACTAGACTCGTTTAGATGAAAAGATGCAGCTGAATTTAACTGTGGCTAACGTCCGTAGTTATTTTTACTGCAAAGAAGCAAAAAGTGGGAAAAATTGCAAGTTGCTGCCTGATCAAAGTTTTCGGCAGAAAATTACAAGTTAATTTTTCACATTGCTTTAATGTGATTTATTGTGACAAAACCAACAAAAACGTACAACAAACTGATAAATTTGCAATTTCAACCTTTTAACTAGTTTTGACGAGGCGAGGAAGTCCTACATGGCGACTCAGTTTGAATTGATTGTGGGTGTTGTACGTGCTCTTCTTCATGCATGGATGCCTTAGGGAGAACAGTGGACTAGAAAATTGATTAGAAGAGGGTGATTGAATGATTAGGATATCACGATCAATTGAACATTTTTTATATAATCATAATGACACGAGCATATTTGATAAAAAAAAATCATCTGGTTGACTTCTAATTTTGAAAGGTTGAAAGGTTTGAGGTGGTCGCAAAGATAGACATAGTGCTCTTAAACTAGAAGCAATAATTTGGAAAAAAAAATTGGAAGTCAATGAAAAAAACTGCTAACTTGATTTTCAATGACCTTTTTTTGTATTTTAAGTGTATTAAAATATTTTTAAAATGGCCAAAAAATGTAAAAATTCATGAAATTGACGAATCACTCAACAATAGGGTTGAGAACAATAGGGTTGATTCCTAGACGGAAGTGAAGTCAATGTGGAATTGGCATGGAAAGAATTTGTTATTTTGTTGCTTTAGTTTTCTTTTCAATCTCTAGAAAACCCTAAATAAAGGAGTATGAGGAGCATTGGTGATTATCAATCGAATTTGAAAAGGCCTCAAATCATCCTCAATAGTCCTAAATAGTGGGGAGCATGTGATATAGTGTTGAAGCAGCTAATGAATTTGCTCTAAATGGTGGTTTCAATAGGACGCCTCACCCCATGGATTTTGATGCAATCAAATTTATAGTTAATATTATGCACTAGTAGAGATGGCCCTTTAACCGAGAAGCAAAGAACCCCTATAATTTATAATTAGTAGCGTTCTCTAATATTGAACTACCCCTACAAAACTCCTTGCCTCAATTGCAATGAAAGTCTCAGATCACTTCATAATGCTTTCCACTTTCAACAAATTTCACTTTTGATAAATTCCTAACAATAGCTAGATTGTTGTCTAGTAAATCTTGATCTTAGTTACTTCATAAACTTTGCTAATATTTGATCTTTGTTTTAGATAACTATTTGGTGATTGCCCTCTTTAAAAGTCTGATAAGTTTTGATCTCAATTACTTCCTAGACACGGCTAATATTTAATCTCAAACTTAGACAACTACTTGGTGACCATCGTCTTAAAAAGTTAATTGAACATTTGACTATGTAATCAACAATATAAATATAAATGAAAAAATCTATTTTCCACAATTCATTTTGATCTCAAGTACTTCATAGACTTGGATAATATTTGATCTCACACTTAGGTAACTATTTGAGACTCTTAAATTTCAATTAATATATTTATTTTTTATCATTAACATTTGTCTCCACCTAAAAGAGTAGTTGCCAAAACCAGTGGCTTGCTAATCTTTTACTTCAACTAAACAAATGCCTTTTGTTGACTACTGCCTCGTATAAAGGACTTACCAATTGCTATTATGGAATATAAATCATTGCAACCACGAAATATGATTTGATTAGCTTTCTCAAATATTGAACTACCTATACAATGTAAGTCTTGGATCACTTTAAAATGGTTTCCACTTTGTTCAATAATTGGTATCAGAGCTTGGTTCCTTGTCCTAGCTTAACTACTTAAGGGAGATCTTGACGGTTAAACAGATGGCATCCACAAATAGTACAGATGAAAATCATATGGATGGAGAATTACAAACTACTCTTGAAGATCTTGAAAATGTGGAAAGTGAAAGCAAGGATCTAAAAGAAAATATCAAGGAAGCAAATGAATGTGTCAGAAAGTTGAGAAGACAAATGAAGTCAAGCAACCTTAGAATCAAAATAATTTTGCAAGAAAACCACCAATCAAGCAACCCAATGTTCAAAGGTACCCTTCTTTCATTGGTTATTGCTTTTCTTATAACAAATTCGAACAAAAGGCTATAGAATGCAGAAATGGGATGATTCAAAATGTTCAGTGTTTTACATGCAAGAGATTTGGTTAGAAGGCTAGCATTTGCAAAAGTTAGATTATTTTTTATTAATGAAAAATAGGTTTTGAAGGGACCTAAAACCCTTTACAAAAGGATCAAATAAGATATAACATAAATGCCCAACAAAGAAAGAAACATAACAAGACCAATATGGGTTTTACTAGTAGGCTCCCACAACCTGAAACAAAAGTTGCACAAAAACTACCAAGCAACCAAAAGCCAAAGAAAGGACCAAAGAAAACTCTATCCTAGACAACCTCCACAAAGAGCCATCAAGATTTATCTTTAGCACCGCCCTTGTGGGAACGAAGAGTCATGTCAAAAGAAGGCATAGACGTCTTAGATTTCTTTCCTTTTATAGTAATTTAGCCCTCTTCCACCCTAGCAACAAAATCTTGCCAAACCAAGGAACCCAACAAAGGAACATCACTATCCTGAGATAAAAGACCAACATCATTATCACAGTTTTTCCATACAAGCACAACATCAATGAGGACACCACTAGAATTGATAGTCATGGCACTAACAGAGGGTGTAGACACCATGTGCGTACTCCCACACTATTAACAATAATAGGAGTAAGAGACTATGAACCATCCTCCACTGGGACTCCCAAAGAAACCAAACCGGTCTGAGAGGGAACCACACTAACATTCTGAGGCACACTGGCCTCAACAAATCCACCATCAAAAATCGAAAAAACTTGAGAAGGAGACGCGGGGCACTCTTGCGCAACCACCTGGGAGAAGCTCATTTGGGAAGATTTCTTCTCAATCGTATAATGCTGGACTGAAGCACCTTTCCACCACGAGGTAGGCGTATTCATTTTCTCTAATCCACATTGAGTTGCCACATGACCAATTTTAAAACATCTTCTACACCTGAAGGGAATCCCTTTATAGTCCAAAGATTGGATCCAGTTACCTTTAGAAGATATGAGTTTAATCTCAGTAGGTAGCCCCTTAGAAACATCAAGATCAACCAGAATTCGAGCAAAGGTGGAATGAAAAATATCAAATGATTCCTCATCCACCATCAGAAAGTCATTAAGAGCATCCCCCACTTCCTCTAGAAGAGAATCAACCCATAGATGAAGGGGGAGGTAGGGAAGCTGAACCCAAATAGGAATCTTGTTGAACGTTTCAAAAGAAGGGTTAAAATCAGGATGCTAGGGTTTAACCATAAGCATAAATCTATCTTCTCAGCTAAAAAATTGATCACACAAAATCTTATTTCTGTCTAGCGCATTCTCAAATTTGGCAATAAAAAAACCCTTTTCCATAGAGTAGATATGAACTGTACCAGTAAGGATGGGCTCCCAATGTTGAGAGATCCAAACATGTAGCTCTAGGAGGTAGGGCCAAAAACCCCTAAACCCACAGATCACACCATGGTTGGAAAAAATAGAGACATTATGATCAATCTCCTCTTCCGTCTCCACTTCCAACGTGATAGCAATAGACTTTGAGACAAAAAAAGGTCATTTCTCAGCAACTCATTTCTTCAACAAGCCACCAGTGATCCCTAAGCTAGGTTGTTGCAAATCTGCAACCCTAGAAGTAGACAAAGGAGCAGGCGGGCACTCAGAAGCACCCACCACGACAACAGAGGGCCCCATAGAAGTCACCTGCATCCCAGTCAAAATAGTACTTGCCAAGGCAGAAGTAGACGTAGGAAGAGCAGAACCAGGTGCCACCACAAGAGACCCCACAGGAGAACGCCCATTTGGCTCCGAGAAAGCCTGTCGAGTAGACACAGGGGCAACAACCCCACCAACCTTCGGATCCCCAAGCCTGCTACCAACACTCTTCACAGATTTGTAGTATTTCAGAGAAACCCTAGCTGCAGGAGAAGTCATCACGAGTAGATTATTATACTTTTTGCAAAAGTTAGATTATTAATAGAAGAAATAGACCCTTTATGTTTATTGTCAATAATGCAATGTATTTAAACATAAAGTTGATTAGTGCAGACCTATAGTGAATACAAAGAATTCGTGACATAGATGCTTTAATTGCAATAAGATTGGGCATATTGCTAAGAACTATAGAAAAATGAATAAGGATACCCTAGTAACAAGAAATGAGCTAGTGAAGAAGGTTGACATAGAATAAGTAAGAAATGAAATGAAGAAGATCTAGAGAAAGAAAGAAGTAGACACAACACATAGTGGTGTTGCACCTAGTCTTGGTGTAAAGACTTCCTTTGTAAACTAGTCTAGAAAGCTTTAGCTCAAATGAAGCTATAATGAAGATCTTTTTTTTTTCTACCAAAGAAACCAATGTTGTTATCACATTATGTTGATATGTTTGATAAATCAATGATTTTAGAGTGTTTGTGAAAGTTGTGACAAAAAATATGCAATTGCAGAAGATTCTGAAGGTGATTGTGTGCATGGGCAAAAATGTATTTAACAACTTTTTGATGATAAAATGTATCGGTGGCAAAACCTAAGTTTTTATGTTAGCAAATTTTGGCGATCATTTTCATTTTAATTTTTTTTTGTCAAATTTCAAGGAGTGGTTAAAGGTCCACAAAAGAGGTCTACAACAAGTTGTGATAAGATATTTATGAATTCTCACGAATTCTAGTAAGCTATTGTGTTGCAAAGAGAGTCCCATTTAGAGTATGATAAATTCATGAAGGAACCAACGAAAGATGCTTCAGTTTGTGCCTTTTTGACATTACCAACTAGGGTTATATGTGTGGAGGACATTTATAAATTTATTGAAGTATCAATTAATGAATCTAACAATGAAAAACTACAGATTTTTGAAGGTTCTCTTTCGATAGACGATTTATAGAAATTGAAATGATCTAGGGCACAAGGATTTGAACATATGGAGAAAATTTCTGAAGATAACATATGATGAATTGATCAAAGATTGTTTTAAGCAAGATTCATGATAATTATCTTTGGCTAGATAAATCATATTAGGTTACGAAGGAAGCTATCAGGACTATTACTAGTCTATGCTTGAATGGATTCGTACCAATAATGAAATAAGTAAGAAATAAGGAGGTTGAACCTCTGACAAGTGTAATAGGAGATCAAAGATCCTTACGAATTGACACCATTATTGATTCACTGGTAAGGTATTTTTATTTTGGCATTACATACAAGATTTACTTTTGAAATAAGGAAGAATCCACTTATACCATTTTTGTGCATGTTGCTCATCAAATGGTTAAAGAAGGAAAAGATTATGATGTGTCAATTATTAAGACAATAGCTATTGAACAACTTGATGTTAACCAAAATTGAGGGTTATGCTTTTTGGTTGGATCTTTGGTTGTTTGTTTAGTATTTTACTTTCTAAATTCACTACCACTGAAGGAGAATTTTATTTGAATGAATTGGATAGAGAAGATAGTACATGCAAAGACTACTTCATTGAGCTCCAGAAGTACTTAATTTCAAGATTCATAATCCTAGAAGATTATGTTCAAAAATACAAGGATAACATTACATTCCTAGTAGATAAGGATCATTGCTTCATGGAAGCAGTATTACCCAAGTGGTTCAAATTAAATGAGTTTGGTTATGAGATTAGTATGGAAGAGTGTGTGATAAATGCAGAAGAATTGCTTAAGTGTTTAGTATACCTGACACAAGATATATTTGGAACATATGAAGAGTTATTTGGATCAAATGACTTGGTACATGTTACTCCAGAAGGATTTTCCTCTAAAAATAGAAGACAAAAGACCCATTGAAGCCCCTTCTCTAGTCTCAAAGAAGAAGAAATATGAAAACAAGAAAGAGATAACAATGATAATTGACTTTTATGACCCATAACCTACCAAGATAGATAAGAAGTAGAAAGGAATTATGATTGCACAAGAAGAAAAGCCTAAGAAGGACTTCAGATCTTCTAATGAAGATCCCTATGAAACAAACAAGGTACTAGCAATACTTGAAAATTTGGATGGAATAAAGAAGGTGGGTGACATGTGGTTCTCGTGACCACTATATGATAAAGAAATAATTGAAGAAGCTTTGACTACTCACATGCTCTCGAACAATATTGTTCTCAATGATGTTGAAAGTTTACTCCCAAACATTCTATTTGAACAAATAAAAGAACATTTAACTATGAAATTTACCAAAAAGGAAGATGATGATATAGAAGAAAGGCTACAAAGAGCCTTGGGTAAAAAGTGTGTTGCAACATAGAAGAAACTAATTGATTGTATACAATAAATGAGGAAATGTGTTAGTGCTATAGCCGTAACATATAGACATTGCCTCAAGTGGCTTGCTGCCACAAAAAATCACAAGGCCAAGATTGAATATGTAGAGTTTGAATTGAATAAGTTGGCACAAAGTTTTGATATCTTCAAAGACAAAGATGGTGGACAGAGAAAAAGGATAAATTAACTTCAAGTAGACTTGATATCTGTATAGATACAAAGAGATGACCTTTCTAGAACCTTTTAATAAATCAAGGAGATTGTTGAAGCTAAACTAGATCATTTTTAGATGAATTAAGTTTGATTGTTCTAGACAACCTTATTAGTGCTATTGACCTACTTTTGTAGTTCAATAGTTAGCACTTAGTTCTTTTCTCTGTCATCAGTTCTTGGAACTTGTTCCTCCCAAAACTCAAAGCCAAGTACAAGAAGATTTTCCCTTAAAAGGTAATTTAATTTTTTTTCCATTTTGAATTGGTATATTTTTTATGCCCTTTATAAAAAAGGGGGAGAATAGTAGGAAAAAATAGTAAAAGAAGAGTAGCAATGTATAGAGAAGAATAATGGTGTAAGGGGGAGCATAGTAGCAATAGTGGACGTTTTAGATATTTTTTGTTCGTACTCTTTTTAGCATGTTGCCATCAATGAGAAAGGGGGATATTGTTGGAAGTTTTTGATTGATGAAGGAGAATGTTGTGGATATGCCATACTGGTTGTCATTGTTGTCAACATACTTTTGTTGACTTGTATTGCTATTGATTGTAGAATTTAAGTGTTTCTATTAATCGTGTTTTGGTTTGCAAAATTTTAGTGTTTCTATTAATCTTATTTTGGTTTGCATTGCTTTGCGACTACAGATATGGGTATAATATTTTGACAACATATTTTGGTCTATCAGATGCCTCTACATTCAAGTTCTCATATATTTTGGTGCTTTGGTTAGTTTACTACTTCATTTGAAAGATTAGTTTACTTATTACTCTATTCATCTGGAACATAATAGGTTGTCAGTATGATCACATTGTTGGAATGGAGAGATAAGGTACTGAGAGGGGAGGGGTGAATCAGTGCCCTCAAAAACTTTAACTCCCAAAAACTTAATCAACAAACAATAGTAAACTCATCTATGTATTGAACCCATTGTATGCATCATTCATTCAATTAACTTGTAAATGTAAATTGCATGAATCAACAATAAATCAATCACATAACACAAGTATTTTGGTAACACAGAAACCCTTGTTAGAAGGCAAAAATTGCGGTGGGGATGACACCCACAAATTCTTCACTACTGCAAATAATAAAGTTTGTCGGTTAAGGCTACAAGTTGTGATCACTTATGGTGATCTTACTCTGTTAGGAGTAACAGTTTAGATCAGTTAGATCTACCTAGTTATAGGATTTTAACCACACTACTTGAGTGTGTACTCGATTAAGAGATTTACAATAAAGACTGTTAGGTCTACTTTGTTAAGAGATTTTTGCTAACTTTGTTACAATGATTAGAGAATAACATGATGTATCTGCAAATGACAACTTAACCTTGTCTGAAATGGATCTATTAAGTATTGAATGAATATCACCCTGATATGTGAAAATCTTATCTCTGAGCTGCTCGGTAGCCTTGTCTGATTCTGCTTAATCTGAATGTCTATGTATAGTGATCTTCTCTGTCTGATAACTGATGTCTTGAAGTAGGCTTCTTGCTTCAAGATCTCCTTCGCTTGTTCATACCAAACATATCATTCTTGTCAAGCTTATGTCAAAATGACATGAAATACATATATATAGCATACTACTATTGCCGCTTAACAAAATTAGGTTACAATATCTTAGGAAAAACCCTAAGATCTACGGTGTACAAAAATAACCTAGATCTAGCAATTACATAGAGATCATCATCACAATTAATGATTACATTCATAATAAATGATCCTCGATCTTGGTAAAACATTTTATGATTCTATTGTAACCGTATGCATAGATAGATGTGCCAAAACTAATTACTATGTCATTTCCTGAATTGCTCGGTAAACACTATCAATATTGCTCGGTAGTTATACTGGTGCTTGGTGTCTAGTCTACTTGGTGTTTATTGACGCTCGGTATCGGTGTACACTGATGTTTGGTAAAACTGCTCTGGTGCTCAGTTAGAACTATTATCTTTTTGTTCGCGGTACTACCTTGAGATAACTCGGTGTGAAGGCTTATGTAGTTAACTGACTAGCATGTATAGCTTGTAGTACTTTCTTTGACCGACTAGATAGCATAGGTAACTGACTGATCATCTTTGATACTAATGACAATCTTTAATGCTCAATTAGAGATAACACACATTTCTTCTTTCATGTGTTTTTATTTCATATGTTTGGATGAAATGTGTGATTTCAATTTGTTATGAATAATTTTTGTATTTTGGCCAACCTATGTGGGCAAAATGTATGGTACAATTTGAATGAAATGCGTAGAGAATTACATAGTCAACTACTTGGGGAAGCGTGCTTGGCCGACTTGAATATGGTTGGGTTTTGTATATATATGATTGATGTACCTCTTTTGGAGTAGTAGAAGTGTGTGGATGTACATGTGAAGGAATACATAGTGATATGTGACAAAAAAATGTGAATTGTTGAATTGCAAATGAAGGGTGTTAGGTTTGTTTTCTAAGCTTCAAAGGAACTAATTGTGTGCATATGTTAGATGCAATTGGAAAATTTTATTTTCTTCATCTATTCTACTTTGGGAAATGATCCCTCTATTAGTGAGCCTTTACTTATCGGATAGTGATCCCTGCTACAATGAGCCTTGCAATAAGCACTTGCAATATTTTATAACTTGTTATACTATATTGAGAGTGTAGACTCCTACATCACCTCAAACAGTTTCCATGTTTGCCTTCGGTCTCCAATCAGGTGGAGCAATTTGCAACATTCAAAGTCCCAACGTCAGCTGACATGCATCATCCCATCAGACTTTCTAGTCACTCCATGAGGAATCCACCTCTCCAAAGTTTCGCCATCCTACCACGTATCCCTTGAGCACTCTTTCTTCAACAGGGCTTGCCAATGCATTTTCAATGAATATTCTTTCCTAGAGGGAACTCCACGACTAACAACTTTCTAGACAACCGTTCTATTTTTTATGCTCAGATTCGCTTGTGCAATCATGGCATCTCTAATAAGGCCGCCATGATTTTGCAATTGAGCCCAGCTTGCAGGCATGTTGGATTAAAACAATTAGATTCAAGCATTTGTCTACATCATAGGAAATTGAGTGATCCATGTCAGATTTCTCGGCATGTTGATCCATTGTAACCAAATTGCAATCATTCTAAGATCATCTCGACTGAGGGTTGTTCTATAAAGCCCTGACAATTTGTAAGCTATAGAGGTTGGAAAATATTAGACTTGGTTTAATAGGTGAGGAAATATATTGTATCATTTGTAGAGGTTTTTTATTTTCTAAGAGCAAGACCCTATGGCTTATAGTCCAGGAGTGTAAATTGTAACACATACTTTCTAGGGCATTCTCTCTTGCCTTGACATGTTTGCTCTTAATAAATCATGGGGATTGTATACTCGATGTCTGTTCCTTTTTGTTAATCAATGTGTCATGTGTTGAACTCTCATAGGTGTACCCCAGTCCATTTATGTTTTCTATAGTGTGTTCCTCAAGAAGACAATTTTTAGGAAGTGAGGTCTTCTCTTTCGACCCTTATTCGAGCTATTTATGTTTATCTCTGCATAGTGTTGAATGCCATGTCACTTGTTGAGGAGAATTGCACTTTCTTTAGGAGCAATGTGCCTTAATTTGGATCCCTTGCAGTGCCTCCCACAATAGGATATGAATGTGTGAGCTCTATGTCCAGGACTTTGGCTTCTCATTCTCCTACCAACAATGAAGGGAATGTGATGCATTGTGTTGTGAGTGATTAAAGACATAAATCTCTAACCAGAGAGGCTAAGCCCCTACAAATACCACTTGACAAATTCTTAGCCCACCCAACAAAGCTTTGATTTGGCATTTCACCTCCCCTTAGCTTAGGTTGTTTGATTAAAGGTGGTTCTCCTCCCCATTCCCTAAACACCAACCACGAAGAGCCAAAATCTAAAATCTCAAAGGTTGTGTTGCAGGGTGAACCTCGTCCCACCACTACAACACTTCTAGAACTACCCCTCAATAATCGACGCAAGCCACAAATCAGGGGATCGACATTTTTTCCTAGCACGCCTGGTGGGACCAAGTTAAACGCAGTCGCCAAAGTCAGTGCATGCTTTGGATTTTTCAGCTTGATGCGGCAACCAAGTGCACACAACGAGCATCGGTTGGGATCCTGTTAGGGCATGGACCCAAATTACTACAACTATGCTGATTGGGTTTCTCCTCGACCTTGTCATGCAGACCCAGTTCTCAGTGCTCAGGAGATGTTGCTCAATCTTCAACGCAAGATGAGGATTATTGATCTTGAAAAGAAGCAGAGTGTCCTTTGGCATTCCTTATCAATGTTGGAGGCCTCCTCTGATGAACTGTATCTGGCGAAAGAGCTTGTCATGGAGGACCATTTCATACACATATATGTTCTAGAAGTTTCATGTTTGATGGGAGATGAACCTATTTAGAGCACCTTTTTGGAGTTCTCTTTCTAGTCCCTGATTTCAGATATGCTTTCATTGTTCAAAGGTAGTCCAATAGTTTGGATCTCAAAGAAAAAAAGTGAGAAAGGTTTGCAAGACCCATAGTTGACACAATTGCGTGAAGAAGATAGCCTTCCCTTGCTACATCGGAAGGTGAATAATTAGAGTTTTCTCATTTCCGTGCTCTCTTGTTTCATATAAGAGGACAAGGTTTCGATTTTGAAAGTTTTGGAGGTTGCAGAGACTCTTTCAAAGGAAGCGTCACCACAATTATCTTCCCTTGAGCCCCTCAGTGAGAAAAGAGAAGCAAACAACAATGACATGCAATTCTAGGATGATATAGAATCCTTCTGCACTTCACTTGATGAATGGACTCCAATCGTTCAGACGAAGTTACTCCCTGTGTCCTAGAAGGAAGAACCATCAGTTGCCCAACCCCAAGAACACATCTACACGTCTCCTACTGTAACTCATTTGACAAAGGCCTACAAGGTGCCGAATTAGGTATCATCCAAAACCATTTGCTTGTTAGTCTATCAATGTCATGCTCACGTCAGATCATGAAGAGAGTCTTGTCAAATATCTTGAGACGTCGTCTCATGTGATATTAGAGGAAGTACCCAAGTTGAGTCATGATGTCGTCACCTATGATGTATCACACCCAAGAAGGGTAAGACCCATGTTATCTTTCTTTTGCCACAATTTTCTAAAGTTGTTGATTAAAAAGAAAAATCTAGGCCGCAAGAGTGGCTATTTCCCAAGCCTAGGAAATGGATTCTTGTAAAAAGTTTAGGTTGTTAGTTAGTGTAAATAGTTAGGTTTTGTTTTGTTTGGCGTGTTTCCTTTTTAATAAGTGCTACTATGCAAGGTGACACGTTTTTGACATCCAGTGTATAGTCATCAGTCCCTTGTTAGTCAAAAAGATCTTTCACAATTGTCATCGTTGTTTGTCAAAATTCCCAAATTTTAAATAGAGATTTTATTTTATGTTGCACTAACCCTTTTGTTTGTTAAGAGAAAGTGTTCCAATGTGCAGGTTTTTTCTATTTTTGATGTGTTGTCGAAAAGGTATCCTCTATCTCATTGTCATTTTATGTGCGACGATGAAACCCCAGTGCTTTGATATTTCAATTCTTTATAACAAAGCATTAAAGCTTCATTTTAAGACTTAAAGAATTGAACACTTCAAAGCAATAAATAATAAGAAAATTGTATGTAGACGCTGAGATAAACAAGAAAAATTCATGTATTATATTTATCCGCAGTATCTATGTACACTTTAAAATTTGCAAAAAACTAACGATATTTGCTTCTCTATTTACATTTTACATATCCAAGCTTTTTTTAAAGAAAATATTTTTTTAAGACATGGATCAAGAGTCTCCAGAACTGGGTCCGTTGTCTCATGAGTCATCTTCTCCATCCCCCACACTCTCTTCCAAGTCGAAAGATCCCCTTTCAGTTGACTCAATGGACGAATCCCAAGCTTGCTCAAACAAAACCCTTGGGTAGAATTCTTCTATCTTCTCCTCGACCATTTCCTCATCTAGGTCTAGATATTTCTTTAGAAATTCGACCCCATGTTGCGCATAGCAATGATGGATGTTGAGGGGTCGATAGTGTAAATTCATAATGAAAGGAACAAACAACACATCCACTTCCATCTCCAGATAAATCTTCAAGTTGGTTGCCAATGGCAACCCGATGTTGTCTCGAGCCACAACAAGCACATCCTGAGCCCCCCACAATGAATTCTATCAAGCATAACCACTGCAAGATACTATCACATCCCTAAACTTCCCAAGGTCTAGTAGAGATCCCAAAAATCTAGACAAAATATATGTGTTTAGTCGATAACGGTCCTCACTATACAGAAAATCCTCACCCAACACCCATTTCAAGGTAGCGAGAGCCAATTTGTCATCCCTCCTAACCAATGAGGCTTGCCTATCATCATTTATGAGCCTTAAGAAAGGATATTGGAACAATGGGCAAGTCAAAATCATAGGAGTGTCCATACTTCTATGCTAAGATAGCTAAATCCTTCACTCTCGGCTCTCAAAGTCTACTAAATGCTTATGCCACCTTTCAAATATGTTTCCCTTTTTATAGAGCAGTCGACCACCTTCTCAAGCATGTGGCATTTACTTTTCATAAGAGAGGATGTCACATCATTTTGAAAAAGTTACTTTTCTCATTTTCCAAGGTCATCATCTCTCTATTTTCTAAAACTCCAAGCCCAATTTTGACTGCCAATTGTGTTGGTGGAGGAGATCCATCCTCAAACTCTTGAAAAAGGTAACTACATTTACTCCTAATTTAAAATAGAATATTATTTTTGATATCCTGGTGAACTAACACTTTTTATCACAATATTTAGCATTAATTTTTGTCATTTCATGAAATTAGTGATATCTAGCTAGATTTTGCACGCTTGTCACTTTAATACTTGTACTAATGGTACTGAGATGTCCTTCCTCTGTCTGCTAGGTGAAAAATCAAAGAGTGTTTAGCTACAACCTTGGCAGAAAACCTAGAAGGATGATGTCATAGTCAATCATTACATACTAAAGCCAAAGAGGCAAAAGTGGAAATAACAAAAAAACAAATTAAAAATGCAAAACTGGGTCATGTTAACAACTCTACCAAAGCTATGGACATCTCGCTGGCAATAGAGCAATGTTAATGACTGTCAAGGCAATAACCTTGTCGGGGCTATGGATGTCTGGTTGGCAATAGAGCAATGTTAATGAATGTCAAGACGATAACCTTATCAGGGCTATGGACACCTGACTACCAGCAAGGCTCTATCCTATTGGCTATGGAATGAATCTCACCTATGTAATCTAGCAGGCAAGTGGAAACCACTTCATTGCCTTAGTAAAGGAAAGGATTAACTCCTTGTACACACAGTAAATCCATGGAAGACCTAATTTCTTATCGTGACATGTTAATCTAATGCTTGTTTGAATGTTGTCTCTCTGAGGTATCAAACATAAAGTTTCGTTATGAAACTGGGATCAGATATAGTCACTTTCTTACTATTTTTGGTGTATCTCTTTCCTTTGTGGTTATTGGTTAGATGATTTGGCTTGTTGGTTTCAAAAATGTGATTTTTGGCATCTCTTAGCTAACGTTGCTTGTGCTTTTATCTCTTACTTCTCTCTTAGTGTTTTCCCTTGTAGCTAGTGTCACACTTCAAGTCCTCTGGTTTGATCCTTGTCTCGATTAAATATATTGGCTTTCTTTTTAAAGGAAAATATCTAATCTTCACTCTTTTGCATGTAGGTTTTCGCCGCCTTGGATATTTATTCAAGCAACTCATGGAGATAAATGATCTGATAAATTCAAACTGATTTAACTCCCAACCCAATGGATATGGCTCTGGTCTGCGCAACCAAAGGTTTTGAGGGTCGAGCTCGACAGGCCAAGATCCTCGGAAAGTTGCCAAAATGTAGACTCCTTCTACATCACCTCAAACACTTCTCATGTTTTCCTTTCATCTCTGATTGCATGGAGCAGTTCACAACATTCAAAGTCCCGAAAATGGCTGACACACATTATCTCGTCAGAGTTTCTAGCCACTCCATGAGGAATGCACCTCTCCAAAGTTTTGTTAGCCTGCCACGTGTCTCCAAACACCCTCGCTTCAACATGGCCCACTAATGCATTTTCAGGGAGTATTATTTCCTGGAGGGAACTCCACGACTAACGAATTTCTAGACAATTGTTCTATTTTTTATGCTCAGATTGGCCCGTGCAATCATGGCATCTTTGATTAGGTCACCATGGTTTTACAGTTGAACCCAATTGGTAGGCATGTTGCATTAAACCAATCAGATTCAAGCATTTGTATGCAACATAGGAAATTGAGCAATCCATGCCAGATTTCTCTACATGTTGATTGATTGTAACTGAATTGTAATCATTCTGAGATTATCTTGACCAAGGGTTGTTCTATAAAGCCCCGACAATTTGTAAGCTATAGAGGTTGGAAAATATTAGACTTCGGTTCAATAGGCGAGGAAATATATTGTATCATTTGCAAAGGTTTTTACTTTTCTAAGAACAAGACCCTATGACTTGTAGTCGAGGGGAATATACTGTAACACATACTTTCTGGGGCATTCTCTCTCTCCTTGACATGTTTGTGTAATCACCTAAAATTTGTCTAGTAAAACCTAAGCCCCTAATTTTGATCAAATTGCCTAAAATAAAATCCTAAATTTCAAAGGCATATTTACTAGGCATAATTGTGCAGAGTCAACCTGAAAATCCTCTTTGCATAATTAAATTTTTTTAAAAATAAAAAATCTTATATCAATCTTATACTATGTCTAATTTCTAGAGCTTGCATATTTATTTGCTATAATATTGCTTTTAATATAAAGTTTCTACACTTTCATTAAAAGAAAAAATTCACATGTGTGCACATACTTAATCCTGATTAATTAGCAATTAAAGGGGATTTGTGCTTTCAAAATTCTATTTTGTCTTATCCTACCTAACATTTATTTTGCCTCTTAATCCTCACCACTCATTTCTCCCTAACCTTGCATCTCCTCCACTCTCCTTTTGCCTCTTAATCTCAATCACACATTCTTTGCCACTTAATCTCAACCCTTCCTTGCAGAGGAAAATTCTTTAAAAGCTCCTCTCCATTGAACAAGGGATCCAAAATCAAGCATTCAAGCATACTTGCGTTCTAGAGCAGTTTTTTGGCATTCTTGAGCATTCTTAGCAATCTAGTTTACTTTCTTGTATTGTCTCTCATAGCATAGTTTCTTGCATTTTCATTATAGAATACTATTTGCTTTGCATCCATTCTAGATTATTTTATTTTATAGTTGATGATATTGTATTGCATCATAGATTATTATTGCATTTGCTTAATCTAGTTCATTTCTATAGCTTACTTTGCATTATCATTCTTAGATTAATCTTGCATTCAAGTTTCATTCTAGATTTTGTATTGTATTTGAATCTTCCATTATAGAGTAGTCAAGTCACTAATCCTTATGCCAAATTGATGAGCATTCAAAGAAGGATTAAAATTGCTTCAAATAGGAAGCAATAAACTGCTTTTGGGAGTTTAATTGGTTCATTTGATATGAACTCTTATATCTAAATTCTTGAGCTAATTATAGTTGAATACCAATTTTATACCAAACATTTATTGTGCCCACCATGGGGCTAGAATCGAAAAATTACCTCTTTGCTTATAGGATTTATTGTTCATTTTCCAAAATCACGACGAATATCGCGGCTATTGACCCAGTTTCTTGTACAACACTCTAATTCATTATACCAGTCGGCGAGGATTCTCGTACGAGAATAAAGTGAAGGGTGTTTACTCATATTAGGCGGTGCTAATGCTCATATGAGCCTATATCTCTGGAGTTACTCATATGGCTCTCTGATTGTTCTCGTACGAGAATATGGTGATCCCTATGTTTGCTCATATAAAAAATAGTGCATTTTTAGGGGTCTAGAACTTGGAATTTTTGAATTTTGATGTTTGATTTGGGTTTGTCTCGGGTTTGATCTTTTGTTTTGCAAGTTTTAACAAATTGCAGGGTATTTGATAAATAAATCACTTGTCAAATACATCAACACTTTCTTATTTAAAGACTACTAATGCTTTGTGGTTGTAGGATGCTTGTCAAAGACTTATTTGGAGACTACTAAAGCTATTTGTCTTGCAGGTTGCCTTGGAGACACAACTAAACATTGTGCTTTCATAGATTTGGTTTTCCAGGCACCTAGTTTTAATTAGAAAGGCTTATTTTCTTATGATTAGTTGAGTAGTAGGAGAGTATGCTCTTCACCTCCTAGAGGTTGAATCAGAAATTTTGACCTACTTAGTTTTTCACTTGTAAAAGGAATCTTGGGTAAATGAGCATGTGTTTGATGTTCTTGGGAGAAATTATGGAGTAGGAGAGTATGCTCTTTTCCTTATGGAAAATTAGAAATCTTGACCTCCATTAACTATCCATTCTTTACTTTCTTGTATTTACCTTTAGAGGGTCTACCAAGAAAGAAACCTTTTGGGAATGACCCAAGTGGGGAACAAGCAAACCGGGCTACTCCATCTCACTATAATCAAAAGCTTCCTTCAATACAAAGAGAGGGAAGAATTAGCTATTCTCTACTTCCAATTCTTCTTCATGTGTAGGGCCTAGTTGCCTCAATCTTGCTAAGAAAGACTACACTTGTATAGGCACTTGTAGGGCCACCTTGGTCTCAATCTTGTTTACAAGACTACAAGGGGATTACAACCAACTTGTATAGGGTCGAGAGGTCTCAATCTTGCTTGCGAGACTATACAATTTTGGGTGCTTGTATGGCTATATGCCTCAATTCCGCTTGCAGATCTACAAGGGGTAGTCATGAATAGAGACCCTTACTAGACACCTTAGGATTTAGAGGCCAACCGTTTTAGCCATTTGACTTCCTTTGTGCAAGGATTGATCCAATTGGACTTACCCATATCACCCCAAGAATACTCACCATATGTTCTCCCTTGGATGCTAAAGCTTGAATGTGGCAATGTGGAAAGACATGCGATGCGAGCATTGATCCATAATTTGTGTAGTGCTAGGAAAGGCCATTAAACCACTTAATTGTGGGGCTATGATCATCAAGTTGTGGGAAAAGGTTGGAACACTTCCATTTTTTACCTTAGGTAGAGTGTGTTTAATGTGTATTTGATTGTATTTGAAGACTATTGTGAACATACACTAGGTACATTTGGAACATTTCTATACCTTGCTAGACTTAAAAAATGCTTGTATCCCCAAAGTTGCTTTGTCCTTTGGTGGATTGTTTGAAGACCTTTGTTTGATCACAATCATTGCTTTCTTGAAACTTTCAGACTTGTTTTAGGGACCACCCAACCTTGACACAAATTTGAAATCAAAACACCTCGGATTAGTAAATCACTCATTTGCTACTGGTATAACTAACTGATTGACTTTTGTTACTAGTTTGGTACCTCTTTGCTTTTTCTTTAAAATCTTGGTTGTTCTCTAGCCCCTCTCTCAAACACCTCATTCTAAATTACAACTTGTTTAAACCTTGTCACAAGTGCCACTCAACGGGTATTCAGGCCTCACTCTCAGTACCTTGTACTCAATTCTCTTGACTATATCAACCTGGTCACAAGTATCACTCAACAAGCATTCAAGCGTCATTCTCGATACCTTGCACCTTGTTTCATCCACTTTATTACCTACTACTTACCTTTTGAGACAGATCTATCACCACCGAGATCTCTTAGCACTAGCTTAGTAACCTCACTATTATCAATTTTTCACTCTCATCGTCCATACCAGTCAAACCTCGTAGTCGATCTTACAAGGCTACCACTAATCTAAGAGGAAAAACCATTTTCGACACTGTTGGGCCATTCTTTAGTGAAGAACCCTTACACCAAGCTTTTGATTACTAGTCAGTTCTCTTTTCTCACACAGAGATTTTTGACCTCAACATGTCAAACTTTGATTGGGACACTCGCACAAGACCTGACTTCGATTCCTTAGAAGATGAAGAACCTACCCAAGAGGAAATTTGGAAGTGTCGGGAGGACAAACATTTCCATAAAGTTATGCAAACTCTTATGAACCAAGATAAAAATATTTATTTCATGCATCTCGCTTCTATGGGCATAAAGCTACCTTCAGACTTCGATGTGAATGACCTATTACAAAAAGAGGAAGAGTCTCCTCTTATGACTCACTAAACAACTTCAAGATCTATGTTCTGAAATTTCACAACTCAAAAAGGACAAAGATCGACCTTCTAGCAAGTACTCACTTGAGACAATATATCCTTTTCCCTTCGATAGGAATATCTACATGTCACCTTTCCCACCTAAGGTGGAGATTCCCAAATATGACAAATATGATGGAAACAAAGACCCTCAGGACCATGTGCGTGAATTTTTTGCTCTAAGCATGGAATTTATGCACGAACAAACTTATCTAATGAGACTCTTTTCTCAAAGTCTCGGTGGTCCAGCTATGAGTTGGTTTACTTCGCTTGCCTCAAGTATTTAGACCTTCTATGAGCTTGTGCAAAAATTTATCCAACAATACTCCTACAACATCTCTCATGTTGTCAACTTACTTGACCTATGCAATACGAAGTAGTGTGTGGAAGAACCTTTTGTTACATTCCTCCAGCACTGGTGGAGAATGTTTGCTCGATACCCTTGACAAATTCCTGAGACTGAGAAGATCGATATATTTACAAATACTTTGGTAACTGAGGTGAAGTATGCACTATAAATACAAACGCATGTCTCCTTTGACAAGTTAGTTGAGTCCTCCATAGGCATAGAGGATGTTCTTGTTCCTAAAGGCGAGATCACTCTCCAACAGAAAGAACATAAGTCCTCTTCTAATAATCAACATAACAAGGGCAAGCATAAGTTCTAGACAAAAATGAAAGATGTCATCAATGACAGAATCGTCAGGACAACCTCGACATTTGTTGCTGGTAAACCTAAAGAGCCAACTTTCAATATGTCTACTATAGTAAAAGATAACAAGAGCGCTCAAATAGGCTCTAACACTGAAAATAATCGAGAAAGGCCATGGATCCCTAGGCCTCAGAGAGACTTTACTCCTCTTGGAGAATCCCTTGAGAATGCCCTAAGGATGTTGCTGACTAATAAGATCATCACTTTGCTCGATAATTCTAAACCATATGATCTTGAGATAAAGCCTAAGTGATGGAACGATAACCACTATTGTGATTATCATTGCAATAAAGGCTATAAAATCAATGATTTTATGAAGCTTAAGAATATCATCTAGGATCTCATTCATAATGAGACAATTGTGATTGATCCCCCACAGAAAAATATAGATCACAAGCCTTTCAAGGAGCCTTTTCCTAAGTATGAAAAAAGGGGAGTCATCTAAGCCAAAGGACAACAAAGTGGGTTACACCTACTCCGATACCAACAATGTGATTCACATGCTTGAGTCCTCTGACCATATTGTCAAAGTTATCAAGATCAAGGACAAGGCTAAAGCTAAATCATCTAATGCGGTAACCCGCTCTCAGGGAAAAGTCACTCTATGAGGGGTAGGTTTGTCCTCCTCTTCTTCCAAACCAACAATAAAATAAGTGTCTAAACCTACTACTTCGTCAATGACCCATGATTATAATCTAGTTGATCAGCTACAACGTGTGTCAACTGAGATTTCAATCCTTGAATTGCTTAAGATCTCCCCTGCACATAGGGAGATTCTGGATCAATCCCTCTTGGCGGCCAATGTTCCTAAGGACTTAGACATTGATAAGTTCCATTCCATGGTTGGTCATCTCGCTTCCCCTCATTACCTGACCTTTTCTAAAGAAGATGACAGATCTTTCAGTCACCCTCATAATTAGTCACTTCATATTGAAGTCCTCATCCATAAGCATAGGGTAAAGCATGTTTTAATAAATGGAGGTGCATGTTTGAATATATGCACTTTTAACTTGTTCAAATATCTTGGTTTCTCAAAGCATGCTATTGATCCTTGCTAGAAAACAACAATCAAAGCATATGATGAAGAGGAATGTTCATCTAAAGGCATGGTAGTCTTTCCCATCTGGGTAGGTCCTGTTCAATGGGATATCATTTTCTAGGTCTTGGAGCTTCCTCTAACATACAACATACTTCTTGGACACCTGGGGATTCATGAAATGTAGGTAATACCTTCTACCTATCATCAATGCATCAAGTTCCCCCACAATGGAATTGAGATTACTATCCTAGCAGAATCTACATATACTTGTAACAACCTTAAGCACGCTAAAAGCATGGCTCCTCACAACAAAGAAGCCTTGAGAGAACAAGAGGTTGAGAGCTCTAAAAAAGTAATGCTCGATTCCTTTCAACAAAAGTTGAGTATAAAAGAAAGTGGTGTGGGAGAGTATCGACTAGATACTTCATTCGCAATGGCTACCCTGTCCATCTCACTTTTGAGGTTGGCAGTAGATCTAATACGCAGCCTGACCCAAAGGTTAGTCCGGATCACCCGACTGCCGAAACAATCAAGGTGCCTCCTAATCAAGTTACATGGCCTTCTACCCAAGCTAATTAAGAAAACCATGGGTAATTCAAACCCCACCCTACAATAGCTACATGGAATTTGGGAAGGTCTAGGATTATGATGGTTCCATTACAAAGAGCCTTTAATCAACTAGATGAAGTGCAACGAGATCTTGATCGTCATTTTGGACCTCGATGGGTAGGCTCACAAAATACCTCTCATGGATCCTCTACTGATCCTTCAACGAGTCATGCTCAAAACAACTCTAGAGAAGATAACTTTCTCAATTTATCTTCAACAACTCTAAATGATGATGATACTGAGGTCTTCTTCCTTGAGCATGTTGGTTCCTTACCTCTTGTCTACCCCAAGATAATTGAATGGAATACTTATGAGCCAATAAACTTATTATCCTTTGCCAATGACTGTAGCTTATCTTGCTATCTCAATGCCATTGAACCCCATCCTTCTTCCACTAGTGTAATGAGTGATAACATGTTGGTGGAGGATATCAAGTATCTCAGTCACAAAACAAAAAAGAAAAAGAAAAGGCAACCTGATGGTGAAAATCACTTTGTGGCAGTATCAAACCCTAAAATAGTAAAAATAAAAGACTTATCCAATGGTGAAAACCTCCCTAAGGCGCCTGTCGATGAGATACTTGATATTCTCCCTGAACATTTTTAGGAATGATCATCAGTGCTTATAGAGCCCACATAATAGGTAAACTTGGGTACAACTAAGAATCCACAGATCATACATCTTCCCCAATCATTTTTTGAAGATGAAAGGAAATAATTTATCTAGTTCTTCACAAAAAAGAAAATAAACTTTATATGGTCTTATTCTGATATGTCAGGGTTAGATACAAACCTCATCATGCATCATTTGTCTATTGCTCTAGGCATCAAATCAGTTAAACAAAAGCTGAGAAAAATGCATCCCCATATTGCATTACTGGTTAAAGCAGAGCTCAAGAAGTTACTTAAAGCCACATTTATTTGAGCCATAGGCTATGTTGATTGGATCTCCAATATTGTGCCTGTCTCCAAAGTTAAAAAATCAATATGCATATGCACATACTTTAGGGATCTGAATAAGGCATGCCCGAAGGATGATTTTATGTTGCCCAACATAGACATAATTGTGGATCTCACTGCGGGTTATCAAATGTACTCTCTAATGGATGGATTCTCTGGGTATAATCAGATTCGCATCACACCTAAGGATCAGGAGAAAATTGCATTCATTTGTGCATGGGGAACCTTATGCTAGAATGTCATGTCATTCGAACTTAAGAATGTGAGTGCAACCTATCAACGTGCCATGATAACCATCTTTCACGATATGATGCACAAAAGCATGGAATAATATGTGGATGACACTTTAGCAACTAGAGATACACACCTTGTTGACTTAGAAAGGATCTTTACAAGAATGGAACAATTTAAGTTAAGACTTAATACAAAGAAGTGCACTTTTGGAGTCACCTCTGGAAAAATTCTTGGATACATAGTCTTAGCACGAGGAATTGAGGTGGACCCAGCTAAAGTAAAAGCCATAATAGAAATGCAACCACCATGAAATATTAGTCAAATGAGGACATTACAAGGGAAGCTACAATCAATAAGGAGATTTATCTCCCAACTTGCTGACAAGGCACAACCCTTCACTAAGACTCTACATAAGGGTGTGACTTTCAAATGGAATGAGAATTGTAAACAAAATTTTCAGAAGATTAAATAGTATTTGGCTAGTCCCCCAATTCTCATGGCTCCTATTCCAGGAAAACCCTTGTTTCTCTATATATTGGCTACTACTTCTTTGTTGGGAGCTTTTCTAGCACAACATCATGAGAAAGGACGTGAAAGATCCATCTATTACATCAGCAGAACACTGGTCTCTTATGACCTCAACTACACAGTCATTGAAAAGGCTTGTCTGGAAGTAGTATTTTCTTTACAAAAGTTTAGACACTATATGTTGGCAGTTGGCCTACTCTACATGGCTAATTGCAAAAATTGATCCTCTCAAGTACTTGCTAAGAAAATCAACATTAATCTTAACATTAACTGGACGGTTGGCTAAATGGGTTATGATCCTCAGTGAATTTGATATTACATATGTTGACCATAAGGTAATTAAAGGGCAAGTCTTGGCTGATCATTTAGCAGATGCGCCTCTACCAGATACACATCCTCTTGTTGTTGAATTTCCTAATAAATCTATTCTACACTTAATGCAACATACCTGGAAAATGTACTTTGATGGCTCATTCACGCAACAAGGTGCAGGTGATGGATTTTAATTCATCTCTCCTCAGGGCTATAAAATCCCCAAGGCATACAAAATGATCTTCCCTTGCACTAACAATGTGGCTGAGTATGAAGGTTTAGCTAATGGACTTAAGTTGGCCATAGAATGGAAGATTGAAGAGCTTCATGTCTTCAGTGATTCTTAGCTAGTAATCAACCAAGTCACTGATGAATATCAAACTTGAGATGAAAATATCTTACCATACAAGTGCTTAGTTGATGATATAACTAAGTACTTTGTGTTTATCACCTTCTAACAACTACCACATGCAAAGAAGAGAGCAATAGATACTATGGCTACCTTAGCCTCAATGCTACAATTGGAGGAAAATCAATTTCGCTATGACTTCCTGGTGGAATAACTCCTATTCCTTGCCTATGACATGCTTGATTCCCAAATTGTTTGCACCATCATAGCTCCTAATACCTCATGTTATAGCTAGATATATGTGTAGACACGCAAAAATGGACAAGTGCTTCTAAATTGCAAAAATCAATAAAAATGGCTTGAAATCATCAAAATGCATTAAATCAATCAAAAAGGGATCAAATCAATTAAAATGGACATAATTAAATAAAGTTGGACAAAATCAATTAAAGCAAAGGAAAAATCAAATAATGATGTTGAATAATTAAATCAAAGCTTTAAAGGGGTCCAAAACACTATATAATTGACTTTAATCAATTAATTGTATAGTTGTTTAAATCAAAAATCAAAATGAACCCATTACCCTTACATGGCTAAATTTAATTAATTAATTGAATTTAATAATTCCTAATTTCTTTCAACAAAGTTGAGCAACCAATGAGAATTGAGGACAAAAAGACATAAATCACTCAAAAAGGATGAATCTTAATCACTCATTTTAAAGGATCAATCTCATCCACTCAATTTTGTCCTTTTGTCCAAAGCTTTGAGACAAGCCTTTAAATTGTCCCCCCATTTATGAACAAAACAAAGTATTTGACTCAACCAAGGGTTAATCATGATTACTTCACTCCACCCCCTACCCTTGGACATTTACTATAAATATGGAGCATTTTGAGAGCAATTGATATCTGAGAATTTCATTTGCAAAGCATTAATACTATAGGCAATTGAAGAGCATTCTAAGAGCATTTTGAGTATTTAGCATTATAATTGTATCATTTTGAGCTAGAATTATCATCATAGAAGCATTGTAGAAGCATATAGCAGCATAAATTCTCATTTTAGAAGTGTCACTAGTGGAGATCTGAGCTAAGAGCTTCACTTACCACATCTTTCTAGAGAGCCATGAGATGCTATAGATCTTAGTTTCATTTTAAATTAGATTTGCATTGTATTTACTTTAAATTGTTGCTAGTTGATCTTAATTTCATGAAGGTATATTCATCATCACACAAATGGCGCCCACCGTGGGGCCCTAGGCCTCATTTTATCATTTTCATCATAATTTGCATGCTTGTATTGTCTATTTTCCGTGGATATTTTGCAGGAAATAGGTAAAGTCACACTTACAAGAGATTCAATCACGCCTGCAGTCATGTTAATGACGCTTGAGATCTTTGTTGTGACTCTTACTAGCTGATAACTCATGCCTGTGAGATAAATAGTTCAACCTTTGCGCGTAAAGTCATGCATGTGACTCAATAAGTGTCACCTATCTGCTATCCATTGTCTCCTGTGACCGAGCTTTGCTTCACAATTTACCGAAACAGTCACGCTTTGTATCTTTTATCTGATGCTTATTGTTGTTAAATTATCGCTTAAGATCAATCATTTTCTGTAATTTTCAATACTGCTTACGCTTAGCACTAAACTGTTTATGCATACTAGCATTTAAATGATGCATAAAAACATTTAAATGATGTGTACCAGCATTTAAATGCCATGTACTAGCATTTAAATCACATGTACTAACTTTTAAATGACGCCTAGTAACTTTTAAGTCATGCCAGTGACTCTTAAAGTTACACCCGCTAACAATTTGTTCACGCGTATTAGTTGGACAATGTCGCCTGCTATCTGTTGCCTTTATTTACTGTTAAATTGATTACATCATTTGTCTAACTCTCTATTTACATGATTTGACAGTAAATGAGCAACCACAGAAAGGTGCAGAAGCCTGAAAGCAAATTCAACCAAGAGGGAAAGGCACTAGCAAGGAAGATTAAGAAAGAAAACATAGCACACATCAAGGTTGTCCTTGAGACTACACAAGAGGAGGATAATTAGGTATTCCAACACTATCTTAAAATTGTTGAAGCATACAAAGCAAAGTTTGTTTCTCTAAATTGGATTTTTAGTCCTTAGATCAAGTTTTCTTTGAAAATTTGCAAATAAGCTCTATAAAATTCATACATAAGTGTTTCTCCTTCAATTTTTATTTTGGTTTCCCCTCATAGTGTTTGTTAGTGTCGACTAACTTGTTGGTGGACAAGCACATTTGGAGGAGGCTATTGCCAAAGTGAGTTGAAAAACAATGACAAAACCTTTCAAAAATGCCCCTAGCTTAGGCTAGCTACAAAGGCAAGGTATTCTTCTATTCAAGCTTGCACTTGATTAAATTGTGGCATTAATTTTGAACATAGCTTAATTAAAATGAGAAATGAACCAAACACTTCAATTTTAAGAATCTCCTTGTCAAGAGATTGGGACAGAACCAATTTGTGTTTGAGTGTTTGGAAAAAAGAAAGACAATAGGGATATGCTCTTCACTTTTTAAGTGAATCAAACTCCCAAACTTGTCAGCCTAAGTTTATTTCTTGCTTTGTATATACATGCTAGAGCAATAGTGAGCTTGCCTCCCGAGTTTTCCTTAACAAGGCCGGTGAGAGGGACAGCCCAAAGTGGGATACACTCGCTTTTGTTGCGGGGATCCAACCCACTATAAAAGGAAACGCATGCATCCTTAATGGGGTGTATGACAAAAGGGTCTTAAATTTTTTGAATTTCCTCTGGTAGTCCTCATGAATTACGCAAAATCATACTTCGGTGCGTGTGGGAAACCCCTTAACATACTTGGGGGATGAAGATTTAATATCCATTTTGAACGGAATCCACAATAAATCCTGATAAAGTAGCAAGACCACCTTATAGAGCCAAAATGATAAAGGCCAAATTTGACTTTAGGTAGGCTGCTTAGAATTTCTTCTTGTGTTATGCTTGTGAAAATGTTCGAGAATATACACACTAGAGTGTTTTAGGGACACAATGAAAAATTGATGTGTGTGTTGCGATTGTTTTCTATTTTCAAACAAGAAAATTTCAAAAGATCTGATCTTAAATGTTTAAAAATTCAAAATCTTACAACCTGGTCAGTGAAGTGCCACTTGTGCACAGAATAATACCACCTATCAGAGGCAAAGTCATGCCTGTGACTTTTATGAAAACACGTATCAACAGTGAAGTCACGCCTAGGAAATATTGAATCATGCCTGCTAAAATTGGAAAATTGCTTATCAATAGCAAAGTGACGCCTACACACCTACAGTGTTCCGCCTAGTGCAACACCAGTCGATGCATATAAGAATTTCAGTCATGCCTACACTCTGGCAAGTGACGCCCAGAAACAAAGAAGGGCAAACAATGGACATTTCCAGAGGATTTGGGAAAATTTTGAAATCATTTTTAGATACCCTTTGCGGAGATATTCTTTATCAGTGCAATAAATAGATCATATTCTTGAAAATCATTTATAATGATGAGTCTATTTGGGAAACAAATCAATCCTATTATGGGGCATAATTACCAAAATCAAGACCAAGATCTCCATAATTATCAAAATGATGGAGTATCCGAAGATCAAATTTTAGAAGCATCCAAAGATCCCGTATTTATGGAAACAATGAAATTAACTTTGAAGAGGTATAATGAAGCGTATTCCCTTTATTTAGCTCAATCACGAGCTAAGCTTCCTCATAATTTTGACACATTAGCCTTGGAGAAGAACGAGGAAAAACAAAAAAAGACATCATCTAAAGAGCCATCATTAAGATCAATTTGGTTGTTTCTTTATGATGATGGGCCATCTGCATCTTCATCCTCCTCTAAAAAAGAAGTGTTTGAGAGAAACAAACCTATCTTGGATCAAGGGAAATCTCATGATAATTCTATTTGTAATCAAGATAATACAGAGTATGAAGAGAAGGATATCACTCTCAAGAAAGATCTAATGCACAAACCTCTATATAGCAAGAGTAATCCTTTCATCCTTCGTCCATCTCCCAAAGCTCCACAACTATCCAAAATTCCTTCGTCAAAGAATAAGCCTAATGATGACACTTTGTACGTTGACTATGTCTACCCTCAAGGGCTACCTCTAAAAGAAACCCAAGCTAATTTACACCTTGCTGCAGATCGTTTCCATGCTTCAAAGATCTTGGACCCCAAAGCTTCATGTGCTTCAATGCCTATTATACCCATTCAAAAGGATCCTCCACCATTCTTCCAAACATCCCCCACACATATCCAAACATCTACCTTGTCCTTAAAAGTGGCTCCATGTCAAGA
This sequence comes from Chamaecyparis obtusa, assembly GCA_027943335.1. NCBI lineage: Eukaryota > Viridiplantae > Streptophyta > Pinopsida > Cupressales > Cupressaceae > Chamaecyparis > Chamaecyparis obtusa. The sequence continues at coordinate 100,815 of BSBK01002687.1, forward strand.
GGATAATCCAAAGAGAAAAGAAACAAATATTAGTAAAGATCAAGATCAAGATTATATACAATCCCCTCCCATATTTGATGAAAGTCCCATATCCATAGAACCCTGTGATGATCCCCTTGCATCCTTTCATGTCTTCCAAGATTATATCCTTCCATTCCAAGAACAAAATACTCTTCCAAGCTCCATATTTTCTCCACTTCCCAAGCAAGATCAAGATATCCCTTCCATAATTTCCAATGAGCATATGGAAAGTGAAGAGAAAAATACCCTCTCTACACCATTCAAAGATCCTTGTCAAGATCAAAGTATTCCATCATTTCCTTGTCATATTCCTCCATGTTCACCACAAGAAACCATCATTCTTCCAAATCCCTTGCATGATAGTAGATCCCTTCAATCTTTAGTTAATCCTATCAAATGTGTTCCTATCAAAGCTACTCATGAGCCTATGGGTATAAAGATAAATCTTAAAGATGAGAACCTTGACAATGCAGCTTCTTCCAAAGATATTGATATCCATTTCACACCTTATATCCCTCCATTCAAATGCAACCACATGCCTTCACTATCCTCCAAATCCATTTTGGGTTCCTATGTCCCAAAACAAAAGTCTTCATTCCTTCCATCCATATTAGGTCCTTATAGTCCTCCATCAACCATTCCTATCATCCCTAGCTATCCATTCACTTACCCTACCATGTATCAAGATCAACGAAGGCACACATACTTGAAGAATGTCCAAACACCAATCCATATGAACCATCCATATGACTCATATTCATCCACAATTCCTAAATCTTTTGGAAGCAATGTTTATGTGCAACATAAAAATCATAAATCCAAGAATCCATGTCTATAAAAATCACAATGTCCCATCTAATCGACATGTGAATGAAAATAAAAATGAAATATCTGAAAGGCCGCAAAGGTCCACCAAGAAAAAAGAAAAAACAAATAAAATGTGGGTTCCTAAATCCCTCATTGAAGAAATGCATTCAAAAGCATCCCAAAAGAAAGAAAAATCAAAGAATATGTGGATTCCCAAGTCACTTTTGAAAGACTTGCACACAAAAGAAAAATCAAAATTGACATTCAAGCTTCCAAAGGCTTCCATCCCATCTCCATCCAAACATCCTTCATCTTCCTATATCCCAAAATCCACTACCTCAAAAATATCCTTATCTCTGTCACCTATCGTTCCTCCATCATTCCACCACTCTTCAAGGAGTGTGTCAAAGCTGATCTTGCCAACATTCCCATCTACAACATACATTCTTCTTATCCTCACATTCATTTTCTAATGCATACTTTCCGTACTTCCATCCCTCTTATCAATATCTTTGAGCATCCTAGTCATACCCATGGTTTATTATAGCATATCTTTCAAAGGAGCATTGTCCAAAGATTTCGATGTTGGGAAAATATTGAAAAATACAAAAAAAGAGAAAAAAAAAAGAGAAAAGAGAAAAAAAGAGAAAAAGTGTCTTGGTGAAAACCTAGCAATAGGTACCGGGGTAGCAAAGGTAAAGAGAAACAAATACCATGATGAAAACCTGGTAAACAGGCGTCATACGTAATTCCTCCTTCTTGCACTCTACACTTGGGGGCAAGTTTCATCCATGCTATCCACCATCTTCCTATCATTTATCTCACTTGCATCTGTACTTCATATTTCACCTTTGATCTTGACAAGGTTGAACACATCCATGAGCATTAAGTATCTTGACATTCATTATCCTTTCCATCAGCTTATTTACTTGTTGCATCCATGTTACCCTATCATGATCTTGCTTATCCCAAATTCACCTTCATTATTCCTCGACAGTCCTTCCATAATCCAAAAGCATCCCTTCATAGACTCCATCACCCCTTTATCTGGATTATGTTATCTTATCCACATCTTACCCAAATTGATCCCTTGGTCTTGATCAAAATGAAGAACTTAAAGTACAAAATTTGTTATCAAAAACTTCTTGACATGTCCACTTCTTTTGGATCCCTCATTCTCATGACAGAAAATCGTTATCCTATAAGATATCTAGCACTGCATCATTGGCTTCCATGGCTTATCCAAAAACATGCTTCACATTGCTATATCATTTTTCCTTAGCTTGGGTAATCTTGAGGAGAGGGTCCTATGGGTCACATTCACATGCTTCATCCATCATGGGCTTTCCATCTCTAATCCATCAACTTGCAAATCCATCCTTCATGTCCTATATCTTGTTAGACATTGGGGGTAAACCAATGTGATCTTGTTTGAGAGCTGGTAAAAAGGAAAGCATAAAGTTCTTTGAGCTGCATCTTGCATAAACTGAGCTTTTGTAATATTTTGGGAAGTTTTCCCAAGTCCAACATTTTTCCTATCCAACTAGAGGCATTGGATCTTAATCAGTGGATTTCAACAAACAGGCATCAATTCACATGAAGCAAGGCATTAAACCCAAGCGAATTCAATAGTGCTACAATTGGTCACACATTAGAGGACTCATCAAAGCTTTAGAAGAGAGAGATTTTTGGTAAACCTTTGATGGATATCATTGTTCATACCAAGTATTTGAGCCTATAACTTGATCCTTGAGCCTTCATTGACTTTATTATTCAAGATTAAAAATTGACAAACACCTTAAAGATCAGAATGCTTGGAAATACTTTTTGAAAATCATGAAACATTGCAAAACACTTGAAGCTTTCTTTTGATAATCTGTATTGAATTGATTTTTATCACATCTTTTTAGCTAATCGATGATGTTCTGACTAGATTGGCAATGATGGAGACATGATATTTTTCTTGCCTTTGAGTGACTATCTTGAGGGAGATCCAATAACTTATGTGAATTCATCTAACGACATGGTCACCAAAGAACCATCAAGGACTTTCATATAGGGTGGAAGGTTGACCTTTGTTTGTTTACCAAAATCCAATTGCAACATTGAATCCATTGAAAAGGGTATTCATACTCCCATAGTTTGGTCATCTAACTAGTGAGGGTTGTACTAGTTTCAAAATGAGGTTACCAAAAGTGATAAAAAGTGGTATTCATATCATCAAGATCCGGTCAGTGATGGTTGTACTTGTCTTTCCGGTCCCATAATGCTCAATGATGAAAATATATCTCTATGGCATTTCTTTGCTAAAAAGCTGGTGACACTTAGATTAATTGTATTATCATGTTAGATTGCATTGCATTATCATGATAGATTAATTGCATTTTCATGTTAGATTAAGTGCATTGGTTTGTAGTTATTTTTCCAAGGGAAAAGGAGGTTCAGTTATCAATCTTGATCAATCAAAAGGGGAAATCAAGGAAAAGTCCATATCATCGTATCAATGTTCATAACATCAAAGACCCAACAATCAGTATATCAAGATACAATGTCAATGACAAAATGATACATCTAGTCCTGATAAAAAAAACATCAACATGATACAAAATCAACAACAAGAAGATCCATAAATCTAATATCCAAGAAGCTAGGGACCGTATGTATAACTTACAGAAATGTGCCTATTTGGCAAAACAAAGGAATCATATTAGTATACCATATCAAGGAATTATCTAAAGTCAATCAGTTCTATCAGAAGTATCAAGAAATCACACCCAGTACCATTTGTTCGTGTCTATGTGTCTTGAGAACAAAGCAGTAGTATCTATCATATCAGTTTTCACACTGATTGATTTATCCTACCAGTGACCTACCCATTAGTTATCCCATATCCATTTTACTATCCTATCAGATTGACAAATCACATTCGTTGGTACCATTATCATGATATCCTAATTACTTGTTTCTCTTAACTACAATAGACCTATCTATCTTGGACCTATATCAACCTATCAAATCAACCGGAGCACATTCTTGAATCATGGCATATCATCAGGATTTTTCATAAATGAAAACATATTCTAAAGCAAACATCCTCAAAAAATTTCAAATCACACTATCAATATGTTTTATTTCTGAGGGGGCATCAAGGTATCATATCAAATCAAACATCATCATTGGAATCAGTGGGGCATCAAAAAAATTTGTATCAGTATCAAAGGCAGCAATCAAGTCAAGCAGCATATCAATCTCATATCAGTTTTGTATCAGGGAATCAGTGAATCAGGACCTAAAAGTGATCAGGACTTTAAAGAATCTTTGAATCAATGTTCTTCGCACATCAATTCAAAGAGGGGCATTTGTAGACATGCAAAAATGGACAAGTGCTTCTAAATTGCAAAAATCAATAAAAATGGCTTGAAATCATCAAAATGCATTAAATCAAAAAGGGATCAAATCAATTAAAATGGACATAATTACTCACTGGTCGTTTCAACAATGGGCTTTTGATCTTTGGGTACAAATCTATCCTTCATCCTCCAATGGACACAAGTTCATCATTGCAGCTACTGAATACTTTACCAAATGGGTTGAAGCCGTACCTCTCATCAAAGCAACAGGAAAATAGGTGGCTATATTTATCCTTCACTACATAATCTTCCAATATGGAATATCCTCCTCAATTGTTATAGATAACGAAGGATAGTTCAAGAATAGTGACATTGATGCGCTCTACACTAAGTTCCATATCATACATGATTCCTCCTCTATTTACTATCCTTAAGGGAATGGATAAGCAAAGGCCTCAAATAAAACTATCCTAAAAATCCTACATAGAATGGTGAATAAATTAGGGAGGGATTGACACCTACAAATTAATCCAACTATATGGCTTATAGAACAAGCATCAAAACACCAACATGAGCTACACCATTTTTAGTAGTCTATGGTTCTGAGGTAGTGATGCCAATAGAAGTCAAAATACCTTCACTTAAGGTATCCTTGTATGGGCTCATTATAGATGATGACTACCGAGCCTCTTGACTTCAAGAGCTAGAGTTACTTGATGAAAGAAGAAAAGAAGAATTTGAGCATCTTAGGGTCTATCAAAAGCATATGTCTAAAGGCTACAATAAGAAGGTACAACATCATGAATTTCAGGTTGGTGATCTCATTCTAAGAGAAAACCTAAAAAATCAACAACATCGAGAACAAAATGGAAAATTCAAACCTAATTGGCTGGGTCCTTTTATCATTACTGCAACATTTGGTTCTGGAGCTTATCAACTGGCTACTCCAGAAGGTGATATTCTCAAAGAGCCTCTCAACGCTCTTCACCTGAAATGATTCTACAGCTAGACATTCTTCTTCCTTGTACAATAACTTATGATCCTAAGAAAATTCTAAAAATCATATATGATCCTAAAAACTATAAAAAGTTCTGAAAAATGACATCCTGGTGAAAACCTGGAAACATGTGCCTTGATGTATCTACAAAAATAATAAAAAAGTGAAGAAATACCAAAAAAATAAAATAAAAAATAAAACATGTGCCTTGGTAAAAACTTGGAAACATGCGCCTTGGTAGCAAAAATAGAATAGTCCCAAGTGGTGAAAAACCTAGCAAACAGGTGTCACTTATAATTAGTGCTCCATCTATCAATGCATGGCTAAGCTCTTGTGCTTTCATCAACCTTATTTGCTTTCATTTTATGTCTCCTTATGTCATCATGGGTTAGAATTAGTCTTATTTTTGTCCTTGGTTCTTATATGTCGCTTGGGGGCAATCATACACTTCTCTGAGCTATCAGTGCTTTGTCACTTGGTCGATCATTTGAGCTTAACCTAGGTTAGTATATCGGTCCTTCCCAATGAACAATTTTCCACTGACACTACTTGGTTTTTTCAACACCCTAATCCTACAGTGTTTATTAACACTACCAATCTGGACATCATTGTGTTTCTCAACACATATCAGATCCTACACTATCTACACACACCCACGTTTTGACACAAGTACAAATGTGCTCCTTAAAACCCAACACAAATTATAATTTAGAAAATTGAAAATGTTTGAGATATGTTAAAACTATTTTCTTGTGTGTTGACTTTTATTATTGACTTTTTCTTGTTATGTCTTCTAAGGTCACTCAACGATGTCTACTTGACTAGAGATTCACGACTAGGGGCATAACATCTTTTTGTTTGATTTATCCTTGTGGTTTGGTTGCAATGATCATAAGCAGTCTAATAAATTGGGTGTCTATGGTAAGAGCCTCCATCATGATTGGAATACCACACATACCTCGACCCTCTTTATTTGGACACTTGGGTGAGGTTGGAATCATCTCCTTGATTGTTTCTTATGTGTGACATGTACGAAGACACTCCTGGTTATCTTGGCAGCTTGTGCCTTGATACGGGTTTTATCTTACAACATTAACTTGGAAACCATGTTCATGCCATCTCAACTCTTGTGCCTCGATGCTTACGTATGTTTCCTACATCTTATCCAATAAGGTCGTATTCCTATTTTCACAATTGCTCTCACATTGGTGAAGGTTGTAATGATCCCCATTGTCCCTAAAATCTCAAATGATGACAAATAAATGACTATAAAATAAATGACTTGACTCGTGTCTTAGCTTGTATTTAATTCTAGGTTTTTATTTAGTTTTGCATCTTGGATCCTTTGATCATATCCCTTCCATCCTTCTGCTTCTTTTGATTTTGACATCCTGAATCCATTTTTTGGGCTCAAAATTAGAATCTAGAGTTGGTTCGTGCCTCAAATTGAAGATTTAAAGTTTCTAAGCCAAATGCAGCCCACATATGTATCTTGATCCCAAATCATCCTATTCTCGTCCTTCTTCACCCTGGTCAACTCTATTAAAACTTGGACAAGACACCCAAAATTGATTCCAATCATCTGAAATTCTTTTCATCATGACCTCATTCTTCTACATCTCATTTCACCTCTTTTCTACCCCTCTTTGCATCATTCTTATTTCGAGCTCGAGGGGGCATGACAATATAGAAAATCTTCTTCATCAATCAAATCTCCTAATCTACAAATCTAGCAATTGAACGAAATCTTTACTGATCAAGTCAATCAGTGACTAAAACATCATCACTTGGGGCATCTCAACTTCAAGAATCATATCGCGTTGAGATTCTCTGCATCCTTTCTAGAAGAGTATTTGCATCGCTTCACATCAGTTCACTTAGACATGTATCTATTCAATCTCTTAGGGCATATCAGGTTTATTAGGACTCATATCAATCTAGTATTGTCTCTCAATCAGGTAATTGGCTTCTTTAGAATCCTTGTCGAGGTAGTTATCTTTGGCTCTTTGACAATGATCAGTTTCATCACTTCATATCAAACTGGTTAGTTATCGTCATCCTTGGACAGATGTTCAGTCTCATTGCTTCATATCAGATTGGATATTTTGGTCTCACTTATCAATCTTCACTCAAATAAGTCTAGAGTTGATGTCTCTCATCGATCTTCGTTTCATCAAGTTCAAAGTCGGTTCCTTATCTGCAATCTATTTTTTGAATTAGTGCGCTTCTCGTACATCAAATCAAAGAGGGGAAAATGTAATCACCTAAAAAATTTATAGTAGAACCTAAGCACCCAATTTCAATCAAATTACCTCAAATAAAATCCTAAATCTCAAAGGCATATTTACTAGACATAATTGTGCAGAGTAAACTTGAAAATCCTCTTTGCATAATTAAATTTAAAAAAATCAAAAATCTTATATCAAGTTTATACTATGGTCTAATTTATAGATATTTCATATATATATTTAATTGCTATAATATTATTTTTAATATAAAGTTTCTACACTTTCATTAAAAGAAAACATTCACATGTGTGCACATACTTAATCCTAATTAATTAGCAATTAAAGGGGATTTGTGCTTCCAAAATTGTTATTTTGTCTTATCATACCTAACATCTCTACCTAACATTTATTTTGCCTCTTAATCCTCACCACTCATTTCTACCTATCCTTGCATCCCCTCCACTCTCATTTTGCCTCTTAATCTCAATCACACATTCTTTGCCACTTAATCTCAACCCTCCATTGTAGAGAAAAATTATTTAAAATATCTTCTCTCCATTGAACAAGGGATCCATAATCAAGCATTCAATCATACTTGAGTTCCAGAGCACTTTTTGGCATTCTTGAGCATTCTTAGCAGTCTAGTTTACTTTCTTACATTGTCTATCATAGCATAGTTTCTTGCATTTTCATTATAGAATACTATTTTTGTTGCATCCATTCTAGTTTAGTTTTTTCATTTTATAGTTGACATTCTTGCATTGCATCATACACTATTATTGCATTTGCTTAATATAGTTCATTTCTATAGCCTACTGTGCATTACCATTCTTAGATTAATATTGCATTCTAGTTTCATTCTAGATTTTGCATTGCATTTGAATCTTCCATTTTTTAGTAGTCAAGTCACTAATCCTTATGCCAAATTGATGAGAATTCAAAGAAGGATTAAACTCACTTCAAATAGGAAGCAATAAACTGCTTTTGGGATTTTAGTTGGTTCATTTGATATGAACTCTTATAGCTAAATTCTTGAGCTAATGGTTTATTGAGTGTTGGTTGCATTATAGTTGAATAGAAATTTTATACCACACAATTTTCTCTTAATAAATCACGGGGACTATGTACTCAATGCCTTTTACTTTTTGTTAATCAATGTGTCATGTGTTGAACTCTCATAGGTTTTTCCTAATATGTTTATGTTTTCGGCAACGTGCTCCCCAGGAAGACAATTTTTAGGAAGTGGGGTCTTCTCTTTTGACCCTTATTTGAGCTATTTATGTCTGCCTCTACCTAGTGTTGAATACCATGTCCTATTTTGAGAAGAAATGCACTTTGTTTAGGAGTGATATGTCTTAATTCAAACCCTTGTAGTGCCTCCCATGATAGGATATGAATGTGTGATTCCTATATTTGGGACTTTAGATTCTCATTATTTTACCAACAATGAAGAGAATATGGTGCACCATGCCATGAGTGAATGACGATGTAAAGCTTTGACCAGAAAGGTGTAAGATTTGATGAAAAACAAATCTATTAAGCCCAAGAAACTTGTATGCAAAAACCTATCACAAAGAAGAAATCTATAGGAAACAAAAAAAGGTTTTTCTGTGACAATATGAAATTTTATTATCATCCAAAATAATGAATAAAAATATACAATGGATCAATCCTTATAGAAGGAGATCGTAAAACCTAATAGGAAACCCTAATAGGTAAATAGGCATTTAATAATTAGATTTAATAATTAAATGATAATGCAAGTGCATAAAGAGAAATCTTAAGAGGTAGTAAAGTTAATTTAATCAATGTAATTAAATTAATTCTTTACTCTAACACTTACAAGGATGTATTAGCTAATGGTTCCTAGGATATCAATTCTTAGGGCTTATAAAACCAACCAAAAATGTCTCATTTTGTAAATTATCTTCATCTCTCTTGCAAATGGCATTTTGGGCATTGAGCTAGATGATTTTTCTCGGGAGTCTCTTCGTGAGATACTTCTGTCACCCAATCTCCTTTTGAAGACCATTCCTTCCTCTCCACCCTCACCTAGTGTGACTACAAATCAGGGCAGTTCCCTTTTGTTTTGATTATCTAAATCAATTTTAAAGGTTTGTTTGGAAAACATTATTATGATAAGGAAGAATTTTTATAGCAACATGCCCTCATTTTTAGATTCACAAAAATATTTTTGAAATTGTGTGATCTCCATACTTGTATCTCTAAAAATTGGAAAGATGACATGTAGAGAGAAATGTGCATTTCCCCTACTATGGATTTTTTTTCGTCAAGGAATTCAACTCTCCTTAAAACAAGGTGAAGGTGATGGAAAATGGTCCATGGCTTCTCAATGAAGATATTTTATGCCTTAGACTCTAGTTACCATATTTTGACTCTCGATCAGAGACTTTCTCTATTGCATATCTTTGGGTCCACCTACCATATTTTCCCTTACAATTCTTGGAATTAGAGAGGTTGTGGTCCACTGACAATGGATTCAGAAAGTATCACTAAACTTATAAATAAATAATCTATTATTCTATCTTAACTTGTTCATGTTTATGTGTTGAAATGGATCTCTCCAAAGGTATTCTATTTGAGATATCTATGGAGGTGGGAAAAAAAGATGACAAAAACCAATAGATCATGAAAAAAATTTCTTTCAGTTGTAGAAAATAGTTCTCAATAGATAACACTAGTTCACAATATAAAAAATGGTTCATGGTGCTCAAGCCTAAAGTGAAAATCCACCTGGTGGATTGAGGTGGAGAAACATCATTATGTCATTATACGAGAGGCACAAAATACTTTGGCTACATCCCATACTCTTTTAGAGGTTATTGCATAATCAAATCCCCCCTTCACACTTGTGAAACACATCTATATGGGCTTTGAATGATGATAATATAAAAGGTGATGTCTCAAAAGCCTCATCAACCATAATAGAGAACACTAACTCTAAGACTACTATTATTTTTTAGGGTTTCATAGTATCTCCCAAGTCCACAAACATCATTGGTCATGAGGCCATATTAGAAATAAACAATCAAAATATAAGGACATCGAATGAGGATAATATAAAAGGTGATGTCTCAAAGGCCGCATCAACCTTCATAGAGAACACTAACTCTAAGGCTACTATTCTTTTTTAGGCTTTTATGACATCTACAAACATCATTGGTCATGAGGGTGTAGTGAAAATAAACAATCAAAATATAGCATTCCTCTCTTAGATAAAATAAGAATTGATAGAAATTAAGAGGAATAAGAACTCCTTCAAATCCCAAGCACCAAATGATGCTCAAATTATCAGAGAAATAAATTAGTTTTGAAGAAATGCATCATTCTAATATACCCATATCTAAGGGTTTATGTGAGTCACTATATTTATTATGATTTTATTTATATAAGAGTAGATACAACATCCACAACTTACTAATTTTATATAAAAAAATTGTAGTCAAATTTAATTACATTTTTTTCCTAAATTTTATCTATTGATGAATGTGTTCTAAATTAATCTCTACTAAACTTGAAATGAACATGTGACATAGAAATAAATTATGATTCCTAAAGATGAATTCTATGAGATTCCTTGGACATGCTTTCCCAATCTATAATTTTCCAATAATTATCTCAATTAAAAGTAAGTTTGAAATTATAAAAGACATTTTAAGAGTAACATATGTGTGTATTTCATTTAATGGAGATTATACAAGATAGTTTAAGGGGTAACTTCTTTCCTTATTTTTTTAAATAAATTTCCTTGTGAAATTCTAAGTGTTGAAGTTTTTTATGTTATTCCATCCCATTTTAGAGTTAAAGTCACTGGCAAGTATGTACCATGTACCATGCCCAACATAGAACTCTACAAATAAGCCTAGCATGGTGTATGCTTGATTCTTCGTGCTACTTTTTTGGAGTTAGAATAATCATTTCCAATTCTTTGGTACAAGATGTATCTAAGATATCTATGTAGAGTTAAAGTAATTGTGGGTCAATGGTGTTCAAGAAATTTATAAGCATGTACTCTTTGTTATATATGCATTTTGTGGTGGAAGCATAGCCAAAATCACCTACCCATGATATGTAAACATTTATTTTAAATTTTTTTAAGAGTATAATGAGCGTACTTATATTTTATTACCTCTGGTAGAATTGTTTTGTTTTAAATATTGACAGTTGTTACGGTGCATGAATCTTGTATAATAGGCTTGCTACTAAGGTGAATAATCATATGAAGGAAGTGAATGAGAGGAAGAACAAATCTAAGAAGATCCATGAAGTCTATAACATAAATATTCTTTCCAAGATCATGTTAAAGTGGGTTATTTGCTTTCTATTATAAAAAGGCAATATATTTATTGTATTGTTGAGTTGTGTTTTTAAAAACTAAGGTAGGAGATGAAAAAAAGAAGTAATGCAACAACTAGAAATATTAAGCAATTTTTGATACATTTATTTAGATTTTGAGATGTAAGAAACCGTAATTAAATATTACACATTTGGAGTGAGTGTCTATGTGAAATATTTTTTGAAGTTGCATTTCATATTTTTTTACTTAACTTGTTTAGTTTTGAATGAATATAGGATGAAATTGGTAAGAATTAACTTTGTTTCTCAATTTCATCTCTAGAAAAATTAGTTTCTACCCATCTATAATATGTGAATGTTATGATCATTTGGAAAAATAGTAGTGTGGATGGATGTTAATTTTAGTTTTTAAATTGAATTTGAAATTGTTTGTTATGTGAAATTACTTTGAACTATAGTAAATCAAGGGGATGCGTCTCCCACCTTCTAGGATGTGCCTTTGGTAGTGGAGACTAGTATGGAGACATCTCTCTTAGTACGAAACATTCCCAATTGCATTGTCCCTTGTTTCGAATTAAATTTAAAACTGGATAATTTAAAAATAATAAATTCAAAAGGTGTTGATTCCTTGCTCTAGAAAATTTACCACCTCGTTCTTATCTAGGTCATTTATAAAATAATGGTGTTTGTGCACCAAAAGTATCCATGGAGAATTGATAGTTTGAAGTCAACTATGCATCCACTTACAGGGATCCAAACATGACTAAAATAAAACCTTAGAAGCAAGAAGATAATCTGGCTCTAATACTAATATATTTTTATTATGTTTGTGTGTGTGTGTGTGTGTGTGTGTGTGAGAGAGAGAGAGAGAGAGAGAGAGAGAGAGAGAGAGAGAGAGAGAGAGAGAGAGAGAAAGATGAAGGGATAAATGGAAGAAGAATATAGAGAGATAGAGATATATGGGCAAAGATTTGAAAAGAGGGAAATGGATAGAGGGTGGAGAGTAGAAAGAGGGAGAAATATGGATAGATAGAGAGAGACATGTTGTAATTTCCCTCCAATGAACCCGTGAGGATAAGAGAAACAAACTTAAAATAGACTAAAATTATAATTTTTGAGATATTTTATTTATTCACATGCAACATGCAAAGTTATAAAGCTCAAACCTTAAGACTAGGTCAAATTGTCATTAAGTAACACTACTCAAGTAAAAGACTAAAACAAATGAAACTCAACCAATATAGAGGAAAGGTATTACAAAACATTAGACATGATATACTAGGTGCTTTAAGTCGCCCAAGACCCTCTTTAAAGTTTTGAAACTTAACTCAAACAATTGGACCTTTTCCTAGGTCCTAAGTGTTGTGGATTGGCTCTAACAAACACTAACTTGCACTTGAACTCCATACATGCCAATTAAATTCACTCTAAACAAAATTAAATTTCTTCCAAGGATTTTGTTGGCTATTTTTTTCACCATTATCCCATTGCAAATAACTAATCTGAGACATTTTCATTATGGATTGAACTCTGCTTCAGGTGGGCTAACACATCAGATTTCACAGCAGCTAACATATTGTGTTATATGAAATATTTCATTGATGAAACACAAGTGGAGTCTTCTCAAAATCCAATTTTGATGTAACTTGAAGGATCACCAAAGTCAAAAAAATGCTTTATTAACATGTTTGTTTCATCGACATGCTTTTTCGATGAAACTTTTCCCTTGTTTCATTGAAATCTCAAGTAGGATAACATTTTATGTTATCCCATTTTCATGGTTTCGTAGGATGTTGTCCGACCCCTTACAAAATGGTGAAACTAGTCAAAAATTTTCATGTGGATCCATTCTATTTGATCATCAAGTAATCTGGGCCAGTATTATTGCCATGTTTCATCAAATTTTATGTCATGCATCTTCACAATGATCAACGACCCTAGTTTCTTTCACATTTTTACAATAGCTTGTTAGGGGTCCATACGAAATAGCAAAGTCAGTGGGTCAATTCTATAGGTGGGTTAACATATCATGTTATCCCATCCTGACATTTTTCTACTAGCATCATGATTTGATTGTTTACAACCTGAACAAGGCAACTAGACTAAAAATTCAACACAAAGTGACTTATTTGGCTCTACAAACATGATGCTAGTGCATCCCCATGCTCATTTATTGATTTACAGGGATATTATTGTTCCTTCCATCTACCAGATGCATTCTTTTAGACTCCTATTGTCACTTCATGATCAGATTGCATACAGAGATCAGATTTTGATTTGATATTCATTTATTTCTACCTTCTATAATCTAACTCCATCGTGGTTGGGGATTGAACTTCAATGTAAAATCTAAGTTATGATGACTCTATAAAAATAAATCTTGTAAATAATTTTGGGGTTATTCTTTGTTTTCACTTGCATTAGCATTATGCTCTACAACTTTAATTCCTTTTTCCTTCCATTAATGAAAATACTTGTTTTCTTGTTCTTTCCATTTAGTTGTCTTGTGTAGATTTATGCCTTGTGCTAGATGTTTCTTTTCTACTTTCTTAGTTTGTATGTTGTTTTTAATTTTCTAGTGAGTGTTGTGTTGTGTTGTGAATATTTTCCTCCTTTCAACATTTCATTAGTTGTAACCTACATACAAGTTCTTTAGAGATAGATTGGAGTTTAGACCAGTGTAGTTGGGTGCTCATTAATGTTTTGTGAAATTATAGGAAGAGATCACCACATTTTCAATCTGGTGCATCAAACCCCTTTACTTTTAATGCATTCCTTCTCCCTTTTCTATCAAATTTAGTAGTTAGGTGCATCTTAATTGTAAAGGAATCCATCCTTCTCTAGAGATTCAGCCTCAAAGCGCAAGTCCCACACTTGGAGGTTGTTTCCATGTTACAAAAGGTTTCCTAGGGATAACACATAAGGAAAGGGTGTGAAATTTTGTGTTAATAGATTCCAATAATCTTATATCTTTACAAGGTAACTATAACATAGTCAGATGGACACTTCAAGCTCACACAATCCTATTTGGATAAAACTATAGGACTGGGTGCCCACAATGGACACTTGTGTAAAAAAATGGGCATAAGTCTCCTAGAAAAATGAAAAATGTATAAGTTTCCTCCATGGAGGAAACTACGCATGTTTTCTACATGAATGTAATCTATGCAAGTGTCTTGGATGAAGGTGTGTCAATCTAGTGTCCTAGACAAATGTGTGTCAGGCAAGTGTCATGTTTCTTTGTTGGCATCCTCCAAACTAATAAACTGACATTTTTGTCCCATAGTCACACAAAAACTTCTAGGATAGCGATCTTCTCCACTTCAATATAGGACCTCATGGATACTCCAAACATGTTGGTGGGGATAGAATGAAAATTAGATACCTAGATTGAGATAAATTGTCCAAAACATTTAGGAATAGTGTGTAAAGTCTCCCTAGGGTCACTAGGTGATAGCTTTAAACAAGGGTGAGTTTAGGTAAACCTTAAACATGTCCAAGTCACCCAAAAATCCTTAAATTCAATTCTGACACTCTCAAACACGTCCCTAATTAACTAAAATTCATGTTGGGATACTTTACAAGGTGAGCCTAGATGTCTAAAATGGACATAGAATGAGCCAGAAAACCTACTTGAAATCACTCAAATTCCTTCTAATCAACATTAAAACACTAAGAGGGGACTAAGATACCCTCAAGACACTACACAATACCATCTAGGTACAATTTAAGTACCAAAGTGTTCCTATGAATGAAATTATGGTACAACATATACTCAAAAGATAGATAATATAGCAAACATGTGTGATACCAATACCAACACAAAAAAAAACAATACTAATCCATAACAATACCATTCAATTACATCAACCTCTACATTGATTTTTCAATCATACAATTACAGTGATAGTGATACATGGCTTGGAATCAATTACATTGTCTACAACATATCATGAAATAAGAGAGGAAGAACAGGATAGTTGAGCACTCTTGGCATGGATGCATGCATCTAAGTCTACTAATCCCTAGAAATGGTTTACAACACCACCCAACCATGAAAATCCCATAGGTCCACCCTATCATGCTTGTGGAGATAGTCATATGACCCAAATATTTGAGCAATGAAGGCACAAATGGATAAGGCTCGCACAAATGCCAAACACAAAATAAACTCTCAACAAATATAACACATTCCCTATGAGAATCATGATGCAAAATCAAGCAAGAGATGCCAATAACAATTTATCGCCAACAACATGGAGCAACATTAAGTGAGAAAGGTGTCATGTCAACAATAAGCCAATATCAAACCTAGTAAAACCATAATGGTGCGAAATACAAAAATGCAAGGGAGTTAGCTCAAGGAGGAACACCAAATTTTCTATATGGCACAATATCACAACACAATAACCAAAAATATCAAGAAAAAATAAATCTTGTACATGTTCTTCAAACTACCATGACTTAGATACTAGAGTTTTGAGTGCAAGGACTATCATTATGTGTTCTCATGAGGATGTAATGCATTGAACTAAGTATACTTTCATACAAACAAGAATGATGATCAAGAAAGTCCTAGTACTACATGAGGGGGAGTTGACAAGTCCCAGTGCTCCAGGTGTGGGCATGCATTTCTAAACATTATTTGCCTTGCACTATCACTTAAGGCATTTTTGGGGTACTAATTTTATCTTATTAATTTTTTATCCCACATATGGCTTAAATTTAGTTATCACTTGATTAAGAGACTTCCTACACCATGATCAAGCCTACCAACCACTTTAGGTTGAGGACACATTGGAAGCTACCCCTAGACCCATTTTAGTACCTAATCCTAAGCTCATCCCATTCACAATGAATGAAGTAACAAAACAAAACATAATACAATAATTCAATTGTCACTTTCAGATATTTCCAAATCCAATCTCAAGGCACAATTACCCAATTTCTCATCATTTAACTCAATATATCATATTTGTCCAACTAGCCATTACCACAAGATAATGGATCCATTTTGACTCACAAATGAAATTCCATCTATATTTTCCAATATGCCACATAATAGTATCACATCAATTTCATCAAAATCCACTTTTGAACCAAATCATAAAATCGACAACAATCAAATTTATGGTCATGCCATCATTAACGAGATCCAAAAAGCTTTAAAATTCAAATTACCAAAAATAATAATGTAAGAATACACTTTTGATTTAAATGTGAACAACAACTCATTACAACAATAAAATTTCAATTTCAATCATTCTAGGCCAAATTAGGCAACATAACCCTACCTAGGGTATATTTTTAGAAAATTAAACAAAATAAATCATACAATCCATCATATCAATTGGTTTAAACTAAAGGATTATTTCAATACATATTGCTACACAAAATAAACCAATTTGTTTATTGAGAAAACACACAATCTTAGCCCACATCCTTTGGACATAAAGAAGAATTTGTGACAACAATTTAATTGAGCAAAATATTTCACATTCCATCTCTAGCAATAATCAAATCAAATTTGGAGAGGGGTAAGGTTTATTTTTTGGAGAACAAATTTGCAAATAAAAAACTAACTATGAAATTGGTTCTATTTCCCCATTATAAAATTTAGTTTTTCCCATTTCAAATAAAACATAAAAATAATAATAACTTAAATCAATACTAGAATTCCCCAAATAAAAAAAA
This sequence comes from Chamaecyparis obtusa, assembly GCA_027943335.1. Lineage (NCBI taxonomy): Eukaryota > Viridiplantae > Streptophyta > Pinopsida > Cupressales > Cupressaceae > Chamaecyparis > Chamaecyparis obtusa. The sequence goes on from BSBK01002687.1 coordinate 118,229, forward strand.
TCCCCAAAAAATCTAATTAGATAATTGCCTTTATTTTTAATATAGACAAGGCATGTCAAAATATTTAAAAACTAATTTACATCAAAAACAATTATAAATCCTTGATATATATGCAAATGACAATAAAATGCATGCTATCCCTATATGCACAAACACTCTTCACAAGTCGACTACGTATGATGATTGGGTATAAAAAAATACTACCAACTACTATAGTCGAGGCTCAAATACTAAAATATCAAGAAATTGCCCTTATTAAGGTATGATGGGTTCGGTTAGGGGATATTTTGGTGAATGTGTTATCTCCTATTAATCACCATTGGGGAAATGAGAACACTTAGACCTGTGGATCCAAGTGGAGTCAATGTCCAGTATCCACAACCACTCATGAACACATATTATAGGTACTTGTGCACCCATACGATAACCAAAGTGCATTTACATATTCCCCAATTGGGGTCTACAACCCAACATTTTTATTACATCATCATAATATGAACATGAATATAGTGATCATTAAATCTAAAATATATGTATCCATTTGTATCATTAAGCATTTAACACCTTAATTGAATAAAATAGTGTTAAATATAACTTATTATAATTTAATTTTAATCAACTAAATTATTATTACAATTCAATGTTAGCATTAATGTTTCTAAATATGATAACTCAAAATCTTATTATTAATATATCTCTATATGCATCTTAAAAATGATAATTCTAAATCATGACATTATTCTACCTCAATAAGCATTCGATGCTGAGCACACAATTAGTGCATGATAAACCATAACAACAACCTTAATAGGTATAATATCTAATTAAAAAATGCAATCTTTAACAACGAAATAGTTCTCACAACCAAGCATAAAAATGAATGCATGCATCTCAATGCAATAACAAAATCAAGATCATAAAGAAATACATGCATATAATTGGGCCATGAGGATCACATAAAATGTATGAAAGAAAACCATAAAATAAGAATCCAAGGGAAATAAGTGGTAAATGAAACATCCAAAGGGCACAATTCCAAAACTAGAATCAAAATAAACACATCAAAATGCTACAAATAAGAGGGGACCTCACCTCCCTCCCCAAGAATAGAATTACTCTTGGAAGCCTACAAAACCAAGAATAGGTCACACATAGAACTCTATCAAATCAACACATCAAACTCACTAGAATAGATACTTTACTCTCCCAAGTATAGGCCACAACTCCTTGACTCTCCCTCTAGAGCCACCCAAACACAAGAAGCCAGGACCCATCACATGGTCCACAAGAGCATCAACACTCTCACGGTCCAACATAAGACCCACTATTGGTGCTAGGAAATTTCATCTAGTCACTGATGCAACCAAGAACAACAAAGTATCCATAAGTTTACTTCACCATGAGGAAAAAATGACACAAAGTGAACCTCACATGGTCTCTACATAGATCGTGGCTCTATCCCTTGTGACTGTAACATAAAGTTAGGGGAAGATTATCATCCCATAAGGATAAAAACAACCATCATGCTCCTCCAAAACATGCCTCACTTCCAGAAAGAGGTCACATTTCCATAAGCATCACTTTGGAATAGTGAGTATTTTATTCACATATCTACCTTCCATTGAAAAACTAGAGGCACAGGGGGTTCTTAGAGGCTCAAATAAGGATAAATACCTATTAATACCAAGAGTAGTCACACTAAAGAGGCTCAATAACTACAAGAAAATTAATTAAAAACCACACAACTTCCAACTGCACTCCAAGCATAGGAGCAAGACAAGATCTTAGACCATTTTACAAAGCTCAACTATGACCAAACAATGTTTAACTCACCAACCAATTTAGAAAATGTGATAAAAAGGTGATGGTAAACCTTCACAATGGTCAACATCATACACTCACAACAATAACACTCTCAAAATAGAAAATTCCATACATTATAATTATATCCTCTTCTAGTCTAAAGCTACGAACATCACAAACCACTAGGGAGAACTTCTTTGAACATAAGATTGACCTCCAACAAGGATTCCAATAAGGACACACACACACACACACACATGTACACATGTATACATATACATGCACACATGTATGTGTGTTTATGTCTAGGATATATATATGCTATAAATAGTTTCCAAAGCACTAACTAGGGCACATCCTATATCTACACTATGTCAATCATATGTGTAATTAGGGAATTCATGTCCAAGGTGACATGATGAGTATCCTCATCCCAAAGATAACACGGAAATATTATTTTCAAATGCCTCTATAACCACTCAATGAATACCAAAGCACAAGGAAACACGTGGTTGCAAGACCGCATATGATATACCAAGCATTGTTGATGGATTGAATAATACCCAACCATCTACCATCAATCAAAATTAGGCACAAAGAAAACACATGATTTTAATATTAGTAGATTTACACAATCCATGAAATTCTAGTTGTTATTGCTTCTAGATTCAATTGTGTATAACTTTTTGCATCAATTTTTTGGATCATACTCTATGATACATCATTGGGATGAAAAAGAGCATAATGAGACAATAACAACTAGAATACAATATCTAGTTGACATAATCAAAAGATCATGATAAAGGGATATAGAACACACATTCAAAAGGTCTAAATACACACCATTTATAAATAAGCACATATAATATACACATATCAGGTATCACACGAGCATGGACCTACATTCACATGGGAAGAAAATTACGATTCATTATTATTTTAATTCTAATGTAACACTATACAACTACTCGTGATCATCAACACATTTTGTAATCATTTACATATAGCTCAAGAAACTTCAAACACGATTAATTATGGAAACCATATTTTACTCTATAATATAACTATTACTGTAACTAGCCAATATACAAATATAGTACATTCTCTATGATGTAATCCCTTGTACATACTAACAGGGGTTTGTAATGAAAATGATAGTGAACAAAACCTAACATGACACATGGAAAATATTGTCAAACATTTGAGATAGCCACCATGAGATTTGAAAAGAGAAAACCCAAGTGGGGGAAGCATCAAGTTCAACACTAAATCATAAAAATATGTGCAATTTTAATAGTCAGTTAAACATGAAAAATATCACAAAAAGATAGATGGAAGAGTTTTGGTGAATAATATTGATATAAGAAAGTTAAGAAATTCAATATTATCCCATACTTGACACATGGATAAATTCAACACTAACCAAAATAAATCATCAAGCATGAAACATAATCACATAATGTAGTGACTAGTGCTAGATACATTTGAGGTAGAAACTGTTGCACAACAACAGAGAATAAAACATCCTTGATAAGTTAGAGAGCATAACAAAAAATGTTAGATAATTGAGTCATCTACAACTTTAGTACTTAGAAACATGTATGAAACCACACATGCAATTATCCTTTCTACTCACTTGAAATATTTATTATTTTAATCTAGTAAAATCTTTTCTTTATGCAGGATATCATGTGTATGAGAGAATTCCAACACAACCACTTCAAACATACTTGATACACAAAAAATAATCAATTAGAGCTCCACATTAACAAGGACCGTTATCATCACAAGGTAGTATGTACATGGTCATCTTTAGATCATGCTCATGACACCAAGGTCAAATGGGGTAAATAGTGATTACAATGGTTACCTTTTGTATTGAAAATTATAAGCTGGATAACACTTGACTACATGGAAACTTTCCACACAAGGGATGTGCTTTAACTCACATCCTAAGTCATTATTATAAGTTACAACATAGTGATATACACATACTTTATAAGGGAAATTAGATAAAATCATCTTTCCATATCTCACAATGCTACTATAATGTAGAGTTTATGTTAATAAAATGGGTTGCACTACACAGGATAAGGTCAACAAAAGTCTATAACCAACAGTGTTGAATAACCTTTATAATACCACAAGGTACAATCATGCAATGTAATAACAACACAATTACATTAGTCACAATGTGAAATATTCATGATGTAGATGGATTGAATGAAATTCATGATGTTATTGGTGATGAATCACATATGAAACCCTATGAATGTAAGAATAATTCAAATTGGGAACATAAGGCATTAACCTAATTGATCTATTATTCTAATTAACACATTTCCCACTTATGAACACTTCTTTCCACACATGCTACATTATGGTGCACTATTACCAATTTTGATGCTTTGTGCATTTATGTGTGTGCAATGCACATTTAGAAGTCACTCATTAATCATTTAAGGCAATATAGAGAGAATAATAATTAACACTGTCCCAAAAGGGGCACATAAGATTAGAGGCCACTCAAGGGCTTATTTAAAATCCATGGTAAGAAAGAATCTGATGGAAATCTAATATGGGAAAGTGAGATACTGAGAGGGGGGGGGGGGGGTGAATCAGATATCTACTACTAATTCAGTTTGACATAAATTCAACTTACTTATCATAAACATGAATCTCAATTCTGAAATAGATCTAACAATATAACTTCATCCATGAAATGAAACACAACAAAAAGATTTGGTTAGCCAGAAACCCTTGAAAGGTAAAACTGGGGTGGGGATGACACCCACAAATCTTCACTACTGTAGTATTAAAGTTTTCCTTTTAGGGCTACAAAATTTGATCATTTACTAATGATCTACCCTATGAGGGGTTTTCCCTATTAAGAGCTTACAGACTTATACAATCTCCCTTGATTAAAGGATTTAAAAACTTACAACAAAGTAAGCACTCGGTTAAGAGATTTACATAGGCCTATGAGGACCACTTTGTTAAGAGATTTACCCTAATTCACCAGCTAAAATGTATCAGTACCTGATCCTTCAGTTTGCACTATGATGCTGATAATATATCTTCTCCTTCCAATACTTGTTTGATCTCCTCAATCAAATATAGCTCTATTATGTCCTTCACTGCTTTTCTCAGTCACTCTAACTAATCTCTGTCTATATCAAAATACTTCTACATTCTACGTATATGAGATCTCCTTCATTACATCCATATGTTAGAGTAATAAAGTGTTTACTTATTAATTAAATCATGTTTTATTTAATTACTAAGTCACTTATTATGCTTAAGCTAAACTTTAGGCATATAATAATTTTTTTCTTTATTAATTATTATTATGCAACCTAGGTTTTTTTCACCCTTTTAGGGTTTTGATCTCCTTTTATAAGGATTTATCTCTCTTGTAATCTTAATTGAGAACATTCATTTTTATTGAATTGCAACTTTTGTTTTTGCACATCAAGAATGTCTGATCCCGGGACCTGTAACATCCAAGATATCCATTAGATTGCAAAAATGCAAGAATCTAAATAAAATGTACCTAGCATAGAATCTATAAACATGGCTCATAGAAATGGAAATCTCTTAGAACAAGCTTTCCAATGATATATCATTTTCCCAAAACGGAGTCCGGATGCGTAAGATAGAGCTCCCAGAGTGTAAAACTGAACATCTGGATTCAACATTAAAAAACACCATCAAAAAAGAAAAATAAAAAATTCAAACCTCTAGATCTAGATAGAGCTTGGAACTAGCTTTCCGATGATATCTCGTTTTCCCTATTTTGACACCGTATGCTCAAGTTATGAGCAAAAAATCACAGGTATGCTAAAGGGCCCAAAAATGGTGTCCAAGAGTGTTGACATGTGCTGACGTCAGCACTTCACGACATTAAAATTGATGGCTATATGGATGTCATGGCAAAAATTGCCTGGGGGATAAAAAACTAGGTCCCTAGTCATTCAATGGCGAGGTCCGTTTGGGCCCAAAGTGCTCTAAAAAACCAGTGACTGCCTTGGGATCCGTGTTAAGGCCAGTTGCAAAAAAAGTTTGCCACAAATTCCAACTTTTTCCAAATTGGATAATTTTTATATGGATCTAGGGGTTCTTGGATGCTATGAATGCAACCTTGAGGTCTATTTGAAGCCAAGACAACCAGAAAGAGAGGTTCCCCCATATCCAACAGAAAACCCTCTAAAACTACAGATCTGATAAACACAACCAAATCTCTTAGGAAGAGGACAAGCGCAAACAGATCTGAAGCTCTGATACCATATTGGAGTTGATGATTAAATAACCCACAACTCTCAAGAACACCTACATGCATTGACTGATCTCTTCCTATATCAAAATACTTCTTTGTTCTGCATATATGAGATCTCCTTCATTACATCCATATGCATACATCATTTTAGGGTTACGATCTTCATTACCTTCACTGATTTTCTCGATCACTCTGACTAATCTCTACCTATATCAAAATACTTCTTTATTTTGCATATATGAGATGTCCTTCATTACATCCATACACATACATCATTTTAGGGTTAAGATCTCATCTTATATAGACATCAAATCAACCTCCTAGATCAAGATCAATGATCTAGATTCTCTACTTATGCCGCTTAAGCATTCCCTTTTTCTGATAGGTTACATGGCTTACATAGGGATTAATGATTAGAAATTCAAGGCGTAATCAACTCCTTGATTCCCTCAACAAAAATAAAATATTGTATAGATGTCGGCCAAAATAGTTTACCTAAGTGTTTGTGCTATTAGAAACACATATGTCAAATCTAGTTTTCTCGGCATATGAAGTCTTTGACACTCAGCATTTACTATTCTTTATATACTGGTGCTCAAAATTGACTCTTCTATACAACTCACCATAAACTGATTGGTGACTACTGAAGTACTCGGTGACCTCTAACTTTCTCGATAGTAACTACTGCTCGGTAACTATACAAAATACAAGTTTTGACATAACTCAACCTTTACAAGATGGCTCAGTCGCAGTGATGACTAACAAACATTTCCTAGAAAATGTGATGACCAACAAACTTGCCTAGAAAATGACTAAGTGTTAGACACTAATAGACAACAAAACTTAGGGATCAACAATCTCCTCCTTTGACATTAGTGGCAAAAACACTTTGTCATGACTTTTACATTATAAAATAGTACTTAGTAGTTTGAGCACTCCCTCTAAGACTTTGACTCAGTCTTCAAAAGATTCTACACATATATACATAAGACTCTTTGCCACACAACTGAATATATACATTACAAAATAGTATGTCGTACCTTTCTATTTTTCTCACTGTATTTTCTCTATGTATTAGTCATGTCATTCTCATTTCCCCCTTTATGTTATTCATGTCATGGCATGTCATTTCCCCCTTATTTTTGTCACTTGAAGCTGATGGGGTGTAGGGGTGAGAAAATACTTATCCAAAAATGGTTTATGGAGCTGCATTATCATGCCTAAGGCATTGTCCCATCCTAACCTGACATAATCCAAAACCTAAATATTTATTTCTAGCTGGGCAACTAGATCAATTAAACTCTTAGAAATAGAGAGATGAGGATCTCTTTGTACTAACTCCTTTGTCATTGCCAATTCTTTCTGCATAACCTCCATATGAGGTGTTAACATTGTCTGTATAGAAAATAGCTTGACTCTTATTTGCCCATCATTAGCCATCAACTTGGCTAGTCTCCCTTGTGCATGAAGTAACCTTGTGAAATGAATGGAGCTAGAGCTTGCATCCATGCTCAGTGAATGATCAGTAGACTTCAAGTCTAGTTGTAGTTTATCAATCAATTCTTGATTGTCCTTAGTAAAAATTTCTTCATTACAAATCTTCTTATACAGAGAATGAACATTATGCACAACCTCTTCTAAATTAGTCACCAAGGCATAAAGTTCTACCTATTTTACTGCTATCTCGGTTGAAACCTTTTCAAGTACCTTTGTCTTGAACTTTATTTCAGACCATTGCATAAGTTTTTCATTTGCTTCACTGTCATCACTATTCACCTTCTTAACCATTTGAACTAGTTGTTCCAAAATAGGTGTAGTATCATTCACATCATCCATTTCAAAGGATTCTATAAATATACCTTGGATTTCATGCAAAACTTGTTTATGTTGATGTTCTCTCCTTAACTCTTCTTGCTTGCTTTTATTCTTCAAAATATCTTGCAAGATTTGCATCTGATCATAAGTCAAGTTATCAGTGTCCCACTTTGGAATCACTATAACTTCATCAAGTGTAACTTGTGTTCCTGGAGATTTCTCCTTTTTCTTCTGACTTTTCTTCTTAGGTGTATTTCCACTCGACATCTGTATTAGAGATTTAATATCCTCTTGTTCCTTAGGCTCTAGATTTTCCTCAGTTGTTTCTTCCTCAGTCTTCTTCTTTTCCTCCATATGAGGACTTGTCATTACTAATGTGGACTTATTTTCTTGATTTTTTAGGCTCTCCTCTCCTTGTTCTTTCTTATCCTCCTTGGCAGGTGCATTCTCAATTGTTATTGTCGGCTTGTCCTATTTATCGACACTTGCACTAAGTAACATTTTCTGCTCAACTATGACTGTATGAGAGCTTGAAGGTGCATTGTCTACAGTTGAAGTACCTTCAATGTTTGCATAATCATGTACTTGCATAAGAAAAAGATTGGTACTCGGTAGAGGGTGACCAAAAGTTGCCTTGGCAAGAAGTTGACTCTTTATCTCTTCCTCAGTCAATACATTGGTGATAACTGGTGTATCCTTAGGGATATCCTCTATTGTGATCACATCCTTTGATCCACTTATCTCTACCTTATGCCTTTCCTCTTCCTCAAGATTTTGAGGTTCATCAATGTCTTCCTTATTATCTAGCTCCACTTGGCTAGATGTACCTTCACCCAGTTGTGGACTCTTCTCAATTAACAATCCAAAAATAATCTTTCAAAACCTTGTGCTTTGCTGAAAAACTCATTCAACCTTGTGTTGCAAAATGGAATAGGCCCGGAGCTTGGGTACAAACCTATTTCTGTACTGCTCCATATATGTTTTTATTTGTTGTGGTGAGAGATCAGGCATGATCTGAGTTAGTGTACTTTCCTTATCTATTTTTCTATCATGATGGCATACTACCATTTCTGATCACTTCTATTTTACAGTTCTTCAAATATTCCCAATTTGTAGAGGTGTCATCTTGAAAGTGCATAGCATCTCTAGCATTGCCTCTTCAAATTTTTCTTTGTCATCATTGTTTAGTTTTTCAAATTTTATTTTCTTAAAACGTGCTAATCTAGTAGTACTTTTGATATTGTGGCATATTTCATTCACAGACATTTAACGTTTATGTGTTGTCATTTTCAACTTTGTATTTTCATCTGTATCTATCTCTTCATCATTATCATCCTTCTCCAAGACTAACTTCCTTCTTAGTTTCTTCCTTGGATGACTCGACACAACTTTGGTTTGAACTAGTTTTCTTTTACCTGATGTTGGTGTCTTTCTCTGGGGCTCGGCAGCTGTGGCAGTAGAAGTTGCCTTGGTTCTTGGTCTAAGTACTGCAGGAGGAGTGGGATTTTTCTTTTGTACCTTCTTTCTATTCGGCTCAAAAATTGATAACTCCTTGCCCTTCTTTAGAATTTTAGTTTCCTCCTCATCACTCTCTTCAGACTCACTAGATTTATCTTCTCCTAGCCCTTGTGTTAGTTCAAGAGGTGCATTTTCCTCTTCACCTTATCCTAGCATCTTCTCTAGGTTCTTAAATATTTTCTTCCTTTTCCTCTCCATGGTTGCAAATTGTAACCCCATAGTTATCTTAGACTTAGCCTCTTCATAAGTCCCAAAAGGTTTTGCCTTCTTATCAATCTCCTCAGCTAGTAAGGTGGTTATAGTTGTTGTTGTCTCATCTACCTTAACCTCATAAGGTAATGGCCTAAGCCATGCTATCCTCAGCATAAAAGCCTGAGAATAAGTATAGTCGGTATCCACTAGAACGCATATGTCATTATAGTGCTTCTCTACTAGGGATACATGGATTCTACTTCTCTTTCTCATTGTATTTTTTAATTCTATAAAGTAGCTATCCATAACACTCTCAAAATTCTCTACTAACTGCTCAACAAACTCATTTATCTACTAAGTGCATGGTCGATCCTTACTCCATACAACATCTCCAACTGTAGGAAAACTATTCTGAACATACAAGAATAAACAAGTGAGAAGAGAACCAAACTTACACATTGAGTATTGGAAAGTTGTCTATACTAAAGTATATGACTAGATACAATGTTTTTATTATGGAAACAAAGTCATATAGCAATTTGAAGATAGCACACTAAGTGTAGAGATCAAAATTCAGTTAAGTGTTGAAGACTGGACAGTTAACAGAGTACCAGAGACTCAGAGCATCAGCGCACATGTGTACGGATGAATTAAGGTATGAGCCCTAGAAGTTAAGGTTGTTAGACTATGCTTATGCTTAGTCTATGAGCGCATAAGTAGATATGCAAAGATGTGAAAGTTACAGTTAGTTGAATTTGCACAGCTAGTGTGTGCCAGTAGCAAACAAAGCATGGAGCCGACAGTGACTATTTTGGTTTGTGATTATAAATTAATGTTGTAGAGGCTATGCGCCCATTGTATTTAGGTTTCCAACATATGTACATGTATAATTGTAAGCACGCTTAAGCCAATTCATTTGGAAGCATTGTTTGTAATTAGTTATAGGGCCGACCTAATTGTTTTGTTTGTATGAGCGTATAAATATAAGATGCACCCATTGTAATTAGCATGGAAGTTGTAATAGAGTTGTGTTAAGTAGAGAAGAGGTATGTGAAGAGAGCATATGATGTATTAGAGCTTTGCAATAGATCAAAGCATCAGTGCACCAAAGGAATGGATCTGACAAGCAGTGTCATAGCAACAGTTCACTTGCAGACATAGTGTGTATCTGAATTTAGAAGGTTGTAGCCTTCATCATTTGAGCAGTGATCTCTTGGACAGTGAGTCCACTCCCCTAATAGGAATCATTGTAAAAGACTCCTAATAGGGTCCACCCCTTAACAAGGTCTACTATACTTAAAGCATTGTAAAGCTACTCCTAATAGGGTAAAGGATCTTCTACCAAGGATCACAAAACACTAGTGCAGAATATTAGTGGGTATCAAGTCCCATCGGGGTTTTTACCTATTTGGGTTTCCCCGTAACCATATTGGTGTCATGTGTTGATTTCATGTTTCATGTTTATGTGAATGTTTAATTCAGTACTTATGCACTTATAATTTAGTATTCAGATTAAAGTGAAAAGTTAAAATACAGTGAACACTGATTCACCCCCCCCCCCCCCTCTCAGTGTTCCCATTCCTAACAATTGGTATCAGAGCTCTGGTCCTCAGCAAATAAGTTTAACCACTTGAGGAGATCATGGACAAAGCAAAAATGAAACATTTGAAGAAGAATCTTGAAGCAGCTCTTGAAGACCTGGACAACTCAGAAAGAGAAATTGAAGTACTAAAAGAAAAAGTTAGTGATGCTCAATTAGTTATCAAAAGACTAAGAAAGGATTTGAAAGGACGCTCTAACAGTGATCTTGAAGAAAAATTCAAGAATTTGAATGAAGAAAATGCATCTCTGTTGAGTCAGCTTGAAGAGTTTGATGACAAACTAATGAAAAATCAAGATGTCTACAATGAGCAAGTCAAGGAGAACCTTCAACTCAATGATGAGATAAGGGAAGCCAATTTGGAAATCTTGGATCTAAAAAATTGCAAAGCAAGATTAGAGTCTGAATTGAAAGAAGCAAAGAATCGCATTGACAAATTGCACACCAGTTTTGATTTGATAGAATCTTAGTTGTAAGCAAGAAGAGTCAAAGGAGACACTAGTTGTATTAGATACAATGAAGCACATAATTAGATTGATAAGATGCGAGCAAGAAAGGAGACACAAAAAGAATCTACTGATACTAAGAAGACTGAAGATCAAACCAAAGACAATGGTGGTCCTCCTAAGAATGAGTGCAAGCCTATAGAATGCACATGTTTTGCATGTAACAAGCATGGACACATTGCAAGGAACTATACAGAGGTAAAGCCTTTTAATGGTTACCACTACACATGTAATAGATTTGGTCATAGAGCAATAAATTGCAAGACTAGTAAGAAGAATAGGATTCAACATGATCAAAGAAATCAGAATCAGACCAATACAAGAATTTTTTAGAATGTTACATGTCAGATATGTAACTATAATGGTCATACAACAAAACAATGTAAAATGGTGACTCATGTCAATGCGCCGAGGAATAATAGACCTCCAGTGATTTTTCACACCTGTAACAAGGCTGGACACATCTCAAAGTTTTGTAGATCAAGGACGCAAGATCAAGAAAGCCCTAAATAGACCAAAGAACCAATTTTGGACCCTGAAGCAGAAGTCAAGTTTGTGAAAGCATCAAAGGATGTGAGCTTGATTTGGTCAGAAAAGAAGAAGGACATGATTGATGAGAATGTAGTAGATGCATCCCCAGTGGACGCACCCTCTACATCTGCATGAATGGCCCTCAGGGTCATAGGGGGAGCTAATTTAGCTCTAGACCCCTGCGTGGCTGGTATAATCATCATCAAAGTATGCACCTTTGGACTTAAGCTTTTGGAGTGTATTGGAACCTTTGTGCAAGAGTGCACATGCTGATTGTAAGCGGAGCTCAAGTTTGAAATTTTGAAGTGATAGCTTGGTTTACATGAGTTGCATTAATGGTAGAATTCTTACTTTAAGTTCACAAAAAGTTGTATGTTCATTCATTGCATTCATATTCAAAGTGATTGGAGAGCAGATTGAGCCTTGGAAGTTGTTGAGAAGATTTGGAGATCGAACTATCAGTATTTGCAGTGCATTTGATCGGTTGCAGGAAACCCTAGCTCGTTGCATCGATTCAAAAGGTGTCAGAACATCTCAAAGATCAATTGGAAAGCGTTTATCAAGTAAGTCATGGCCACTCTTATTGTTTATGATGTCACTAAGAAGAAGAGATTTGTTTTCAAGAGACACCCATTTAAATCAACCCTAGATGATTTAGAGGGAGCATTCTCCCACACGTCGATGGGCGTCATGCATGTAGAAGACATAAGGGCTTACATCTATTATAAGAAGGAACATGTTGGACTAGATAGATAAAGGGCACACATGGACACAATGTTCAAACTAGACAAAACGTTCATGGATGAATACACCAAATGGAACAATCACCCCATTGTTGAAAATGCCAAGGCATATGAGTTCTATGACGAAGAATGGATAAAAATCTTGTTGAGTAGAATCCATGATGATTTTTTTTGGATTGGAGATATACCAGTAAGAATCATAGGAGACTTGATTCCTGAGATGACATGCCTCTCTAAGACATGTGTCATCCTTCTAGTGGGTAAGGATGCCAGGAAAATGGTGGAGCAAGTGTGTAAGTCAAGGAGCGATAAGCGCGGCATGACTATTGAGCCAATTGAGCACGCAGACATCAAATTGATGTCGATGATATTTGGTTATAGATTTCATCACACCAGCAGGGTGAATAGTGTGTCTGCGGGCACTATTCTAGCAACCATCTGACTTGTGCAAGAAGATGGAGAGTTCAACTTGTGTGAGATCTTGCACGCACAGTTGATAGACAACATCAAAGCTATCAAACATGACAAGAATAAGATATTCAAGTTTGGGTCCCTAATCATTTATATGTACCTACATATAGTTGGAAGAATATCAGACTTGTATCTAGACAAGTCCATTCCTACCATGTCTCAGATATCCAACAAGGCATGCACTGAAAGCACTTTAAGAGACTATGTAACCTTGGAATTGAAGACCTTCAAAGCAAGGATGCAGATGAGGTACAGGATTCTTGAGAGTATTGTGGAGAAATATAAAGACACAATATACTTCATGGTGGAGATTGATACTACTTGTATGGAAGTTGTTGAGCCTCGAACTAAGTGGATTCATCCAGTTGGGTATGAGGTTGAGGAACAAGTTCTTGAAGCTTATGCATAGGTATTGTTATCGGCCCCTAAAGATGATAATGAACCTAGGTGGGGAACCTATGAAGAGAAAACTAGAGAAGTTGATACAAAGCTGAACAGTGCTACAACAAAAAGAAAGGTTGCAAAGGTCACTTCTGAAATATTAAGAATACATGGTGTATCACAAGTAGACCTTGACAAGGCAAGGGAAGAGAAGATTTCTCTAGAATTAAAGAGCGCAATAGTAGAAGAAAAATAGGAAGATCCTAAGATGAGGAAGATTAAAATTGAAAAAGATGATGACATCCCTTCTGCGTCCAAAGAATCCAGTGATCCTATTGCTCCTCTGAAGTATGAACCAATGATTAGAAGGAAGAAATAAGTAAGCATCAGTCATCCATCCTCACGAGCTACAAGGAGCAGGAGAAACATTCAAGCACCTCCTAAGGCAGGATTCAGACCAAGTCTCAAAACTTTGAGCACAAGAATTATTGATGAGGGCATAATTGATCAGGTAGGAAAGTTTTATGAGACATATAGTGAAATTGATAAGTCGTAAATACATGGTATGATTATCAAACACATGATCAAGTTCAAGAAAATGGTTCTTGAATTACAGACCTCTATTCCTGATAAAGTGTGGAATATTTTAGAACACCTAAAGAGACAAGCAAATGAAGAGGATATTAGGATAAGAGAAAAAGTGTTACAAGATACACTGCCAATATGTTCCAAAGAAGAAGAGGCACTGATATTAAACTTGGTGAAGCCTCACTTGAGAACAAAAATAAGAACTCTTCACATTATAAATAAAGACTATGACTTGATAACTTAGGAAACAAAGAAGGCTTTTGAGAAGGCACTCTTGGAGCAACAAATAAAACTACCTACTGCACCCATCACTCATACATCCAATAAGAAAGGAAAAGTAGCAGAGACCTCCAATGCACCAGTAACAAGTCCTCAGGATTCAACGCCAATAGCAGAAGCACAATCAGAGGCAGATAAGTCTGTGTCCATGCTAGGATCACTCAAGGACAACACATTCATCATTGATAATGTGGAGATAGCCATGGCGGCCACTAACACAGAATTGGATAAGTTTGAGGAAGCATTTGTCAGTACTGAGGAAGCTAAAATCCTATGCAGCAATACACCTCCCACTCAGCAAGAAGTACTCATAGAAGACATATCTGATGAGAAAGGAGAAGAAAAGAAAGAAAAAGTAAAGGAGAAAGAAATGAAACTTCTGTTGAAATGTTCAAGGTGAAACAAGAGGTGATGGATAGCACTCCCATCACTCCATCCTCAGCATTGTTGTCAAGTTTGACACCTGACACAAGCAGTTTGGACTCCTGGAAGGAAGAAGACCTGATTAAGTTTAGCGTCCTAGCTATGGAGAAGGCTAAGGAGAAGCAAGTAATGAGGAATCCTCTCTTG
Organism: Chamaecyparis obtusa; assembly: GCA_027943335.1. Taxonomy (NCBI): domain Eukaryota; kingdom Viridiplantae; phylum Streptophyta; class Pinopsida; order Cupressales; family Cupressaceae; genus Chamaecyparis; species Chamaecyparis obtusa. The sequence continues at coordinate 133,502 of BSBK01002687.1, forward strand.
GTGGAATCAGTAAATAGTTTGAATAGTTTATTGCCAGAGGATAAGAAAGTGGGAAAGGTACATTCCATTGATGATGTGAGCACAGTCATCTCACAGTTCAAAGTCAATTGCTCAAGCCTAGAAAAATCTATGGCCATAGTGGCAGAGGAGAAGTACTTAAAAAAGAGACTCAATGAACTAATGAGCAACTTTGCACTAGACTTAAATTCTCTTAAGTCTGGTCTAGCATCACTAAAAGAGTTTGCTAATGAAGGAAGAAGGATCATTGCAGCATGCATGGATCAAGATAAACTCACCGATGCTCATTTCAAAAAGATAAAAGAGGTAGAAGCAATGATTGAATAGGTGAAGAACTCAGTGACAGACACATCCACTGATGTGAACATGTGCAACAATGTCTACCAAGGACAGATAGACAAGATTGATAAGGAAGAAAAAGAGATAACAAGGATAAGGTTCAAACAGACTCAATTGAGGAATGGTCTTGCACCCTCATTAGACATCCTCAATTAGAACATAAAGGAGATTGATGCCACCATAGTAACTTATGATCATGGTCCCATCAATGACTTGGAGAAGATGGAGAAGCTTCAATATGCATTATGCACCCATCTCCAGATAGTTAACTCTCTGAGAACCTTTTGGAAGAAGGAGATCCAGAACCTCAAGGTAGCCTATCCGGATGTTTTCCCTCAGTAAGTATGTACAGATACAATTTTTTGTAACACCTTTTTCATTAATATCAAAGGGGGAGTTGTATAGAATATGGAATAGATGATATGTATAAGGAGATATAAGTTTATGTATAAAAATGTATAGAAGACAAAAGTTTTTTGTGTAAAGGAACAATTAGAGACTTGGCCATATTCCTTTGTTACCATCAATGACAAAGGGGGAGACTATTGGAAAGTTGTCTATACTAAATTATATGACTAGATACAGTGTTGTCATTATGGAAACAAAGTCATATAGCAGTTTGAAGACAACAAACTAAGTGTAGAGATCATAATTCAATTAAGTGTTGAAGACTGGATAGTTAACAGAGTACCAGAGACTCAGAGCATTAGCACACATGTGTACAAATGAATTAAGGTATGCACCCTAGAATTTAAGGTTGTTAGACTATACTTATGCTTAGTCTATGAGCGTATAAGTAGATATGCAAAGATGTGAAAGTTACAGTCAATTGAAGCTGCATAGCTAGTGTGTGCCAGCAACAAACAGAGCATGGAGCCAACAATGAATATTTTGGTTTGCGATTATAAATTAATGTTGTAGAGGCTATGCGCCCATTGTATTTAGGTTGCCGAAATATGTACATGTATAATTGTAAGCACGCTTAAGCCAATTCATTTGGAAGCATTGTTTGTAATTAGTTATAGGGCTGACCTAATTGTTTTGTTTGTATGAGCATATAAATATAAGATGAGCCCATTGTAATTAGCATGGAAGTTGTAATAGATTTTTGTTAAGCAAAGAAGAGGTATGCAAAGAGAGCATATGATATATTAGAGATTTGCAAGAGGTCAAAGCATCAGTGCACCAAAGGAACTGATCTAACAAGTAGTGTCACAGCAACAGTTCACTTGCAGATATAGTGTGTATCTAAATTTAGAAGGTTGTAGCCTTCATCATTTGAGCAGTGAGCTCTTGGAAAGTGAGTCCACTCCCCTAATAGGGATCATTGTAAAAGACTCCTAACAAGGTTCGACCCTTAACAAGGTCTACTATACTTAAAGCATTGTAAAGTTACTCCTAACAGAGTAAAGGATCTTCTAGCAAGGATCACAAAACACTAGTGCAGAATATTAGTGGGTATCAAGTCCCACCGGTGTTTTTACCTATTTGGGTTTCCCCGTAACCATATTGGTGTCATGTGTTGATTTCATGTTTCATGTTTATGTGGATGTTTAATTCAGTACTTATGCACTTATAATTCAGTATTCTGATTAAAGTGAAAAGTTAAAATACAGTGAACACTGATTCACCCCCCCCCCCTCCCCTCTCAGTGTTCCCATTGCTAACATTGAGTTCTTGGCCTTCCTGATTGAAGTAAGGTTCTCGGCAAGCTAGGTCAACTACAACTCGACAAGATCATAAGTGTGATCTTTCTTCACCATCTTCCATGCTTGATCGACTACAATGCAAGGAACACTATCTAACCTGGTTGACTAATAGAATTTGTGAGCAATCACTCTCACTATAAAATCTATCTCTGGATCTGTGATTGTGGATATTTCATTCCTCTCTTATTCCACACGACCTGAGTGTTTGTTTGAATTATCTCTTTACTCTGGCATCTCATTGTTTTCTCCCAATTAGATTGGGATAGTAGGTGACCCAATGAATCATATCCTTGGTGATATTAATTGGTCCACTCTCCAACCATATCTTCATATCATGAACTTTACTTAACACAATCTTTCTCCAATATGACCATATTCTCCACAATAATGACAACTATACCATGTATTGTAGTCCCAATTGAATGTGTTACCTTTCCTAGGTGCCTTATTTTGCTTATTGGATGTCCACTTACCATTGGATCTACATTCTTGTGCTCTATGACCATATTTATAACAGTTAAAGCAATTTCCTTAAAATCTAGATGTAGTAGGTGCCTTACTAACCTTTGACCTATATTCATGTGCTTGATGTCCATGTTTCTTACAATTAAAACAATTTCCATTAAAATTTGGTTTAGGGTTGGACTAACCATTCTTGCTTCTGCAAATATTTGTTGTGTGTCCTAGCTTTCCATAATGATGGCATGTAGGTTTGTTTCTCTTTGACTCAATATTCCTTTGTTCTCCATTCTTTGATGATTCTCCTTCTTTAGTGGATGATGGGTGCTCATCATGTCCAAGTCTAAAAGTGTCATCGAATCTTCTTGGTGACATCAACAATTCTTCAAAGTATTTCACAACTTCATTTGGTTTGTTCATCCTTTCATTAAGTTCCTTTTCAGGTCTTAGTTCATTCATTAGTTGACTATTTTCTAATCTCAGATTTGTGATTTCCATATCTTTCTTGTTCAACTCTTGATTTGAAAGTAACAACTAATTTACCATGTCCAATTGATTATTTTCCAGCCTTTGCATGTCACATGTCCTTTCATCAAGTCTTATAGACATTTGTCTTTTGTCTTCTTCAATCATTGTCTTGTCTTCTTCATCTTTCTTTTTATGTTCAGTTACTTCACGTAGTCTTACTGATTGAATTTCTTGTTCTCTCTTCAGATTTCTGATATCTTCATTCAGTATGTTGTTTCTTTCTAACAAATTTGTTATAGCTTTATCAATTTCAGTAGAATTACCATTGTCAAATAGACCTTTAGTATCTTCTTCTTGATATTGTGTGTCATTTAGTTGGATTTCCAACTCTTTCCTTCTGCTTAAGGATTTCTTTAATTCTCCTTTGGCTGCTTCAAGCTGGTGTAGTGCAAGATGAATGTCAATCTTCTGATTCTCTATGAGATTTCCTAACTTATAAACCTCCATCTCCAAGACCTTAACTCACAAGTAATTAGACTTCTTTAAGATACTTAGCTCTGATAACAATTGTTGGAAATCTAAAATGGGAAAGTGAGATACTGAGAGGGGGGTAAATCAGATATCTACTACTAATTTAGTTTGACATAAATTCAACTTACTTATCATAAACATGAATCTCAATTCTGGAATACATCTAACAATATAACTTCATCCATGAAATCAAACACATAACACAAAGATTTGGTTACCCAGAAACCCTTGAAAGGTAAAACTAGGGTGGGGATGACACCCACAAATCTTCACTACTACAGTATTAAATTTTTCCTATTAGGGCTACAAAATTTGATCATTTATTGATGATCTACCTTGTGAGAGGTGTGCCCTGTTAAGAGCTTACAAAATTATACAATCTACCTTGATAAAAGGATTTAAAACTTTACAACAAAGTAAGCACTCAATTAAGAGATTTACATAGGCCTATGAGGACCACTCTGTTAAGAGATTTACCTTGATTCACCTTCTAAAATGTATCAATACCTAATCCTTTAGTTTGTACTATGATGCTGATAACAAATCTTCTCCTTCCAATACTTGTTTGATCTCATCAATCAAATATATTTATGTTTTGTCCTTCACTGCTTTGCTCAATCACTTTGACTGATCTCTTCCTATATCAAAATACTTGTATGTTCTATGTATATGCGATCTCCTTCATTACATCCATACACATACATCATTTTAGGGTTAAGGTATCATCTTATATAGACATCAAATCAACCTCCTAGATCAAGATCAACAATCTAGATTCTCTACTTATGTCGCTTAAGCATTCCCTTTTTCTGATAGGTTACATGGCTTACATAGTGATTAATGATTAGAAATTCAAGGCATAATCAACTCCTTGATTCCCTCAACAAACATTAAATATTGTATAGATGTCAGCCAAAATGGTTTACCTAAGTGTTTGTGCCATTACAAACACAAATGTCAAATCTAGCTTGCTCGACATATGAAGTCTCTGACGCTCGGCATTTATTATTCTTTATATACTAGTGCTCGACACTAACTCTTCTATAAAACTCACCATAAACTCCTCAGAGACTACTGAAGTACTCAATGACCTCTAACTTGCTTAGCAGTAACTACTGCTCGGTAACTATACAAAATACAAGTCTCGACATAACTTGGCCTTTACAAGATGGCTCGGTCACAAAGATGACCGACCAACATTGCCTAGAAAATGACTAAGTGCTAGACACTAATGGACAATAAAACTTAGGGATCAACAGAATCAACATCAAGGAGGATACCACATTACGAGGCACTTCCTAACACAAACAAGTCTCCAACTAACCCTTAACAACAAACGCTCATCAAACATATCATGCTAGGTCAACAAAAGGAAACACCAACTACTATTGTCAAAAGCATATTGTAACATCATAAATTATAATCGCCTTATTAAAGTGTATAATTTCATGATTATTTAACACCCACCTTAGTGTGTTTCATAGTAGGACTTCATATGAAAGTTAATGAATATCTAAATTCAAATATACGTCCACTATTATTTAATTTTCATTTAAAATCAAGGTAAGCCCTTATTTTTAAGTGTGTGCCTCTATTATTTCTCCAATCCAATACTTTATTTGATCACATAGGCCCTATGTTACCATTTGTGGCCTTTTGTGTTTTATCTTGACCTCGAAATTAGTTGTGCCCCATAATTCGACATCTCCTAATTATCTAGGACCCCTGGTTTTAATTTGAGCCCCGATTGGAAGGAGAATAATGGCTAGGGTGTTTTTTTTTTGGAACAGAATGCTCAGGGCATTGTGTTCCCTGAGGTTTTGGTTGAAATTTGAATCGGGGCCTTGACTTGTTAATTTAGTGGGGTATTTAGATTTATGGTTGGTCCTTCCAATTTTTAACCCCCGAGATGTTGTAAGAGGTATATAAACAACTTATCCTTATGATTTGGCCATCAAGAACTAGGATCAAGATATCCCATCCACTCTCAAGCACTCACATCCATTATCAAGCAATCAAGGTAAGAATCAACAAGTGTTCAAGATCTAGACTTCTTCTCAAGCATTCAAGGTGTTCTTTGTGGATCAAGCTTCTTTCCATCATTGAAGGCCAAGAAAAGGAGTCTTCTATCAAGGAAGAAGATGCACATGCATATACATTCATCCAAGTCTTCTCTCTTCTTCTCAATCAAACATTATGATGAACTGCAACATCCATTACACAAGGTTTTTTTCTTTCGTGATTTCCTTTTGGGTTTTTGTGTTAATTCAAATATATTGCATCAACATATTTGATCACATTCAAAGAAGCATTTGCATTTCCAAGGTATGACATACCTCATTCTTTATATCTAGCCTATACTATATCATAATACACTCCAATTTCCTTTATTTTATTTCAAGGTTGATTCCAAATAGGGGTTTGACCGAGGAAAACCCTAATATCCAATCTTCTTCCCTATTTTTCTATGTGCAGGTACATGTATTGGACTTATCGGGACTTAATTTGGGAAGTAGTGGATCTGATAGACTGTCTCGACAAGTTTCATACAAAATCAATGGGAACACAATGCCCCAAGTGATATGTACTTGGGAACATAATGCACATGTCGTTATGTACCTGGAAAATTATCTCCAAATTAAGATTGTAGGTCAGTACAATCTTTTGGTTTCCATTTTAAGTCATTGTAGGTGTTTGTCTATTTTTTCATCATTTTATATTTTGTGTATCTTATCATACTTGGTTATTTGGCCTTCTATCTTGCATCGTCATATCACTTCCCCTTGAATATAATCTATCCTAATCATTATAAATCCTTATCATAAAAGGATCGTTGACCCACTTAGTGCTTAAGTCTTACTTGAGCCTAATGGGGCATCTTCCTTTTGATTGTGCATTACGAAATAGGATCAAACCACCTTGCTTCCATTTTCTTACTATACATTTTAGTGACCCAATGCATGAAATTTCCACTTCTAATTTGGTGTTTAGATCTCATTCACATGCATTGCATTATTTCATTTTATGCATTTAGTATACTTGCATTGGTAAAAAAAGATAAAAAAGTCACATCTTGTTCATTCTTGCATTACATATGTTAAAATAATAGTAAGTACAATTTTTTATAGATATTATTGTTACATTTCATTTATCTCAATTGGGTTTGTATAAATGGAGTTTTTATCTTCATTTCATACATTCCAATAATATACCCTCTACCAAACTTATTCTCACCCCTAAGGACATTTTGGTGCAAGAAGAGATTATCACCACATCTTTTGAGGATCCCCCTCCTACGAAAGAGGCCCTCAAAATAATGAATATCTCTCCTAAATTGTCCCATTCTTATGGAAATCATTTGGTGCAAGAGGACAATATCATGACTATTCTCTTAATGAAACTCTACTTTCTATGCATTTCATTGACAATCCCTGTATATATGAGGCCTTAATGAGTTATGCAAGTCCCTCTCCTAAAGATCCTCTTACTCATAGGGATGTTTTCAATCAATAAAATGATATTCCCTCTCTCAAGGGTGATCTACCATTTCTATACCCACCTGACACATCTCCCATATATGAAGTATTGATGAATCACACTTTCACCTCTCCTATTCCAATGATAGAAACTTTAAACCTCCTATGTATTTCACATTTGAGATTTGTAAATATTATCCTCCCAAAGGTACCTTGGTGCAAGAGATTAAGCATGTTACCTCTCTAGATCTTCCTTCTGCTCCTATATCTTATCATAACAATCAATATCTTTGGAAACAAGATGATGTTATGTGTTTCATTCATGATATATCTCCTAACATACCATTAAGTGAAGATAAAGACCTATATGAGAACACTTCTAATCAACCTACTAAAGCGTATGTGAATAGTGTTGATGGCATTAAGCATCTCCATATAAATATCCATCCCTTACTATATATTCCTACACAATAGCTTTTCATCAACTTCATGATGAAATACTTCCACCTTACAAACTAAAGACATCTCTGATGAACTACAACTGATTTAGAACCTAATTGAAGATCAGTGATTAGAGATCACCAAGTTGCTGATTAGATATGTAAAATGATTAAATCAGTAATATGTTGTCATTGATGTCAACTAGTTTGACATCACTTATCTTGTAAGTTACTATACCAAAACATCTGTAGAAAGGAGAAAAATAGATGAAGAACATAAATATCTACATGAGAAAGATGTATATGACAGATGAGGATAATGAATACATTAGGTAACTTATTGATGAGTCTATGACCTTATGTTATTGACTCGATTATGTTGCATTCATCTATGATGAGGAAAAGAGTTGAAAGACACAAAGTAGTGTGGTCAGTTAATGAAGCATCACAGTATACACCGAGCAGTGTAGTGTATATCGAGTACAGTATAAACTGAGCTTGTGTTCACCGACTAATTTAGAACCTAATTGAAGATTAGTGATTAGACATCACCAAGTTGCTGATTAGATATGTAAGATGATTAAATCAGTAATATGTTGTCATTGATGTCAACTAGTTTGACATCACTTATCTTGTAAGTTACTATACCGAAACATCTGTAGAAAGGAGAAAAAGAGATGAACATAAATATCTACATGAGAAAGATGTATATGACAGATGAGGACAAGGAATACATTGGGTAACTTATTGATGAGTCTATGAACTTATGTTATTGACTTGATTATGTTGCATTCATCTATGATGAGGAAAAGAGTTGAAAGACACAAAGCAGTGTGGTCAGTTAATGAAGCATAATAGTATACACTGAGTAGTGTAGTGTATACCAAGCATAGTATAAACTGAGCTTGTGTTCACCAAAAAATTTCTTTGTTAACCGAGTAGAAACAAAAGAGCTAAATGATTAGTTTAGCCGATGAAAGTTGATGAGCTGTAAAGTGTATGATCACGAGGTGAAAAGCTAAAGTTTGTTACGAAGATTGACGACTAACAAAATTCAAGGAAGATCTAAAGGATGGGAACAAAATGTTTTACTGACACATCAGTTGAGGAAGGTTTAAGTGGCAAAATGGATGAAGGAGAATAAGCAGCAAAATCTAATGGATGAGAAGAAAATAGTTTACATGTCTATTTAAGAGACTAGGGTTTCATTATGAAACTTATGCTAGAAGAAGGAGATTGTATAATTTTCGCATGAACAAGCTTCATGCATGCATGATCAAACTAGTTAAGGAGAATTGAACTGCAGAGATTACCGAGCGTCAGAAAGCTATTACTGAGAGACAGTAAGTCATTGATTATTGTTGAAACAAAATTGATATATTGATCAGAGGATTTGAATGAGCATAATATAGATCTGAACATCTGCAATAGAAGTTGTATTGTAATAAGATCACCTACTGTTACAGTTTAACCATTGTAATTAGATAAATCTCTTAACTGAGTGGACTTGAAATTCTTGTAATGTCATTCATAGAATGCATATTTGTTATCCTATCAACCTCATAGTGAAAGTTGGTTGGATGATAACGATTAGTGTTAAATTCTCTAACAAGGTCACACCTTACAGTGTGTTTTGTAACCTTTAATAGGGTTGGGTCTTCATCGACCTCACTTTAGAAGAGTGAACAATTTTTGGGTTGCCATTCCTAGGTGGTTTTTCCCTTAATAGGGTTTCCACATTAAATCTTTTGTGTTATGTGTTCATTGTGGTGATTGTTTGATTTTCATACTTTACATATTGCATATTGGATTTGATTGGTAATCATTATAAGTTATTGACTGGTAATCGGTAAAAGCACAAATAGAATAAGTACTTTATGTTACCGAGCTACATTAGTTTAAGTAAATTATTTCTGGTTATACATTTTGATTTGGGACTATAGATAACTGATTCAACCCCCTCTTAGTTATTCTAACAATTGGTATCAGAGCTCCTTGCTTGCTTGGAATAGAGTTTTAAGGACTTCAGCACAAAGATCTCAAAATGAATAAGAGGGAAGTGCTAAAGCTAAACAAGGATAACTTCACAATATGGAAAAGCTGAATGAAGCTCCATATATTTGGAATTGGGAATTTTGCTCTCACTCTAATGGAGAATGACTACATTGCCCCACCCACTAGACCTTTGACCCTTGATCAGTTAAGAGACAGACATGAGCATAATGTCACTATGATGGAGATTGTTGTTGCTCTGACAGATGCTGAATTTGAAGATATTGTGTGATGATGATAATCACCTTCATGAAATTAAGATCTACTAACATCAATTTAATCAAATACAATGCAAATTTAACTAGAATTGAAATTATGATCTATATTATCCCATGGTTCTCTAGAAAGAAATGGTAAGTGAAGCTCTCAGCTTAGATCCTCACTAGTGACACTTCTAAAATGAGAATGATACTATTTTTATGCTTCTACAATGCTTATGTTATGCTTCTATGATGCTTAATCTAGCTCTATTTGATAAATTACAATGATATTTGATCTAAAATGCTCAAATTTTCTCTTAGAATGCTCTCAATTGCCTATAGTAACAATGCTTTGCAAATGAAAGTCTAAGATGGAAATGCTCTCCAAAATGCCTCATACTTATAGTAATTTCCCAAGGGTAGGGGGTGGAGTGAAGTAATCATGGTTATCTCATGGTTAAGTCAAAAACTTTGCTTTGTTCATAAATGGGGGGACAAGGAGACAAAATGAAAGGCTGAGATTAAAACTTTAAAATGAGTGATTGAGATGCATCCTTTTTTAAGTGATCCATGTGCATTTGTTCTCAATTTTCATTGGTTGCTCCACTTGTTGAAAGAAAATAGGATTTATCAAATTCAATTAATTAATTAAATTTAGCCATGGAAGGGTAATAGGTTCATTTTGATTTTTGATTAAACAACTATACAATTAATTGATTAAATCAATTATATAGTGTTTTTGCCCCTTTTAAGCTTTGATTTAATTATTTAACATCATTATTTAATTTTTCCTTTGCTTTAATTGATTTTGTCCAACTTTATTCAATTATGTCTCTTTTGGTGCATTTTGATGATTTTGAGTCATTTAATTGATTTTTGCAATTTAAAGTATTTGTCCAATTTTACGTGTCTACAAATGCCCCTCTTTGAATCAATGCACGAAGAACATTGTTTCAAAGATTCTTTTAAGTCCTGATTGCTGATTCCTAATATGCCTCCGATGTGATTGATTGCTGCCTCTGATGTGATATGATACTGATTGCTAATATTTTGATACAAAAAAAATTGTGTTTGTGATGCCCCACTGATTTCATGATGTTAGATTGCAACTTCAATTTGATACCCTGATGCCCCCTCAGAAATTAAAACATGTTAATTTCTTGATTTGAAAAATTTGATTGTTTGATTGATCCAATATGTTTCATTTTGGAAAAACATTGTTGATAAGTCATGATTCGCAAATTGTACGTCCAAGATAGATAGGTATGTTGTAGTTAAGCGAAACAAGTGATTATGATAACAAGATAATGATACCAATGAATGTGATTTGTCAATCCGATAGGATAGTAAAACTGATAGGATAAATCAATCAGTGTGAAAACCAATATGATTGATATTGTTGCTTCGTTCTCAGGACACAGAGACATGAACAAATGGTACTGGGTGTGATTGTTGGATACTTTTGATAGAACTGATTGACGTAAGATGATTCACTAATATAGAATACTAATATGATTCCCTTAATTTTCAAAATAGACACATTTTCGTAAGTTATACATACGGTCCCTAGCTTCTTGGATATTAGATTTATGGATCTTCCTTGTTGTTGATTTTGTATCAGGTTGATGTTTTATTGATCAAGACTGTATCTTGATATATTGATTGTTGGATATCTGATGTTATGAACATTGATATGGACTTTTCCTTGATTTCCCTTTTTTTGATTGATCAAGATTGATAACTGAACCCCCTGTTCCCTTGGAATAATACCACAAACAATGCATTTAATCTAATATGAAAATGCAATGCAATCGAACATGATAATGCAATGCAATCTAACATGATAATGCAATGCAATGCAACTAAGTGTCACTAGCTTTTAGCAAATAAATGTCATGAGGATAAATTTTCATCATTGAGCATTTTGGGACCGGAAAGCTTAGTACAACCATCACTAACCACATCATGATGATATGAATACTGCTTTTATATCGATTTTGGTAACACCCTTTTGGAACTGGTACAACCCTCACTAGTTGGATGACCAAACTATAGGAGTGTGAATACCCTTTTCAACTGATTCAATGTTGCAATTGGATTTTGGTAAACAAACAAAGGTCAACCTTCCACCCTATATGAAAGTCCTCGATGGTTCTTTGGTGACCATGTCGTTAGACAAATTCACATAAGTTGTTGGATCTCCCTCAAGACAGTCACTCAAAGACAAGAAAAATATCATGTCTCCATCATCGCCAATCTAGTCAGAACATCATCGATTAGCTAAAAAGATGTGATAAAAATCAATTCAATATAGATTATCAAAAGAAAGCTTCAAGTGTTTTGCAATGTTTCATGATTTTCAAAAAGTATTTCCAAGCATTCTTATCTTTAAAGTCAATGAAGGCTTATGGATCAAGTTGTAGGATCAACACTTGGGTATGAACAATGATATCCATCAAAGGCTCACCAAAAATCTCTCTCTTCTGAAGCTCTAATTTCTCTCTCTGATGTGCAATAGATTGAATCTTTTTGAGTTTAATGCATTGCTTCATGTGAATTGATGCCTCTTTGTTGAAATCTGTTGATTAAGATCAAATGCCCCTAGTTGGATAGGGAAAATGTTGGACTTGGGCAAACTTCCAAGATATTACAAAAGCTCAGTTTATGCCAGATGTAGCTCAAAGCACTTTATGATTTACTTTTTACCAGCTCTCAAACAAGATCACATTGGTTTGCCCCCAATGTCTAGCAAGATATAAGACATGAATGATGGATTTGCAAGCTGATGGATTAGAGATGGAAAGGCCCTGATGGATGAAGCATGTGAATGTGACCCATAGGACTATCTCCTCAAGAGTACCCAAGCTAGGGAAAAATAATATAGCAATGTAAAGCATGTTCTTGGATAAGCCATGGAAGTCAATGATGCAGTGCTAGATAGCCTATAGGATAACGATCTGTTGTCATGAAAATGAGGGATCCAAAAGAAGTGGACATGTCAAGAATTTTTTGATAACAATTTTTGTACTTTAAGTTCTTCATTTTGATCAAGACCAAGGGATCAATTTGGGTCAGATGTGGATAAGATAACACAATCAAGATAAAGGGTGATGGAGGTTATGAAGGGATGTTTTGGGATTGTGGAAAGACTGTTAAAGAATAATGAAGGTGAATTTGGGATAAGCAAGATCATGATAGGGTAACATGGATGCAACAAGTAAATAATCTGATGGCAAGGATAACGGATGTCAAGATACTCAATGCTCCTGGATGTGTTCAGCCTTGTCAAGATTAAAGGTGAGAGAGGCAATATGGATGAAAGTGAGGTAAATTATAGGAAGATGGAGGCATGGATGAAACTTGGCCCCAAGTGTAGAGTGCAAGAAGGAAGAATTATGTATGACGCCTATTTACCAGGTTTTCATCATGGTATACAAATTTGTTTCTCTTTACTTTTGCTACCCAGGTGCCTATTGCTAGGTTTTCACCAAGGCACTTTTTTTTTCTCTTTTTTTTTTCTTTTCTCTTTTTTTGTATTTTTTAATATTTTCCCAACATCGGAATCTTTGGAAAATGCACCTTGGAAAGATATGCTATAATAAACGATGGGTATGACTAGGATGCTCAAAGATATTGATAAGAGAGATGGAAGTATGAAAATTATGCATTGGAAAATGAATGTGAGGATAAGAAGAAGGTATGTTGTAGATGGGAATGTTGGCAAGATCAAATTTGACACACCCTTTGAAGGGTGGTGTAATGATGGAGGAAAAATAGATGATGGAGATAAGGATCTTTTTGAGGTAGTGGATTTTGGGCGATAGGAAGATGAAGGATATTTGGAAGGAGATGGAATGGAAGCCTTTGGAAGCTTGAATGTTAATTTTGATTTTTCTTTTGTGTACAAGTCTTTCAAAAGTGACTTGGGAATCCACATATTCTTTGATTTTTTTTCCTTTTGTGATGCTTTTGAATGCACTTCTTCAATGAGGGATTTAGGAACCCACATTTTATTTTTTTCTTTTTGCTTGGTGGACCTTTGCGGCCTTTTGGATATTTCATTTTTCTTTTCATTCATGTGTCAATTAGATGGGACATTGTGATTTTTATACCCATATGGATTCTTGCATTTATGATTTTTATGTTGCATATGAACATTGCTTCCAAAAGACTTAGGAATTGTGGATGAATAGGAGCAACATGGAGGGTTCATATGGATTGGTGTTTGGACATTCTTCAAGTATGTGTGCCTTCGTTGATCTTGATACATGGTAGGGTAAGTGAATGGATAGCTAGGGATGATAGGAATAGATGATGGAGGAATATATGGACCTAATATGGATGGAAGGAATGAAGACTTTTGTTTTGGGACATAGGAACCCAAAATAGATTTGGAGGATAGTGACGGCATATGGTTGCGTTTGAATGGAGGGATATAAGGTGTGAAAGGGATATCAATATCTTTGGAAGGAGCTATATTGCCAAGGTTCGCATCTTTAAGATTTATCTTTATACAAATAAGCTCATGAGTATCTTTGATAGGAACACATTTGATAGGATCAACTGAAGCTTGAAGGAATTTATTATCATGCGAGGGATTTGGAAGAATGATGGTTTCTTGAGGTGAATATGGAGGAATATGACAAGGAAATGATGGGATACTTTGATCTTGACAAGGATCTTTGAATGATGTAAAGAGGGTATTTTGCTCTTGATTTTCAATATGCTCATTAGAAATTATGGAAGGGATATCTTGATCTTGCTTGGGAAGTGGAGAAAATATGGAACTTGGAAGGGTACTTTGTTCTTGGAATGGAAGGACATCTTGAAAGACATGAAAGGATGCAAGGTGATCATCACAAGGTTCTATGGATATGGGGCGTTCATCAAATATGGGAGGAGATTGTATATAATCTTGATCTTGATCTTTATCAACATTTGTTTCTTTTCTGTTTGGATTATCCTCTTGACATGGAGCCACTTCTAAGGACAAGGTAGATGTTTGGATATGTGTGGTGGATGTTTGGAAGAATGGTGTAGGATCCTCTTGATTGGGTATAATAGGCATTGAAGCACATGAAGCTTTGGGATCCAAGATCTTTGAAGCATGGAAACAATTTGCAGCAAGATGTAAACTACCTTGGGTTTCTTTTAGAGGTATCCCTTGAGGATAGACATAGTCAACTTGAAAAGTGTCGTCATTAGGCTCACACTTTGATGGAGGAATTTTGGATAGTTGTGAAGCTTTGGGAGATGAATGAAAGATAAAAGGATTACTCTTGCTATATGGAGAATCCTTTCTAGATAGAGGTTTGCGCATTAGATCTTGCTTGAGAGTGGTACCCTTTTCTTCATACTCTTTATTACCTTGATCACAAATAGATTCATCATGAAGTTTCCCTTGATCCACAATAGGTTTGTTGCTCTTAAATGTTTCCTTTTGTGAGGAAGATGAAGATATGGTTGGCCCATCATTATAAAGAAAGGGACACCTTGATCTTAATGATGACTTTTTAGATGATGCCTCTTTTTGTTTTTCCTCATTTTCTATTAAGGTTGATGTGTCAAAATCACGAGGAAGCTTAACTCCTGCTTGAACTAACTTCATGAAATATGCTTCTTTATTCCTCTCCAAAACTAATTTCATTATCTCCATAAACATGGGATCTTGGATTGCTTCTGAAACTTCTTCTTCAGATACTTCATCATTTTGATTCCAATGGACATTCTGATATGAGGAAAATGAAGATATGGATGGCCTATCATTATAAAGAAAAGGACACATTGATCTTAATGATGGATTTTTAGATGATGTCTCTTTTTGTTTTTCCTCATTTTTCCACAAGGTTGATGTGTCAAAATCATGAGGAAGCTTAGCTCCTGCTTGAACTAACTTCATGAAATATGCTTCTTTATTTCTCTCCAAAACTAATTGCATTATTTCCATAAACATGGGATCTTGGATTTCTTCTGAAACTTCTTCTTCAGATACTTCATCATTTTGATTCCTATGGAGATCTTGATCTTGACTTTGACAATTATGCTCCATAATAGGGCTGATTCTTTTCTCAAATAGACTCATTATCATAAATGTTTTTCAAGGATATGATCTATTTGTTGCACTGATAAAGAATATCTCTGAAAAGGGTATCCAAAAGTGATTTCAAAAATTTTCCAAACCCTCGGGAAATACTCTCTATTTTCCCTTCTTTGTTTCTGGGTGTCACTGGCCTGAGTATAGGCGTGACTAAAACTATTGTACGCATGCACTGGTTTGTTGTTAAGTGACACACTGTAGGTTCTCCGGTGACACTTTGCTATTACCAAGCGGGTTTCTAGTTTTTACCAGGCATGTCTCAAATTTCTTTGAGTGTGACTTCAGTGTGTCTACGCATGTTTAAGAAAGTCACAGGTGTGACTAAACCTCTGATAGGTGGGTTTAGGGGTGACGAGGGTGTAATATTTTTTATTTTTAAAATGTTTAAGATCAGTCTTTGGAAATTTATTTGTTTGAAAATAGAAAAATAATCTCAACACACACATCACTTTGTCATCATGTCCCTAAAAACACTCTAATGTGTATATTCTCCAATGTTTTTCACAAGTATATCACAAGAAAGAATTCCAAACAGCCTACCTAAAGTCATTTTTGGCTTGTAAACATGGCTTTACAAGGTGGCTTTGCTATTTTATCAAGGTTTTTAATATGGATTCCGTTCAAATAGACTTCAATCTCTCATCTCCCAATAAAGGGGCTTCCCACATGCACTGAAGTATGATTTTGCACAATCTGTGAGGACTACTAGAGGAAGGTTGAAAAATCAAAATCCATTTGTCACGCACCCCATTAAGGATGCATGCATTTTATTTTAAAGTGGGTTGGATTCTCGCGGTAAAAGCAAGTGTGTCCCACTTGGGCTGTCCCTCTCACCGGCCTTGCTAAGGCAAACTCGGGACGTGAGCCCACTAAATCTCTAGCATGTTCATGGAAAGCAAGAAATGAACTTAGTAGGACAAGTTTGGGAGTTTGATTCACTTAATAAGTGAAGAGCATATCCCTATTGCCTTCCTTCATTCCAATCACTCAAACACAATATGGTTCTTTCCCAATCTCTTAACAAGGAGATTCTTAAAATGGAAGTGTTTGGTTCATTTCCCATTTTTAATTAAGCTATGTTTGAAATTGAATGCCACAATCTAATCAAGTGCAAGCTTGAATAGAGAAATACCTTTCCTTGTAGCTAGCAAAAAGCTAGGGGCATTTTTGAAAGATTTTTGACATTTTTCTACTCACCTTAGCAATAGCTCCTTTCCAATGTGCTTGTACTCCAACAAGTTAGTCAACACTAACAATCAAAGTGAGGGTAAACCAAAATTGAAATGACAAAGCACAACACTCATGTATGAATTTTTTTAAGCACTCTAATTGCAAATCTTTTAAACAAACATTTGCATTAAGGACTAAAGATCCAATTTAAGGAAACAAATTTCTACTTATATGCTTCCACAATTTTATTATAGTGCTGAAATACCTGGTTATCCTCCTCTTGAGTGGTCTCAAGGATAGCCTTGATATGTGCTATGTTCTCCCTTTTGATTTTCTTGGCAAGAGCCTTTCCTTCTTTGTTAAATCTGCTTTCTGGCTTCTGTACTTTCCTGTGGTTGCTCATTGACTGTCAAATCATATAAACAGAAAGTTAGACAAATGATTTAATCAATTTAATAGTAAATAAAGGCAACAGATAGCAGGCAACATTGTCCAGCTAATACGCATGACTAAAATGCTTGTAGGCATGACTGAAATGCTTGAACACGTGACTATTTTGATAAATTGCGTAGCAAAGGCTGATGATAAGCGATAACAGATTGCAGCTACGCAACACTTCTTAACTTGCAAGCGTGACTTTTCTAGGAAAAGGCAAGATAACTTTATCTCACAGGCGTCAAGACAGAGATCATAAGCGGCAGTAAAATGACTATAGGCATGATTGAATCTCCTATAAGCGTGACTTTACCTATTTCCTGCAAGAAATTCTTAGAAAATAGAACATACAAGCGTGCAAATGAAGGTGAAAATGATGAAATGAGGCTTAGAGCCCCACGGTGGGCACCATTTGTGTGATGATGATAATCACCTTCATGAAATTAAGATCTACTAACATCAATTTAATCAAATACAATGCAAATTTAACTAGAATTGAAATTATGATCTATATTATCCCATGGTTCTCTAGAAAGAAATGGTAAGTGAAGCTCTTAGCTTAGATCCTCACTAGTGACACTTCTAAAATGAGAATGATACTATTGTTATGCTTCTACAATGCTTATGCTATGCTTCTATGATGCTTAATCTAGCTCTCTTTGACAAATTACAATGATATTTGATCTAAAATGCTCAAGAATGCTCAAATTTGCTCTTAGAATGCTCTAAATTGCCTATAGTAACAATGCTTTGCAAATGAAAGTCTAAGATGGAAATGCTCTCCAAAATGCCTCATACTTATAGTAATTTCCCAAGGGTAGGGGGTGGAGTGAAGTAATCATGGTTATCTCATGATTAAGTCAAAAACTTTGCTTTGTTCATAAATGGGGGGACAAGGAGACAAGATGAAAGGTTGAGATTAAAATTTTAAAATGAGTGATTGAGATGCATCCTTTTTTAAGTGATCCATTTGCATTTGTTCTCAATTTTCATTGGTTGCTCCACTTGTTGAAATAAAATAGGATTTATCAAATTTAATTAATTAATTAAATTTAGCCATGGAAGGGTAATAGGTTCATTTTGATTGTTGATTAAACAACTATACAATTAATTGATTAAATCAATTATATAGTGTTTTTGCCCCTTTTAAGCTTTGATTTAATTATTTAACATCATTATTTAATTTTTCCTTTGCTTTAATTGATTTTGTCCAACTTTATTCAATTATGTCCCTTTTAGTGCATTTTGATGATTTTGAGCCATTTAATTGATTTTGCAATTTAAAGTATTTGTCCAATTTTACGTGTCTACAAATATCAAAGGATGTACTATTGCTAAAGATATGTGGGATAAATTTGCTCAAGTTTATAGTGGTGATGTAAATGTCAAAAGAGCCAAAGCTAAAATTTTAAGAGGAAGATTCGATGATATGAAGATGAAAGAAGGAGAAAACATTGTGCAGTACACAAACATAATAAAGGAGGTAGTTCATTCTATTAGAGAATCTGATGGTGTTATTGATGAAGACACTGTGGTAAGCAATATTCTAAGGACTTTATTGCCAATTTATGCCATCAAAATATCTGCAATTCATGAAAATAGGTTAGCACCTAACAATACTCTCACTCTTGATAATCTGATTGGAAAGCTAACAACATTTGAACTAAACAACTATGATAATAGTGTTGTACCAACTGTTGAATCTACTTTTATGAATTCTCTGAAGATTGGTAAGTCTAGTAGTAGAAATAATAAGGATGATAGTGATAGCAATACTGATGATGAACTTGATGAGCTTGAAGCTCTTATAGCCTGGAGATTACCTAAAGGAAAAGGTAGATATAGAGGCAAATTACCTTTAGCATGTTTTAACTACAAAGAAGTTGGTCATATTGTTTCTAGATGTCCAAACAGGAAGGAAGATGAAAGAAATAAGGTCCGATCTGGTGAAGGAAGTTATGGGAGAAGAAACAACAGAAGTTATAAACACTACAATAGAGATAATTGGGACAATAATGACAAAGGCAAAAAGGTATGTTACATTGCAGAAGAAAATGAATCAAAATCTGATTCAGATGATGATGTAGAGGTAGTATTTGTTGCTATGAAGGATGATTCTAAGGAAGAAGAAAAGCATATAAAAACAACAATGATTTCTAAAGTTAATAAAAATGATATATGGATCATAGATAGTGGTTGTACACATCACATGACTGGTGATGATGATAAATTTGATCATCTTGAGCAATATAATGGAGGATCTATTAAGATGGGTAATGATACACCCTGTATGGTAAGAGGTAAAGGATCCCTGATGATAAATGATAGAATAAAATGTGAAAATGCTTATTGGGTAGAAGGACTAAACTATAATTTGCTAAACTTATGGCGCAGCTGAACAATTCAGGTCACCGAGTTGCTTTTGAGAACAAGAAAGTAAAAATATTTGATGATGGAGGAAGACTAGTTGGAACTGGAGCACAATCGAAAGGTAATATGTTTTATCTTGATAATGATGAGTCTTCTTGCTTGCTGATGAAAAATGAAGATGCTTGGTTGTGCCATAAAAGGTTATGTCATGTGAATTTTGATAACATGATTAAGATTAGTAAAAAGAAAAGAGTTAGAGGTCTGCCTAACTTGTCAAAGCCTAATCATGTTATGTGTCATGAATGTCAGAAAGGTAAAATGACCAAATCTAGTTTCAAAAGCAAAGATTATTCAACAAAGAAGATACTTGAGTTGGTTCATACTGACCTATGTGGTCCTATGAGAACTCAAAGTTATTATGGAGACATATACTTTATTCTTTTTGTTGATGACTATACTAGATTGATGACTGTCATTTTTTTAAAAGAAATATCTGAGGCATTCAAGATGTTCCAGTGGTATAAAGAAAAAATAGAAAAAGAGACTGGTAAAGTATTGAAATGCTTAAGATCTGATAGAGGAGGTGAATTTATCTCTAATGAATTTACTAACTTTTGTAATGAGCATGGTATTAAAAGATAGGTTTCTGCACCGAGGACAACTCAGCAGAATGTCATTGCTGAAAGGAGGAATAAGTCAATTATTGATTGCACAAGGACATTAATGATAGAGAAGAATGTTTCTCAGACATACTGGAGAGAGGCTGTCAACACAACTATTTATGTTCTGAATCGAGTACAACTAAAGGACACTAACAAGACACCCTATGAGTTATGGTTTGGACACAAATCCACTGTAAGTTATTTCAAGATTTTTGGAAGTAAGTGATTTATTCTGAAAGATGAAAGAAATGGAAAGTTTGACTCAAAAAGTGATGAAGGGATATTTCTTGGATATTCCAGTAAAAACAAAGCATACAAGTGTCTAAACAGAGTTACTAATAAAATGATTGAAAGTACTAATGTTTGGGTTGATGAGTTTGATGATAAGAATGCAAAGGAAAGTAGAAAGGAACTGAAAGACTACGATAGATTCACTTACATTGAACAAATTGAGTATCTACCAAAGTTGCAGACTCTAACAATCAATCAACAGGAAAATAATACCGAGGAACACGAAAGAGAAACCGACGAGCAGGAAGGACATACCGAGCAAGCAAATGAACCTGCATAGGATGAACAACAGAGAAGAGATCAAGTACTGGCAAGATTTCTCAGAAGACATCATCTTGAGACACAAATAATTGGAGACAGACAAGCTGGAATGATGACAAGGAGTAAGACAAGACAAGGTACATGTTTAGTCTATGAATATGAACCGAAAAATGTAAAAATTGTATTGGAAAATGATGAATGGGTTAATGCAATGAAAGAAGAAATTGAACAGATGGAGAAAAATAAGACATGGACTTTAGTACCCAAACCTAAAGATAATAATGTTATCGGTACTAAGTGGATATTCAAAAACAAGCTGAATGAAAATGGAGAGGTAACAAGGAATAAAGCTAGATTGGTATGCAAGGGATATGCACGGGAGGAAGGAATTGATTATGGTGAAACCTTTGCACCTATTGCTAGATTAAAAGGAGTCAAAATGTTACTTGCATATGCTGCACACAAAAAGTTCAAGGTTTATCAAATGGATGTTAAGTCAGCTTTTCTAAATGGGATACTTGAAGAAGAAGTCTACATAGAACAACCAGAAGGGTTCATTGATCCATACAAGAAAGATATGGTATGTAGATTACATAAAACTTTATATGGTTTGAAACAAGCACCTAGAGCCTGGTATGAAAGGTTGCATACTTATTTGTTAAGTATTGGATTTGTTAGAACTAGTGAGAACAACAATTTGTATATGAAAGGAGATACTGATGATACTATTCTAATTGCTGAAATATTTGTGGATGATATTATCTTTGGAGGTCAAGATCACATATGTAAATCCTTTGTTGATGAGATGAGAAAAGAGTTTGAAATGTCTATGTTTGGAGAGATTAAGTTCTTTCTAGGACTACAAGTGATTCAGCAGAGTGATGGGATATTCATCACACAATCCAAATATATCAAAGAAATAATGAGAACATTTGGCATGGAAGATGCTAAACCTGTTGGAACACTGACGGCTACTAGATGTAAATTGACTAAGAAAGATGAAACTACAGAGGTAAACCAGACACTATACTGAGCTATGATTGGTAAATTAATGTGTGTAGTTCATAGTAGACAAGACATAGCACATGATGTGGGAATCATTGCAAGATTTTCTGCAAATCCTAGGGAGTCACACATGGTTGCTACAAAGAGAATCTTAAGATACTTGAAGAAAATAGAGGACTATGGATTATGGTATCCTAAGGAAGGAAAATTTGAACTCAGAGTCTATACTGATGCTGATTGGGCTGAAAATGTGGATGATAGAAAAAGCACCACTGGAGGAGGATTTTTCTTTGGTGAAAGACTTGTTACATAGACGAGTAAGAAGTAGGCTTGCATTTCTCAGTCTACAGCCGAAGTAGAGTATGTTTTTTCTGCTACAAACTGTTCAAATATTGCATATATTAAGCAAGTGTTGGAAGGTATGAATGAGGTAATCACTGAGCCACTAATTATATATTGTGACAACACTAGTGCAATAAACATTTCAAAGAATCCAGTGATGCACTCTAAGACAAAGCATATATCTATTAAGTATCACTACTTAAGAGAACAAGTACAAGAGAAGCAAGTGAAGCTAGAATTTGTTACATCTAAAGAACAACTTGCAGACATCTTTATAAAGCCTCTATCAAAGGATACATTTGAATACTTGAGGACTAGACTCGGGGTTCATCCCCTGTCTACCGGTCACTAATGTGATCTAGATGTTGCATTAGCCTAAACTTATTAGAAGATCATTCATGTTGATGCAACATAGTTCAAACTTTGGATCGTGTCTAAGGTTGTGAAAAGTTTGAAGAACTGGAACAGATTGGCATATCAGTATGCCAAGATACAGAGAATGCACCTGACAATAGAGAGTTACATGGATACTATAGAGTTGTATGTTTATTTGTTTCTTTGGCATTGTTGTCAAAGGGAGAGATAAACAATAAGAACCGATGAGAACACTGAAACATCTATCAAAGGGAGAGATAAATTGAAAGTAAGGGAGAGCATTGAAGATCAATTACTGAAAACAAAGAAGGAATCTGAAAGTTGAAAAGATCATATTTGCAGAAGATAGTCTGCACATTTGTAATGGTGTTGAGTAACATAGTAATTAAACATATTAAGCTAGGGAGAGCTTGTACAACATTTGTTTACAAAGTTGTAGAATACATGTTTGGTATGTGTATGGTATACTTCATATTGCTTGAGTTTCCATCAATGCCAAAGACATCTCTTATGAACTACAATTGATTTAGAACCTAATTGAAGATCAATGATAGAGATCACTGAGTTGCTGATTAGATATGTAAGATGGTTAAATCAGTATTATGTTGTCATTGATGTCAACTAGTTTGGCATCACTTATCCTGTAAGTTACTATACCGAAACATCTGTAGAAATGAGAAAAAGAGATGAAGAACATAAATGTCTACATGAGAAAGATGTATATGACAGATGAGGATAAGGAATACATTGGGTAACTTATTGACGAGTCTATGACCCTATGTTATTGACTTGATTATGTTGCATTCATCTATGATGAGGAAAAGAGCTGAAAGACACAAAGTAGTGTGATCGATTGATGAAGCATCACAGTATACACCGAGCAGTGTAGTGTATACTGAGCATAGTATAAACTAAGCTTGTGTTCACCGACACATTTCTTTGTTAACCAAGCAGAAATAAAATAACTAAATGATTAGTTTAGCTAATGGAAGTTGATGAGCTGTAAAGTGTATGATCACAAGGTGAAAAGATAAAGTTTGTTACGAAGATCGACGACTAACAAAATTCAAGGAAGATCTAAAGGATGGGAACAAAATGTGTTACTGACACATCAGCCAAGGAAGGTTTAAGCAGCAAAATGGATGAAGGAGAATAAGCGGCAAAATCTAATGGATGAGAAGAAAATGGTTTACATGTCTATTTAAGAGACTAGGGTTTCATTATGAAACTAATGCCGGAAGAAGGAGACTGTAGAATTATCACGTGAACAAGCTTCATGCATGCATGATCAAACTAGTTAAGGAGAACCAAACTGCGGAGATTACCGAGTGTTAGAAAGCTATTACCGAGAGATAATAAGTCATTGATTATTATTGAAACAGAATTGATATATTGATCAGAGGATTTGAATGAGCATAATATAGATCTGAACATCTGCAATAGAAGTTTTATTGTAATCAAATCACCTACTATTACATTTTAACCATTGTAATCAGATAAATCTCTTAACCAAGTGGACTTGAAAGTCTTGTAATGTCGTTCATCGAATGCACATTTGTTATCCTATCAACCCCATAGTGAATGTTGGTTGGACGATAACGGTTAGTGTTAAATCCTCTAACAAGGTCACACCTTACAGTGTGTTTTGTAACCTTTAATAGGTTTGGGTCTTCACGGACCTCACTTTAAAAGAGTGAACAATTTTTGGGTTGGTGGTCCCAGGTGGTTTTTCCCTTAACAGGGTTTCCACATTAAATCTTTTGTCTTATGTGTTCATTGTGGTGATTGTTTGATTGTCATACTTTACATATTGCATATTGGATTTGATCGGTAATCATTATAAGTTATTGACTGGTAATCAGTAAAACCACAAATAGAATAAGTACTTTATGTTACTGAGCTGCAGGAGTTTAAGTAAATTGTTTTGGGTTATACATTTTGATTTGGGACTGTGGATAACTAATTCACCCCTCTCTCAGTTATTCTAACAATCTCATGAGTTTGGCTATGGGCATGATTTATCCACAAAACTATAGTAGACAAGATCTTGGGAAGATGGACCAAGTCCCTATAGGCCCTCCTCCTTCACAAGGCACTAGATTTACAACTAAAGAAAATATTGTTCCCAACCATTTTCAAAACTTCATCACTCAATTCTTGTCCAAACAAAAATATATCATAATGTCACAATACAAATCCAAGAGCTAATGGATATTGGTATTATAAATGTAATACATTATCATTAATTTTTCCTATTATTTTATTCTCTCTCATGTGATCTTAGTAACATAATAGGTCCTTTCCCTTATCCTTCCACTCAGGGGACAAGTTCTCTCTATATTATTCATCCTCCTTCTAAAAGATCCTTTATCTTTTTGTTGGTTAAATCTCTTATATTATGACGTCCTTCCATACATGGACTTGTTTGTTGAGTGTCTTTCTCTTTAAGGGATTGATATCCTTATTTATAACCTCTTCCTTTCTTGGAAGTGTATATCTCTTATAATTTATTTTTCCACTATGAGTGAATGATGCAACATCCATTCTCTTCCTCTTTTCAATTATTTCTCATAGAACTTATTTTAGCTTTGTGAAGTTGCATATTTTATATTGGTACATCCTTTCTAGCATGAGATTCTTGGTTTCACACAAGACATTATCATCTTTGTTAACAATCCTTTTCACAGTTCAAAGAGCATGTCTATTGTAAATGATCTTTGACTTACAGAGTGTATGTTGTTTCTCTTTTCTTTTCTCAAACATTCATTATCCCTTTGTTGTCTTATTTATTTTATAACATGATATCCTTTCTTGCATGGGTTTTTTTGTTTACATAAGGATCTTCTCTTTTCCAGGAGATTTACATCCTTCTTTACAATATTTTATTTTCTTGAAAATATATGTCTATTATAAAAGATCTATGAATTAGGGCATGCAATGTGTCATGGTTTCTCTTGCCTTCACCCTTGGCGAGAAAGGTTTCATTTTTATAGTTTATCTATTCTTTTCTAATGATATAGTTTCATTGGTGGATTGTTGTTTTTGATCATGTGATATTCTTTTATTATATGAAATTATTTATTTTTATTTAGGATTCTCTTGTTGGTATTAAGGAATACTAAGAGGGGGGGTGAATCATTGATCTGAACTTTTTAACCTCAGAGAACTAATTACATAACTATAAACCGAGTATAATGAAAAGTAAAAAAATGAAACATAAAGAAAGCATCCACAAACTCATAACACCATGATTTTTGCATGGAAACCTTGTTAGGGGAAAAAATACGGTGGGGATGGAACCCATAAATTATTTCTATGGAAATAGAGATAGTAACTCGATTAAGGGAAATAGTACAAAAATGGAATCCACTTGCATTTAGGTCCAATGCCTAGAGTTCACTACTTAGATTACAACATATAGAGGCTCACTGCCATACAAAATGTTTGGACTAGAATCCAAAAGGGTGACTTGCGAAATAACATCAAGTATGCCTATACAGTTCCAATTAAGTACAATACATATACATCGACCTAACCTTGGTAACTAGGTTCTTTGCACACACAACATATCAACATAACATATTTGTACTTTGCATAACGTCATGTTCCAAACACAACAGAAAGTCTCCTCAAAAACTTGGGCTTATATAACAAACAACAAAATACGATAAGTTAACCTGTCGAATCCAAGAACAAAATATGTAACATGTAGATCCTTGATCAAATCTGCATGCTAACCTTGACCAAAGCATAGATATCATCTATTATGTTGGAAGTGCCAATAATTATGCTCAAACCAATCAGATCATTGATCTATTAGGATTGTTGATCGATCCAACAACTATTTGTCACTATTCCTCACACTTCTTTGTATACCCAATACTCATAAAATTATAACTCCAAAAAATGTCAACATAAACTAATATGATCATAGATGTAAGTAGATTTAGATCTGTAGAATCTTATCCCATCTTTTCACTTTAAAACTCGCTTGCATCTATCCATAGCGATCCTTTTACTGAACCTTGTAAATTGTCCTAATTCTATCATACTTAGCCAAATTTTCATTCTAACCTTTTGTCAAACCAAAATATACCAAGTGGTCATAAGATACATATGTAGTTACCATCAATAACAACATAAAAATCATCCAATGCAGTGTCTCTTCCCAACAATCTCCCCCTTTGGCATTGATGGCAATACTTAGTGAAAAATGACTAAGTGTCCAAATGAAATTCCAAAATCCAAAAGGTCTCTTCCTAACCCCAAAAAAATGAGCTCTCCCTGAACTAAATATCTCATTTTTCACACATTATCTCTCCCACTTTGACATAAATGTCAAAGGTTGGGATCTCCCCCAAAATTTCAATTACCAAAAAATGTATATCATCTACCTATATACTTAAGTATGTAAAGTATACTTACAAAAATTTAAATACATCTAAGAACTTGATTCTCATTGTGGAAAAATATGTGTCTTAACTCTTCTTAATTCTCTTTGTAATATAAATTTGTCCACAAATGGCATAGGTCAGCTTCTTTGCTTCTCCCAAGTCACGTGCATTTAGTGAGTTATATGTTTCTTCTTCCTCCACTCTTCTTGATAGAATGTCAAGCTTAGGTACAATCAAGTTCATCAGTTCTCTGATCCTTCCCTTCACTCTATCCCTCTCAGTGACAAGAGTTCTAATTTTATCATTAATTTTTGTCACTTGTGTTGAATGAACCAATGCTAACTCCTTCAAGGGATCAAATCCTTGTGATACTTCTGATAGTTTAGCCTCATTGTCCTTAAGGATTTCATCAATATTGACTACATTCTTAGGATAATCAACACAAGATTTATAAACTTTACCTCCTTTTGACAATGCATCCTCCAATTTCTGAATATAAACTCTCAATGAAGTCTTATCCTTGACAATCATGATATTCAATTGATTGAATCTATTGGTATTGAATTCATTTAAAACTTTTATCATTGTAGATTTATATAAGGATTGAAAATGAGTATCAACCGCATCTAATAACCCTTTAAGCTAACTCAATGTAGAGTCAACCTGATCATATTTATGAGATGACATGATCTTACTTAAAAAAATTGTTTCCCTAGATAATAACCTATTATCTTTCTCATGGGTTCTCAAAATACACTCTCTTGTTTTGGCGTTAGCTACCATAGCAAGTTCCATCAACTAATCTACACTAAGAGTGTCCAATTCAATTGGACCTTATATAATCTACATTTTAGTGATGTCCTTTCCCAAGAATTCAGTCACTACTTCCACAGTGTCTCTTGCCTCCTCAACTTGCTCACATTTCACTTTCTCAATCTTCTCAAGAGTCTTCTCTTGTCTTGGTTGTTGTTTTTCTCTCACCTCATCTTTCTTCTCATCAACATCCTACATTATTTCTACCTCAACTCCTTTTTCTGATTCCCCGTGAGTTACTTTTGGTATATCATCTGTACTATCTTTTGCTTCTTCTTATTTCGTAGCATCATATTAATCTTTTGTCATAATTGCCTTATAATTTTTCACTCTAGGTATATCTTCCTCATCATAATTTTCTATAGAAAGTGTAATTGGTACACCAGAGATAAAAACATTTGGTTCCACATCCATTGTTTGAAAATTAGTATCCATTACAAGTGTCTCTTTTTTTTCCTCCTTTGACGGCTCTTCATATCGAATGTATTATTTCTTCAGTTTCCTCAAAAACTTCATCTATCTTTCCATTCATAATCATATTCACCCTAGTTTTGTTTGATAATTACTACTTAGCTTCCTCAAGAATTAGATTCAATTCATCTTTTTCTATAACCAAACATAGTCTAGTCATGGTTCCTTCTCTAATCCTCCTATCTTCTTCAACAACAATCACTCGTCTTGCCTCAAGCTTATCAAATGGATCATCATGGATGTCCCCTTTGATCTTAACTAAATCTCTATTATATTTGTATAAGTATACTATGACTCCTAATTTTCTCTTCTCTTCTTCATCATATCTAAGATAATATATTTTTAACTAAACTAAAATTCCATGCGTAGTCATTTTCTTCAACACATCATTCACATTAAATTGTGTCTTACCAGTAACAACTTGTTGAGGTACTTTACAGATCACCACTATTTCTACATTGGATCCTTCAGGCCTTAGCTTCTTCTTTGAATCATCTGAATTAGTGGACTCATCTTTTTCATCATCCTATGTTCTCTTATATGACCTTTTTCTCTTTGTCTTTACCCCTTTTCTTGTCGATTCATAAACTACCTTTGATTTGATTGATTTAGGCTTATCCTTTTGTGTAGGTGTCCTAACCTCTAATTTAACTATTGTCACCTTCTCTGATGTACTGACTAATTTCTCTACTGAGCTCCTAGTAGATCTGCTTCTTGATGGTGAGATGATAGGTATATACAGTGGTGGTGCATCATCATCAATACTGATAGGATTTTTTGCTTCAAATTTCTTCTTTTCTTCCTCTTCATGCTTTCTTATTTCTTTTTTGATATGTTCCTTAGATAAACCCATCCTTTCATTTATAGCTTCAACTTATTTTCCCACTCTCCTCTTCATATCAGGTTTGTTAAGTTCTAAATTCCCTTTTAAACTATTTTCTTTATAAGTACCAAACCTCTCCTCATTAGGATCAATTGGTTTACCTAGTATATCTTTCACGTAAGCTTTAATTTGAACAATATCAACTTCATAAACCATAGGCATGATCTCTTGTCTCAACAACCTCTACTAAGGAATCACCAATCTCCACCATGAAACAAATAGTGTCTTCATATTTTTCCACAATCTCCCTAGGAATTATGTATCTTCTCTACATTTCCTTCTAAAAGGATTTGACATATCCCCATATATTCTCTATCACCAATCTCTTATCTTTCATACAATGGTATTCTCTAATCTGTACAACCACATGTACATCCTTCTTCCATGTGATATTACTGATTCCAGGAAAGTAGTTCATGAAGTAAAAGAAGATATTTACAATCAATGATCCATACATAAATATTTGTTTCTCATCATTCTTTATATTTACCAAATTCTCTAGAAGCCAGAATCTCAATGCTTCATAAATATCATATTGAGCTCTCTCCTTAACCATTTGATATGTGGTATGAATTATGGTACTAGAAATGAAGTTCTCTCTACTAGAGTGATAGAATTTGTATACCAATATCATTGAAACAAATCTCACATCAAGCTACTTAATGTCATTTACTGACATAGCCCTCTTATCCCATTGTGACTCTATCATTTTTTTCACTAAGTCCTTTCTGATTCTCAGTGAAGGTACTTCTCTAGTAGTATTAAAACTAGTCACTCTCTCTAATAGTTCTTTGGTTATCTTGCATGGTTTGTTTAGCCATATAAATTGATCATGTACTCTACTCAAAACATATCTTACCCATTCTAGCTCATCAAAGGTGTGGAACTTCATAGATTGAGTTATCTTAATGGTTTCCAATAATTTGAATTCATCCTTCAATTGACCATTGTCACACAGGGATTCATACATCTCATATATAGAAGACTGACCTAGTTCCTCAATGTTGCACTAAATGTATTCCCTAATGTCTACTACATACAATACTCTGTAAGGAACACAAGAAAATGCACCAACAAGATAATCTTCCATTTATTTATATGGATATTTCTTGAATTCATGGTGTGGTCTATCCTTAATATAAATAACCATAGGTGTATCCATGATCTCATATTCAATTTACCAAGTTGCAGAATGATAAATACCTTTTTACAATGATGACAAGGGTTTGCAAGTTCAATCTATAAAAAGCTTCCAATCTCTACTTAAATCTCTTCAAGACTCTCTGCAAGCTCATTCTCAAGATAGCACAGTGCCAAATAATGTTACAAATTTCCCTTATAATCCCTCGCATGCTTCAAAAAGAAATCACAATAAATGTGCCAAACCCTAGCTCAAAAAGATAAATGTAGCCAATGATGAAAAATCTGTCTGCAATCCTTAAAAATTGATCATAATCCATCAAGAGTTTTTTTGTTAAGATCCAAATTCAATTCTACATCTAGTTGTATTAACCGCTTCTACCAATCCTCCATATTCAGAGGTCTGGTAAATATTTTCAATAAACACTCCCCCTTAGGTCCTCAACCCAATTAGTTTGTTGATGAAATTTTTTCACCAGAATCTGGCACAAGCTGTCCAGTAGAATCAATTTGTTCTTTTCTCATCCATGTCTTCCTTATTTCTTTCTTAACTTCTTCCACATCAACAATTACCTTTCCCTTATCATCCCACACTCTATTTGTTTCTACCAAACCTCTTGTATTCACATTAGATTTATTGTATCTATAATTTTTAGAAATATGACCGAAATTATTGCAATTGAAGCATATTACATTTGGATTTCCATACCTTGGATTTACTTTATTTTTCCTTAATCTGTATCGCTTCACTATGTGACCAGGGTTTTCACATTTGTAAAATGTAATGTTCCCTTTTTCAACATTATTATTTATCTTCACACGACATTCACTTGATTTGTGTTTATAATTATAATAGGTGTAACAGTAACCAGAAAAAGATGTGGTATTGGGTTTTCTTTTGCACTCCTTCGCTCTATGACCAAATTTGTTGCATGTAAAGCAATTCTCATTGAAATTTGGTTGTCTCATAGGTGTCTTCTTAGGTTGTTCAGTCTGATTTTCTGATGAATTGATTTTCTCACGTGATCTAGAACTTTCTCCCTTCTCAAAGCCAAGTCCTTGAGTATCTTCTTTTGGTCTTTGAATCTCAAGTTGTGCATCAAGCTTCATTGAAGTAAATTTTAACTTTTATTTAAATTCATTAGCTACATCAAGCTCACTCCTAAGAACCTCATTAACCCTTTAAATCTCTTTCTCATTATGTCTAGATTCATCAAGATCAAGATACATATGTCCAATTTGACAATTCAATTTATGGCATTCATCTAACTTGTCTTTGAAGGATTTTTCAAGATGTTCTCGGTTCTTTTTCTTTTCCTCAATTTCCTTTGTCAACTTCATGACCATGGATTCCATTTCATGTTTCAGGTTATCTTTTTCTTTCACAAGCTGTTCAAATTAATTAGATTTATCCTTCATGGATGATGAGTCATCAATGCTTCCTTTTAGCTTCAATTTCTCAATAAGGTCTTTCCTCTTTTCTCTAGATTTATTCAAATGCTCCTTCATATTCTTTGTAAAGCTTTCAACCTATTTGAGTTTTTATTTCAATTTAATAATTTCAGCATTTGACTTGTCAACATCTTCAAGTGCAATCAAGAGATGTCTTTGAACATTGCTAGAAATTGTTGAATCACCCAACAATACCTTCCTCAAGCTATTAGATTTCGTCTGAGGTACTAGGATCTAATTCAAATTGTTGGTATTGAGGAATAGTGAGAGGGAGGGGGTGAATCAATGTTTTGAACTTTTTAACTTTAGAGAACTAATTGCATAACCATAAACCAAGTACAATGAAAAGTAAACAACTAAAATATAAAGCAAGCATTCACAAACTCATAACACCATGATTTTTGTGGAAACCTTGTTAGGGGAAAAACCATGTTGAGGATGGAACCCAAAAATTTCTTCTACAAAATTAGAGATAATAACCCAATTAAGGTCAATAATACAAAATATAATGCACTTTCATTCAAGCCCACTACCTAGAGCTCATTGCTCAGATCACAACATATAGAGGCTCACTTCTATACAAAATATTTGGACTAGAATCCAAAATAGTGAGCTGAGAAATAACATCAACGTTGCCTATACAATTCCAGTTAAGTATAATACATATACATCAACCTAACCTTAGTAATTAGGTTCTTTGCATACACAACATATCAACACAACATCTTTGTACTTCACACAATGTCCACTTCCAATCGCAATGCAAAATCTCCACAAAAACTCAGCCTTATATATCCAACAATGAAATATGATAAGTTAACTTGTTAGCTCCAAGAACAAAATATGTAACATGTACATCCTTGATCAAATATTCATGCTAACCTTGACCAAAGCATAGATATCATATATCATGTTAGCCCTACCAATAATTATGCTCAAACCAATCAAATCATCGATATGTTAAGATCACTGATCAAACCAATAACTATTTTTCACTATTCCTCACACTTCTCTGTATACCCGATACTCAGAAAATTATATCTCCAAAAAATGTCAACATAAACTAATGTGATCATAGAAATAGGTAGATTTAGATCTGTAGAATCTTCTCCTATCTTTTCACTTGAAAACTCACTCGCATCTGTACATACTGATCCTTTTATCAAAACTTCTAAATTGTTCTGATTCTGTCATAATTAGCTAAATTTTCATTATGACCTTCAGTAAAATCAATGATAACATACAAATCATCCACTACAGTGTCTCTTTCCAACCTCTCCCGTATACAAGAGTTGTGTATCCTTGATCACAACCTCTTCCTTATTTGTAAAAGCATGTTAATCCTAAACAAATACCCTCACTTGGGGGCTTAAAGTGTGTTATTCTTAATCAAGAATCCCTTTTTCACCTAGCAATAGGGGGTTAAAAGTATGAATTCTTGTTCAGCTCCCCTCTTTGTCTTGAATATGTTATCTTTGTTATAGAACTCCTCTTGAAGGTAGATTTCTTGTAGCCAAGATCTCTTCATTTCAAGTCTCTCTTCCCACTTGTGGATATCCTTTCATGATTATCTATTCCTTAAATAACAAGAGTCTTTACTCTTTGCCAAGGTTATGACATACATTGTTGTTTTAAGGATATCACCTTATTGTTGGAAGTAGGTATCCTTACATTTTCTTTTCCTTATGATGTCACCATAGTCCTATGTCACCATCATAAGGAGGGGGACATACATACAACCTCTTTGTATATTGTGTAGCTTTATTGATCCTTAGACTAACCACTTATATTGATCCTTAAATAGATCACTTTTATTGGTTCTTAGAGTAACCACTTTTATTGATCTTTAGACTAAATACTTTTTATCGCTCCTTAGATTGATCACTTTTTACGGATCCATATGGATACTATATTTTGTGTGGGACCGATCCTGTAAGTTGTCTTATGTGTAAAATTTGGTAAGTTTCCCTGTGCACAAAACTTTTATAATCCGCTTCATGTGCAAAATTTCATAAGCCACCATGTGCGCAAAATTTCATAAGCCACCTTGTGCGCAAAACTTTATAAGCCACCCTATGTGCAATCATTTCAAGATAGAATCAAATAGCATAATGCAACTTGCTAGACCATCAATTCTCCTTTTCTCTCTCTTTGGTATGAGTGGAACTAGCATAACACAACTTACTAGCCTTTCCTACTCTTCCTCCTCTTTTTCCCATGGATCACATAACATAACACAACTTGCTATAATATTGGATTCATGGTCTCTCTCTTTCTTTCTTTCCATGCTCTCATAGATTTTATAGTGTGTTAGATCATGGAGTATTATCTCTTCCTTAGTGTATGCTCTTTCCATTTCCATATGGCCATTTATACTTTTTGCAATAGCTTCTCAAACATGATGCTAGTGGTTGGGACATTTTCTTGATCAAGGTCTCTTCAACTCATTGATTTGGAATTGTATTTTTAGTACTATCCCTTTTTGTTTGTGCCTTTTGTCTTTTGTTGTCTCTTGTCTTTTTGGAATGTTTTTGCACGTGGTTTTCTAAGTTAAGACCCTTCATTTGGGGGATAACATCCTTAAACTTGGTGATGTCTTATCTCTTCGCAGTTTGACCATGATCATTTCTCTATATTTCTCTTCTCTCTCATTTCCTTTGCCATGAGCATGAGTGGACATGTTTCTTTGAACAAGTCCCAATGATCTACGTGTTGGCATGCCTTACCAAACATCCTTGGTCTTGTACTAGTGCTCGAGGCATGTTTGGGGCACTAATGTTATCTTATTAATGTTTTAACCCACTAAAGTTTTAAATTTAGTTATCACTTGATTAAGAGAGTCCCTACACCATGATCAAGCCTACAAGCCACATTAAGTCAGGGACATGTTAGGGGTCACTCCCTAGACCCACTTTAGCACCTAATCATAGGCTCATCCCATTTGCAATTAACGAGGTAGTAAACCAAAATACAATGCCATATGAGAAATATGGGTAGAGATTAGAAGTTGGAATAATTAAAAATAAGATATATGTACTTCTCACTACTTTCATTCAAATACAAGTTACATATATATAGGATTTACATATCCTATTTTACAGAAACCTCCTATAACAAATCTCCTAAATATAATGAGTTGTTTTAACAACTCAAATCCATACAAATACTCTATGTGAGTTGTATTAACAACTCGCATTACTATTATCACACATTATAATATTTGTTACACTTAATTAAATATGTGAACACTAATTTCCAACACGCCATATTTTAATTGTCATTTTCATATATTTACAAATCCAACTTA
Organism: Chamaecyparis obtusa; assembly: GCA_027943335.1. Lineage (NCBI taxonomy): Eukaryota > Viridiplantae > Streptophyta > Pinopsida > Cupressales > Cupressaceae > Chamaecyparis > Chamaecyparis obtusa. Next base: position 168,662 of record BSBK01002687.1, read on the forward strand.
GGGCACAATTGCCCAATTTATCATCATTTAACACAATATATCTCATTTTCCCAATTGGCCATTTCCACATGATAAGAGAACCATTTTCACCCACAAATAAAATTCCATATATATTTTCCAATATGCCACATAATAATATTACATCAATTTCATCAAAATCCACTTTTGGACCAAACCATAAAATTTTCAATAACTAGATCATGCCACCATTGATGGCCTCTAAAAAGCTTCAAAATTCAAATAAAAAATAAAAAATGTAAGATTACCTTTTGATTTGAATGTGAACAACAACCCATTTCAAGCATTCTAGACTAAATTGGGCAACATAACCCTACTCGGGACATGAAAAACAACTCATACAATCCATGAAATCAATTGGTTTAAACTAAAAGGATTGTTTGAATACATATTTCTACACAAAAGAAACGAATTTGCAACCATGAAAATGAGACAGCAATGAGAAATCGAAATTCCCCTACCTCAACTTGAGAAATAATCCAAAATTGAAGAACTTTCCACACACCCAATCTTAGCTCACATCCTTTGGAGATCAAGAAGAATCCAAGTCACCGATTTCATTGAACTCCTACCCGCAAAATATTTTCCATTCCATCTCTCACAATGATCAAATCAAATTTGGAGAGTAGCAAATATTTTTTTGGAGAACAAATTTGCAAATAAATAACTAACTATGAAATTGGTTTTATTTCTCCATTATAAAACTCACATTTTGCCCATTTAGAATAAAACATAAAAATAATAATAACTTAAATCAATAATAAAATTCTCCAAATAATCCATTTAGATAATTTCCTTTATTTTAAATACAAATAAAACATATCAAAACATTTAATTATTAATTTACCTAAAAAAAAATTAAAACTCATTGATGTCTATGCAAATGACAATAATTGCATCCTTTTATGCACAAATAATCTTCATGAGCTGACTACATATGATGATTGGGTATCCAAATAATACTAGTTGGAGTAGTCGGGACTCAAATAATAAAATATTAGGAAATTTTCCTTATTAAGGTACAATGGGTTTAGCTAGGGGATATTTTGGCTAGTGTGCTATCTCCTATTAACCACCATTGACGAAAAGTGTGCACTTAGACTTTGGAGTCAGGTGGAGCGGATTCCCATTACCTACAACCACTCAACACACATTATGAATACCAATCAACACACCCTTCACCTATCCATCTTCTCCCTCATTTATAACTTCATCTTCCAATGTATTATTTGCTGAAACATTATCTCTTATACCAATATTATCATTTTTTAACAAATAGACTCAACAATGTTCTCACAATAATTAGATTTTACCTCTTTTTCCTTTTCCACTAAAATTGTCATTTTACCCCTCTGGAATGCAATCAACACTGTTGCAACTTGCATGAGGAAATTATAATATTCTGCTTCATCCTCTTTGATTGATTCTTTAGCTCTATTAATCAAACATTTATTAGTGTTCTTACCCACCTTTTCATCATTTTTGCTTAGGGGTTTCAATTTTTGTCGAATTGCATCATCATCAATACATGTGTTTTCATAAGCATTGTGTGTTGCCTTCCTATCAAATTATCATGTTCTTCTTAATAACACATGACAAACATTCATTGACATAATACAACATAAGACATCATCATGGTAATCTCCTATCTTAAACGTAACTAAGCATTGTTCACTCTCCCAAACTTTTCAATGGTGTTGCAACCAAGGAATCTGATATGGATGTGGGTTCCTTCTTCTTTCTAGCTGCAATTTTCTTACTATTTCTTCTAAAACAAGACTGTCCATACTTCCACCATCAATAATGACATTGTCTACCTTACCCTCACACTTACATGTTGTCTACAATAAACTTTTCCTTTGAACTGATTTTTATCTTTCATACTGATGCAAAGGGTATCTGGTCTCAATCCTTTTTACAATAAAATCTTATTGGTCTTTTCAACTATGGCTTCAATCTTCAAGGTTTACTTACCTTTCATCCTCACTAAGCTCCTTCAAAACCCTCAAACTTGGTTCTCCACAGAAAAGACTTGTTCCAATACCTTTAAGGGCTTCAATACACCCCATTCAACATAAGTCAAAGGTTTGCACTTGATTTTACAATTGGTCATCCACCAACTTACCCATGTATCATTCTAGGCTTGTTCCTAATAGCCCTTCAAATCGGGTATTTTCCACCTTTCAAAAAACTTTTCCAAAATGCCAAGCAAAAAAATCACACATCTAGATACCCTTTTCAGTTTTGTATAACATATCCACAACTAAGTATGACTTTTTTTGACCAATTGTATGGACCAATGCCCCGTTGTTGTCTACTTATGCCTAATTAGCCCTCTATTACAAAGGAACCCCTTCAAATACTTGGCTCTACATCACCACATTCCCAAAAAGTCTTGATTTAGGTTGCAAAACAAAGGATTTTCAAGGTTTTAAGTCTTTCCATGCCCATTTAATCATTTAACTAATAAACCCTCCCTTTTAGGGCCTAAAACCTAGGGATTCTTCAAAATCCACTTTCAAAGCACATCTAGAAACAAACAAAGGTTATAACACCATGTATTCACCATATCTCAACACTCTCCAACATAAAAAGTGACCCTCATTAAGGAAGATCTCTTAGACCTTCACCATAGCACCATTCATGCACCTTTTTCACTAGCAAATCTTCACCCTAGGTCATCAACCACTCACTTCATGATCTCTCATGCATTTACGTATGTAAGTATATGATATAATACATCACTTATGACCCATCCTACAGGGAACAATAGGCACACAAAGTAGAATGGGTCACATTGCCATGGAGACTCTCAAACCTCTACAAACTATCAAAATGTTGTCCATAGGACAGTCAATAAAATGGATTGAAAATAGCTTCTAATCAGTTCCATTGATTATTTAAACACTATATTATCATAATAAATAAGATTCCTAATAAGATTTGTGCCTAAAATGACTAGAATGCACGGGTTTCAATAAGTTTGCAGTCCAAAACCATGCTCTTTTATTCTTCAGATTTTGTTGTCCATACAATGCAATGAATCAAAACCTATCAATCCCTCCTTGGGCATGAACAAGGAGTTTTTAAACTCATATCAACCCTCTAAAATTTACTATAACCAACCAAACTATCAAACTACCTTTTTTTTTTGGCTCACTAGCCGTTAGGATCCAAATTCAAATTTGCTAACTTGTGACTTTTTTTAACCTTTAACCTATCCCATTGACCCAAAAGGCTTTCATTTGGCCTTATTATTTCAAACATGATTAAAAGTATCTAATCTACCTCATGGTGCCTTATTAGTGCACTTAGTACATAACTTGGTCCTATGACCCTCATTTGGCCAATTATGACTTATTGACCCAATAGACAAAACCATTACATATTTTGGCTTTTCATGCCTTATTACATCATTCTAAGTCATAATTGATTTTGATTACATTACCCGTGCCTTATAGTTATGGTAAGCCTTCTAGGACTTTTAGGTGCTCCTACAACACATACATCAATAATCTTCTTGCAACAAGTGTTTCTCCATTTTTTGCATCTTCTTATTGTGGTGAATTAGCATCTTTGTCATTCACATTTATAACTCACAATTTTCCTTCATTTCTTTTTCCTGCGTTTCCATGCTCTTGATATTCATATGCTCAGTGTCCTTTTCCACACTTAAAACAAGTTATCTTGTGATTTCCTCATCCAAATCCTCTACCTCTTGAACTTTGATCTTTAGGACCATTTGAATCATCATATCTTTGAATTTTACTGTTGCCCTAGTCTTCATTTTTATAATTTTTATAATTTGAGTCCTCATCCCAATTTCTATATGATCTTCCCTCTTTCTTTTCATCTCAACCTCCTCTTCTTTGCTTGTTCTCAAATTTCTTGTTCAATTTTTCTTCAATCTTCAAGGCAAATTGGTATGCATCTTCCATTGTGTAAACTTTCACTAAAACCAGCTCCTCTTGTATACTTGGCTTCGATAAATTAATGTAGCGAACTACCTTTTTTTTGCTAGCCTCTAAATGACTAGTCCATATCAGAATCCTATGAAACTCTTCTGTATATTCTTTCATTGTTCTTCCTCTTTGTCTAAGACTTTACATCTTCTTTAACAAGTCTAATTCATAATCAATTGGGATAAATTACCTTTTCATTTTCCCCTCCATCCTATCTCATTTAATAATTTTGTCCTTAACTCTCCCCCTCTTTCAAATTGCACCTCTTTCCACTAAATAGAGACATGATACTTCAACTTGGTCTTTGCAAATCTCAGTTTGTCAAGGTCTTCAACCTATTCAAATTTTGACAGTACCCTCACCAAATGATCATTCAAACCCGAAGCATCTTCTTTACCACTTGTATCATTGTCATTTTCTATAGCTTCATCTTCTTCACTCCCATGTTCTCTCCTTCAAGAAAAATCTCTTCTAATTTCTTCTTGTAATATTTTAACCAACCTTCTCAAGGCTTTGAAATCATCACCACATAAAACATCTATAGGATTTCTTCCTCCACTTGTAACTCCACCTCTACCCCAACTATGTGGGGCTCCTCTTGCATACATTTTTTCATAATACCCACAAGCTTAATTAAAGTACAAACTGTCGCCCTCCTATGAATCAACCTATACACTCAAAATATTCTAGCTTTGATACCACTAATGCAACAAAGATCAAACATATACCTTGTCACAAAGACAAAAACTCAAATGTAATTGAAATGCTATGAAATAGAAATGAGAATCTACAAATTAAAACTCAATATCTTAAAAAATGAGATATTGTCCCTATAAATATGCAAATAGATGATATTTTAACCTATGAGACTATGAATACAATCCTAAATATGATGTAGTTTGATCGTAGACCTACAACCATGTTGCTTTATCAACAATGAAAGGATTCTTAAGAGCCTACCTTCAAGCTCTCCTCAACTTCCACTTTCAATAATATGGGTCATTCCAACCCTCAAAATAAAAGCACTTCTAGATCTTCTCCATTGCCAAAATTTAGAGGTCTTCTTTTATTTTAGAAAACCCACCTCCAAAACTATTGTACTTCCAATAGCTACACACAACCATCAACAAAAATAAAAATAAAAATGGCCAAGAAATATTAACCCTCTCCCCTCAACTAGTATTCTCCAACCAATAATTTTTTTCTAATTTTAGACTCTTTCAGCGACTCCACTTCTCCTAAGATGTTTGGCTATTTTTAAAACTCCCATTACTTACAAATTAAAGAGTTGGTTAAAGCTTCTAATGCCTACTGAAGAAAAAAAAAAAGAAATTTGAATTTGAGGCTGCCCCTCCTCCACTTGGATGCCCCAACATCAAATTTAAACTAGAGTTTTAAGAACTAAAATTTGAAAGGAAATAAATATAGCATTTTAATTTATTTATAAATAGAAATCAAACATGTAATGATGGTAATAAGTGAAAATAAAAATAAATAAATAAATTAGTTTAATGTCCACAAGGCTTAAGATAGCCTATAAGACTAACTGCCTCACAAACTGATTTATGCATTTCAACCCTCTCTTATGCAAGTTGATGATGAGTGTCCCCAACTACTCAACTATACCTTCGCTAAATAAATCAACCCAAGACTTAGTTGTCAAGATATTTACATAACTATACCTGTCATCCTTGAAGGCACCACACTCTAAAATGAAATACAGTGTTTCCACTTTTCTCAAAGTACAAAAAGACACTCTTTGTTCCCAAGCTTTTTTTGGTCTTTTCCAACATCCGAGTTCATAGCGAACTTGATGAGAGTTAATTCTTAATGAACAATAAGGATTTTGGCTCTCTAAGGATGGGGTCCCATGAAGAGGCTTAAGATTCTTTTTTTCATGAAGAGGAGGTCCCATAAAGAAATTATTTTTCTACTATGAGATCATTTGGAATTTTTACTTAGAAAATAGAAGCTCCCACTTTTTAGGCTTATATATTTGAGGAGGTGAAAACGAGGAGGGACTAGAAATGTTATCTATCACTTGTCAAACGTTTATGTTTAAATTTTCCTTATAAATAATTTTAACTTATTTTTATTGTGATACAAAATATAGAAGACTAATGTACTCTATTCATGAGACCAAACACTCTCTTAGATCTTGGTTACAAAATTTACGAGACCTTGAAAAATCTCAAGCAATTATAAGAAGCCCTTAAATAAGATTTAACCCTAAAATATATCAGCCCCTACTTATTTTTTTTATTGATAATTAGAGTAACATTAAACTCTTCAATATAATAATGTAACTAAACTCGGAGAAGCTCTAAAATCATTCCATAAAGATATCTAGCTTCCGTATAGATATATTTAAGCCGATAGGCTTTCCCTGCGGGGAAGCCTGTGTACGACCGTGCATTTATTTCTCACGCTGATTTTTTGTCTCACGTTCGGCAAACAGGGTGGAAGAAAAAGGTTTCAGGCTGTATATTTGGTTTTGCAATCATATTTAAGCCGATAGCTTTTCCTTTGGAGCGAGCTCGCGACCGTATGCAATATTTATTGTTTGACGCTCAAAACCTGTCTCACAACAAAACCACCAATTTTTTTTTGGTCTCACGCGGTTTTAACCTGTCTGACATGGTTTTTGTCTAATGCAGACAACATGGTTAGATGGTTAAGGAGATTAGACTTTCCCAGCGAGGAAGCTTGCATACGACCATCTGAAAAACCCGTCTCACACACGCCTGTTCAAAAAACTTGTCTCACGGCTATTTGAAAAACCACTATTTTCCACCTCCCTCCACAACCTTCATTGTACCGGTCCTCAAACCACTATCTTCCACCGCATCCTCGTCTATCATATGGATGGATGAATTAATTTTTTTTATTAATGGCTGCGAAAGATAAATGAGAATAAAATGTGAAACACAAAGTCAGAAGAAAGGCCCTAAATGCCATTTACCAAACGGAGAAAAAATAATTAAAAAGCTTGTTCTATTTTGTTTTAAGCGACATAAATAAACATGTTTGAATTTACAATGTTCCAAATCTCGTGGAAGTTATTTTAGTGTAAAAAAACATGAAACTTGGTGAAACATTTTTTTAGTTCCTTTATCTTTAAACTAACTGTATGAGGTGATATAATTTAAGATAATAATTTATTTTTTAACTAATTTTATTATTATTTTTAATTAAAAAAATAAGATTTATAATATAAATCATTTTGAGAATCATAATAAAAAATAATATCTGTTAACATCATTAGATTTCCACAATCCATTAGTAATACATTTATGAATTTCTAGATTCGATTGTGTGCGTATTTTTAGCATCAACGTTTCGGATCACACTCTGTGATCCATCATCAGGATAGAGAAAGTGCCAGGAAGAATAGTAAAAAAGCAGACAAGGCCTCACCCAAGAGAAATATGAAGGAAAAAGGGGACAGATGACACGCTAATAATATCTTATTAATACTAATAATAAGTGAAAATAATATAAATCTAAATATCTTAAATATATTTACTCATATAATTTAAAATAAAATATTATTTATATAATTAAATATATATTTTTAAATTATTGAAATAATTTATTTCATGATACTTTGATATATAATACATTAATAATATTTATATATTTAAAATAGATTAATCATGCTTATATTATAAAGTAATAAAATATTAATAACAATTGATATTTGTTATTATATCAATATTAGCATAAAATAAAATAAAACATATACATACTATAATGACTTATTATTATTATATATAATGTATATTTATAAGATTTTACAATAATTTTTAACCATTATAAGTATTCATAAATTTAAAATAAGTATGTATATTGTATTTACTTTCTATTAGTAATATAATACAATAATAGATTTTATCAATTAAAAAATAATTATAAGTATGTATTTATTATTTTCTTAGATGGTTTTGTATATGATTTGACGTTTCAAGTTTTTCCAACTCACCATCCCCATCCGGCAGTGGCTACGCAGTCATATATTTAGACAACTTACCAAAGGGAACTCAGTATACTTAATTTTTTTTTTTTTCTGAAAAAAGCGTCCCCTTGGTAAGATGTCTAAATATATGGCTGCATAGCCACTGTCTCCCCATCTCACTAGCATTAATATCTACCATGTACTCTAGCTCAGGCTAACCATTGTCGATTTACGAGGATGTTTTAATTAATGTTTGTGTTGTTAAGCACTCACACATTCCTAGCAATCACCCTCTATCACTGTCCAAATTGCCCCAAAAAACCAATCAAGCAATAGATTGTGACAAATGAAAAAATCATGAACACACCCAAACTGTAGATAATACAGTGGGCTACATTGATCAATCCTCTAACACCCAAAGAAGACTCTTGACATCTCATCAACTAAACATGAGATATTGGGCCATCTATATTTTTTTTCTTTATTTTATGTTTGAATTTTTTTATCTCCTGCCAGTACCCATGTCGTTTCTAGTTCATCCCTATTTAGGAAAATGACAGTTTAAATTGCAATTCAAATGTTTTTATATGCTCAGTCTTATGGCTACATGTGTTTAAACTTTAAGAGAATATGTAGATTCTCACTTCAACATCTTCTGATTTGAAATCCTATTTTTTATTACATCCATTGACAACCATGTAGTTAAGGCTTCCTTTAGAGTATTGCCCATTCCTTCATTTGAATTGTTTATTGCTGAATTTAATGGACTAATGGTTTCAAATGTAAAATGCTTTGTTAATGCTTCTTTACAACCATTATTCGGTACAATTTTTAGGGCCCGAGTCATATGGATATTAATTATTTCTATTTTTTTTTTTTATCTTGCCACATTTATGTAGAGAATTTTGTCTGCACGTGTGCTATTAAGTTTTGCAGGGTCATTGTGCCCTGTTATTGCATCTGACATTTCAATCTTTTCTATTTATTTTTGGTGTGCACTTTCCCTATTTCTTCATTGGAGCATTATATGATCCTTAAAATCAGTTTTTCATTTTCTTTTTCATTATAAGATTATATTTCTTTGATCGTATAAAAAATCATGGAATACATTGATCATCCAACCTTATGGATACCAAAATAACTGTCATGCATAACATCGTTGGTCCTTGTTAACATAGTTTATTACTTTGCCTTATTTACTGTAATAAATAAAATATATATTTGCACATGTGTAGATTACATCTACTCACAGGTCTAAGAACTGTTTCTCGTGCAACAATCTTGGAGATGAATTTAGATACAATCTATTATTTAGGGCATACTTAAAGGTTCTTAACAACTTAGATAGTTGTTATAGGGGTCATGTTTAAAAAACCAAATGCAACATGTTGAATTCACACTATGGTGACTAATAAATAAGTCTTTTTCCTTCTCTTCCACATCATTAAGTAGGGGTCTTGAATATGGAAATACCTTGTTGTATTCATTTGTGAAGCCATTTTCTTCAACTTTTCATGGATCTCCTTTGTTTGTGGATGTGATTTGTCTCTTGCACAAAAACCATGTTCCATTTTATGGCCTTCAATCCAACTACATCTAGTTATCTTTTCAATTTCATTCTTTTATCAATCTTTTTATTATTTGAACCTCGCATACCTTCCCACTTTAATATAGATATTTTACTGAAGAACATAAGTTGCACCATTCTTAGGATCCACTAAAAAAGTTGCGATTGAAAAACTCAGTTTATATTCATATATGATCTACGTGCACAAAAATAAAATACATCCACACAACCACCACTTCCACATAATGTACCAGTAATGTTGTGTAATTTCATAGCCCCAAAGACCTAGTTATTACACTATTGTATATCTTCTATATTGTGTTATATTAGTTGTTCCACTTAAATGACATCCATATATTATAATAAGGGAGCAGTTATGTACAAGAATTCCTTCTACAATGACACTTGTATGTAGAATAACACTTAAATACACCTTTTAATATGTAAACCTTCATTTATCCTTTCACAAAAACTACCTATTGGCTTATCCTTGCACCTTCTTTCGGTGCAAGTGCTAGTTTAATTGGTTGTGGATTGCAGGGTGGATTTGAGCGATTGGCATCATTGTTCTTGTAAGGCGAACATCTTTCTTTGCTGGGCGTAAGAGTTCTTGTTGCCGATGTGAGCTTTCATTGCAGATTGGGCGAAGTTGTTGGTATTTGGGCGTAAGAGAAGTACCTTTTGCAATTCTTGGGTATTCAACTTTGCTTGGGCACGATTTCTTATTGTGTTGGGCGACTTCTTTCTACTGTCAGGTGTGGCAATATCAGATAGAGACCTCATATGCTGGTTGCGGCACATTAGAAGAATAAACGTGAATATTGGCGTGGGAAATGATGCATGCTGGTCATTTGAGTTAACCTCACTTTTGGCGTGAAATAAATGTCATTACCGGCATCAGAAATTACTCTTATTGGGCGACTCATTTGATGATAAAACGGGGTTGATTTTTCGATGGGAGCTGGTCGCTGGAAGAAGTGGACACTCGCGAGGTCTTTTTGAGGTGTTAGCGGCTGTCTTGGACATTTGACTTAAGGATTGGAGGCAACAATAGCCAGGCGTGGACGTCCTAGGGATCGTTGGTGGTTTAGAGAATTATACAGGTATTAAAGATTATTTTTCCTAGCTCTCTAAGTAATCGACCTGGTGTTATAAAGGTCAGAATCTGTATATCTGAATATTGTATTTTGGACAGCAAAATGTGCATTATTTTCTGATTTGCAATGCAACCTGTTTCATGCTGTTTAATACATTTCCTCAAACAAGATGAACATACACCAGCAAAATCAGAAAACCACTTTATTTTATGTGCAAGGAAACTGTTCGACAAAATACTTGTTGGGAAAAACTGTAGGAATTTTGAAAGGGGTCTTTACATTTTGAGCATCTTAAATGGCTGGATCTGAGTTATAGTCATACCAACTTCTGGCTAACATCATTGAAGGGTTTGGCACAATATTTTGGAGGTAGCACATCTGCCTAAAAAATCACTATCTATTTTTCAAGGGTTTTCATGCACATCGGTTTCTGTTCGCCTAGCATTTATTCTAGATTAGTAGAATTACCAACATTTGTGGGTCCCCTTGCATTAGCCATATAGCCTTGAGACAGCATAACGGCCATTTGTCATTTTTCTAAATTGTGTACCAGAATCAAGGAAGGTTTGATTAGGCTTGGGGGAGTTGTACCGGCATTATATGTTGTTGCAAACATTTTACATCATTATACCATTTGCCACAGTCCTAAATTCATTGCCACAGCCTACAGCAGTTCGTACCAAGTATTGGAGGGTTTCATAACATGTCCAAATCTGCATTTTGTGAGTGATCTTTGATGACTAAAATCAGAATAAAGTATTTTTTTATGCATTGTAATTGTTTCCAACCCAATACTCAAATAAAAACATACCTCTGAAGTTTTCCAAATTGACTGTATGATGTGGAAGATGGTGACATGGTTATTATAATTCAGAATTGAATATTTGGGGTAACCTAGGGTTTATGCCAGCAATTGTAATTCATGAGATTGATCATATGAAGGGTTGTGTTAGCAAATGAGGTTTTTCTAAGGTGGTTCCCTTCAATTGCTTTTTGTTTTTGTTTGCTGTTCATTTAGGTTTTTTTTTTCAAAATTCAGAAAAAAATACAACATACCATAAAGTTGCACAAAATATTGCATGATTTTGGACACACACACACACTCATACTTGAGGGGGAAACAATTGCTATTCTAACATTCTTGAGCCCCGGACTTGTACACATTCCTTTACCAGAACCAATAACTTATTTTAGAACCTAGGAAAAAAAGCTTGGAATTAAACTCTGCAATTTTTTTTCCATAAATGTTTGCCCAATAAAGCCATATCCCTCTTCTAATATAATTGGTTTGGATGTGGGCCCGGTGAATTTGAATAAATTTGTGGATCTGGAACTTGTTTATGATTTGGACACCAATGACTACGTGAACTATCTTTGCCACTTTATACGAGTTGAGAATACTAGATGTTGAGTGGGCGAGGGCACTTATGCACTTGCCATCAAAATTAGTTTTATGTCAACTATCCCTCTTTTGAGGCTAATTTTGCAAAGGTAACATTTCCTATGCAATAAGCAAAGTTGAATAAGAGAAGAAAACAAAGAAAAAGGGTGGTGATGTTCCACTTCTTCAAATGGTTGATATTTTGATCCAAATATCTCATTCAATGGTGAACGTTGGGCTAATGCAAAATTATAAATCAGGATGCACAACCAATGTTTGTGTTGTCCTATTCTTGTTTGCAAATTTCTCCTTTATCCCCTTTTGTCAACAACTCTATTTACCATATTAGGTCAAGCCTCTTGTTTAGGGATTATGTTCATGCACTCTATGCTGGAAACAATTACGAAGAGAAGTGAGAATTTTTCATCATTATAGAATTGATTGCCAATTCATATTTATATAATATAAATATATATCAATATATTATATTTATAATAAATAACATATTCAATATTTTTAGATTGAAAATATTGGTGAAGTTGGTGCTCTGCAAGTTGGCCCGAAGTTTGTGGTGATTCGTGCCGTTGCTGTCTGCAGGAGGAGGGACCCTTGGCTCCTCTGTACTGCTCCCGTGGTGACTTCCTCGGTTGTTGGGTGTTGTGTTTTTCTCTTGCTTTGCCTTGTATCTGTTTTCATTTATTTCCTTTCATTTTGCTTTGTTATTGCTCGTGTGTTTTGTCTTTCCTTTCGCTCTGCCTTTCCGTTCCATTATTTCTTTCTCTGGCTTCGGCCCTGGTTCACTTGAGGTTGCCTTTTTTATCTGCAATGAAGGCCATCTAGTGCTAGATTCTGTTTGATTTGCCACGATTTTTTCTGATGGCCGTAGAAGGCATTCATGATGGAAAAGATGGGCAAGATAGTGATAAAAGGGCAGAAGGAGGTATTCAGGATGGTTGCAGAGAAACAAACAAACCTTCCTACAAAGCAGTTGTGGTAGAAGAAACGGTTCTTCCAGAGTTAGCGCAGTTTGAAGTGGTTGAGAAATATGAAGGAGGACCTCTCGGACTTGATGGACATCGACATGGAGGAGAAAACAATGAGACTACAATAGATTGTTCCGGAGGAGAGAATTAAGGAGGAGAGGAAGGTAAGATTCCGCTGCCTAGTGCTAAGATCCTCGCCCTCTCTCCGAATGCAGACATGGTAAATGCTATAAAAGCCGAACAATCCCGTCTAAAGAATATTGCTATCTTCTTTGTTTGTATGGACATGAAATTTTTTCCTACTAGAAAATTTCTAGATGATTGGATTGGTAATATGTGGGGAAAAAAGCTTGGCATTAATGTTAGTTTTAGTCGAATGGTTCAGAAAGGATTGTTTGTTATTTTTTTCAAGAATCATGCTATGCAAGAAAAAGTGTTAAATAAAGGTTACTAGAATGTGGGGCAAACGATGTTTAGGGCTCTTCCTTGGTCCCCTAGTTGCAAATTCGAGAATGTCCTAGCCCGTTCTTCCCTGGTGTGGTTAGAGCTTAGGAATGTGCAGCCCAAGTTTTGACAGTTTATTCCCCATCTTCTTAAGCCTCTCGGCTCTGTCCTTCAAGCCAAAGTTACCCTCCCTCATCTCAACGCTCGAGCTTTAGTAATTCTTAATCCTGATGTCGTGTTCCTTGACGAAATTTCTCTTGATAGTGAAGGTGATAGATGGAATTGGGCTACAGTTAAACTTGGGGACATTGGAGCATGCTTTCATTGCAAACTTAATGGCCACAATAGGAAGGATTGCCCTCTATTGAAAATTTTTTCAAAAATTTTTAATGAAACCCCTCGGCATGAGAAGGACCCTCCTACCATGGCTAAGGATAAGGATAATTTGGCCAACAGGAGTAACAAGTTGAATAGTAACCCTACTCCAAGAAATGAAAACAGTAATATTAGCACAACCCAAGAGGTCATTGTCAATGAAGGTAACAATGATAGTCGCAGGGAAACTCTTGACACCCGTTTGGATAAGTTTGTCTCCCTGTCAAACCCGTTATTTGAAGATGAATTCGAGATACACACTGCAGCACCAAACAAAGACATACAAAACCCTTTTGTTTGTCAGCCTCAGTACATACCTGTTCCTAGAGAGAAAGTTAATGAAGATAATGCTCCTTTTCAAAATGCATAGCAAATAGCCCTCTCCAAAATCAAGAATAAGAGCATTGTAACAAGGACTGAACAACATTTGGTTGAACAAGATAAGACTCGCCCTAACACCATGCCTCCCGATAATATGCAAGAAGAATGTGATGCTGAGAACTTGGTCCAGATATCCCTTCAAAAAGAGCCTGGAGGTATGGAGGAAAGCCCTTCTTTGTCGGCTTTTAGTGAACAAGGAGAAGATGAAGAGGGGTTTGTTGAAGTAATCTCTAAAAAGAAGAAAAAAAGAAAAACTTATGAAAGAAGCAGCAGTATAAAAAACAATGGGAAAAATAATAAAGTTAAAAGTAATGAGTTGCCAGAATGCTTTAATAGATTATGCAAAAATCAAAGCACCCCCAAATCTTTATGATGATGAACATACATAGTTGGAATGTTAGGGGACTAGAAATGCCGAATAGAAAATACATTGTCAGGAATTGGTGTAACAAGGTCCATAAAAAGGATATTGTATGCCTACAAGAGATCAAAGTAACTGGTTACAAGGCTCACAACATTCTTAAATTTATTTGGAACCAAGCTACATGTATATATTCAGATCATACTAGAGGCAAAGGAGGGGTTGCTATTCTGATAGGAAGTAATTGGGCTGACAAGTTGATATCTAAAGGCACCTCTCCTTGTCAAAGAGCTATATGGGGGAAGTTCAAAGAAAAGGAGTAGGAAGTCGGAATCTGCAATATATATGCCTCAAATGACTACAGAGAAAGAGCTAGTCTCTGGGATTGGCTAGCAAGTAACCTTCCTGACACAAAATGGGTATTTATAGGGGACTTTAATATGATTGAGAACAAGTAGGAAAAATGTGGTGGTAATAAACATGAGTGGAAAGGTAACGAATTCTTCTTTTGGTCTAAATTCAAGAGGGGGTTTCAAATCAATGATCCTTCGGAAAACATGAAGCAAGAATATAACAATATCTGGTTTTCTTGGTGCAACAACCAAGCCTTTAAAAACAGTGTATATTGTAGATTAGACAAAATTTACTTCAATAAGACGTGGTTCGGGATGAATTAGCAACTTGGGCTAAACCCTGTAGAAGTAATTCCTGCTAGTCTCTCTGATCATTCCCCAATTCATGTGTGTATCTTCCTCAAAGCCTATTCTAACTAGAATCCCAGATATAAGAGGAAATCCACCTTCAAGCTCAACACATCCCTTCTGGATGATGAGGAGTCACTCCAAGCCATTAGGACTGCTACTTCCCTGTCTAAGTTCTGTAACTCTACCCTCTTTGCCAAAGAGAAGTGGACTCTTTTAGTTCAAACATGGAAAAACCTATTTCAAATTATTGGGACTAAGGGCGCTATTGACATGAATAAAGAGGAGAATTTCTTTCAGACCAAACTCAACCATATTGAAACTTAGTTACAAGCTAAAGGCAAAGATCAGAAACTTGAACATTCCCTCATAGACACCAAAGCCAGCCTTAGGAAAATTCAGAACTCTAAAATCCAAGGCCAAAAAGTTAGAGCCAAAGCTAGATGGATTAAAGATGGGGACAGAGGATCCAAATACTTCTTTAATTTGAGCAGAGCAAAACATACTAGAGAAGAAATTTCTGGCATCCAAATAGAAGGAGGAGTTACTAAGAATAATCAAGAAACATTGAGAGCCTTTGCAGAATTTTATAAGGAGTTGTTCTCCTCTGAACACAAAGAGGAAAATGTAGAGGCTATGAGCAGGTGCATTAAATTAATCCCTTGAAAGGTCTCTCAGAAGCAAGCCAGGGTTCTGGATCAGAAAGTCAAAATTGAGGAGATTGATGAAGCCATAGGGTCTTTAGCCAATGATAAATCCCTTGGAATTGATGGTCTGCCTGCTGAGTTCTATAAAAAAAATAAAGAGTGGATCTCTAGTGAATTGTTAGAGGTCTATGAAGAAGCTTTTGAAGTTGGAACATTAGGAGAAAATATTAATAGAGGGTTAATTAAGCTCTTACCTAAAGATGGAGACAAGTCTCAGATTAAAAATTGGAGGCCTATCACTTTGTTAAATATTTCCTACAAGATCATTGCCAAAATTATGGCCAGAAGAATCAGTGATATTCTTAAAGAGGTGGTGTCTGTCACTCAAATTGGTTTCATAAAAGGCAGATACATACTGGACAACCTCATCACCAGTTGGGAAGCCATGAATTGGGCCAAAGTAGATAACCAAAATGCAGCCATGGTCCTATTAGACTTTGAAAAAGCATATGATAGAATTGAATGGACCTTTGTGTTCCAAATGTTGGAAGCATTTGGATTTCCTAAGTACTTTTGCAGATTGGTCAGCATTTTGTTTAAAGATTCCTCTACAACGATTGATGTCAATGGTGAACTATCTGAATGCATTCCTCTTGGAAGGTCTATTAGGCAGGGGTGTCCTCTTGCCCTCGCACTGTATGTCATTTCTGCTGATGCTTTGTCCTTTATTCTCAAGGCTACAGAATTAGGCCCTCCAGTTAAAGGGATTCACCTACCCAATAATGATGACCTCATTGAACAGTTTGCTGATGACACTGCCCTTTTCTTGGAAATGGAGGAAGGGAATTTTGATAATGCTATTAGTAGGCTCTAAGTTTTTTGCTTGGCATCAGGAGCCAAAATAGCCCCTCATAAATCTATTGTCCTGGGTTGGTCAGATCTGCCTCCGAGTTGGTTGCAAAACAAAGTGGAAGTGGTCAGGGCCTTCTACCATTGTAAGATATCTGAGTATCCCCTTTGCTATTAATCCCTCTATTAATGATATGTGGGAATGGATCTATAAAAAATTTGAAAACAAACACCTCAAATGGCAATCACATATGTTGTCTTTAGTTGGCAGAGTGCAAATTGTACAGAAAGTGCTATCTTCTCATGCAGTATACTATGCCTCCACTTGGGTGTTGGCTAATAGTCAAATTAATAAGTTGGAAAAAATCCTAAGAAATTTCTTATGGTCTGATGGGTTTGGAAACAAAAAGAGGCACTATGTAAAATGAGAGTGGTGCTGTACTCCTAAGAAATTGGGAGGGCTTGGGCTGAGGGACCTTAAAGCTCAAGGTGTTGCTCTGGCAGCTAAATGGATTCTCAAGGCCTTGAAAGGGAATGAGCCTTGGAAAGTCCTTGTGAGAAATAACATTGCAAGATCCACCATTAAAAAAGGTAAGAAGTGGAAAGATACTCCTTTAATTGATATTGTAATGGGGGATTTCGAGATCCAAGTTTTTGGATCCAGGGCTTTTCAAACCATATGGAAGGCATTGTGTCAGGTCAAGCCATTTATATGTTTAAGAAATGCTGTTGGGAAAAATCCTTATTATGCAGTTTTGGATAGGTCTATTTGGTGGGGTGTGTATTTAAATGGCAAGCCTCTTGCTTTGACCCAGTGTTGTTTTGCAAAAAAATGGCATAAAAAATGGATCTCTTTAATTCAGGATGTACTGGTTGACAAACAAATGGGTTCTTGGGAAGAATTGAGAGATAAATTCAATATTCCTAATACTCAAAAAAAGACATTCACTCTGATTGCTAAAGCTGTGGGGAGACACTTACCTGGTAAACTGTTGAATGCTGAACACATATTTGAATATATGAAATGGAATGATGGTAATAGAATAGAGGATTTTTCATGCAAACAAATTTATAATTTGATTAAAGAGGATACTAGAATTATAAACATAATTAATCAAAATTGGAAAATTGACTGGTCTAGCACTAGATGGCATTTTATGTTTGATTTTTTTTGACATTCTAAGGTTGAACCGAAAAAAGGTAAGAAGTGGAAAGATACTCCTTTAATTGATATTGTAATGGGGGATTTCGAGATCCAAGTTTTTGGATCTAGGGCTTTTCAAACCATATGGAAGGCATGGTGTCAGGTCAAGCCATTTATATATGTTTAAGAAATGTTGTTGGGAAAAATCCTTATTATGCAGTTTTGGATAGGTCTATTTGGTGGGGTGTGTATTTAAATGGCAAGCCTTTTGCTTTGACCCAGTGTTGTTTTGCAAAAAATTGGCATAAAAAATGGATCTCTTTAATTCAGGATGTATTGGTTGACAAACAAATGGGTTCTTGGGAAGAATTGAGAGATAAATTCAATATTCCTAATACTCAAAAAAAGACATTCACTCTGATTGCTAAAGCTATGGGGAGACACTTACTTGGTAAACTGTTGAATGCTGAACACATATTTGAATATATGAAATGGAATGATGGTAATAGAATAGAGGATTTTTCATGCAAACAAATTTATAATTTGATTAAAGAGGATACTAGAATTATAAACAGAATTAATCAAAATTGGAAAATTGACTGGTCTAGCACTAGATGGCATTTTATGTTTGATTTTTTTTGACATTCTAAGGTTGAACCGAAAATTGTTTGTTTTCGATGGTTGCTTCTCTTGAAGAAAATTGCTGTTGGTTCATTTTTCTCTCAATATGGTCATCAGAATATTTGTTGCTCTTTGTGTTCTTGCCCTGAAACTTTTGAACACCTATTTTTTGAGTGTATTTTTGCCAAAAGATTATGGTCTAGTTTTCTTGGTCACCTATTAGTGTGGAATTGTCCAAACTCTTTTTCCTGGCATGAGATTATTATTGGTCTTGTGGAAGCTTTTGATTGTAAGTTGAGTTTTTTGTGGTTTACCTTAACTGCTGAAGTGCTTTGGGTCATTTGGAAGCTGAGGAATGCAGAGATCTTTCAAACCAGGAAACGGGACCTTACTGAGTTTTTTTTTTATATTGCCATAGAGTATCAATTGAACGGTTACATATTCACCAAAAATAGCAACTAAAAGTTTTGTTGCTACCAAGAGCACCTATCTAATATATATACAGTGAGCCATATACCATGGCTTTTAATAGAGAATACTATTCGTTTTACAAAATATGAGTATGAGAATCAAAATGACAAGATACTATATTAAGCTTCATCCCAGCCACTGGTATTGATCCTGGGTGTGTTACTTTCCCCTTCACTGTTGCTGTTTCTTTGACCTTGAGAGCTTCGGTTATCATTTCCTGTTTTAGCTTCCCACTCATTGTGGATTACTTCCTCATGTTCCTCATTCCTATTTTACTCTTCATGATTCCTCCAGACATTGTCCATCTGGGTGGCAGCTACCAATCTTTCACTGTTTGGTTCTTGAAGGGGGCCGACCATGGAAGCAGACTGGATGTCCTTTTTGTAAACAATCATCGCTCCTTCCTTCAGCAGAGCTTGGAATCTTTCTTCTGTTACTTCTGTCCTTGCTGAAACCTGTGATACAATAGTAAGGTGTGTGAGTTTGATGAAAAACTCAGTAAGGTCCCGTTTACTGTTCTGAAAGATCTCTTCGTTCCTCAATTTCCAAATGGTCCATAGGACAACATCAGTTAGGGAAAACCAGAAGGAATTCATCTTGCAATCAAAATCATTCACAAAACCAATAATGATCTCGGGCCAAGAAAAAGAGTTTGGACAGTTCCACACAACAGGGGATCCTAGAAAGCTAGCCCACAGTTTCTTAGCAAAAATACATTAAAAAAACAGATGATCAAACGTTTCAGGATAGTTGCACAAAGTACAATAAACATTCTGGTGCCCACTTTGAGACAAAAAGGAACCAACAACAATTTTCTTTAACAAAAGCAGCCAACGAAAACAAAGAATTTTGGGTTCAACCTTAGAATGCCAAAAAAAATCAAACATGAAGTGCCATCTAGTATTAGACCAGTCAACATTCCAACTTTGATTAATTCTGTTAACAATTCCATTATCTTCCTTAAGCATGTTGTAGATATGTTTGCAAGAAAATGTCTCAATTTTATTACCATCGTTCCATCTCATATAATCTAACATGTGCTCAGTCTTCAGAATTCTACCAGGAAATGATCTCCCAAAAGCTTTAGAGATTAAAGTGAATGTCTTCTTCTGAGAATTAGGGATGTTGAACTTATTTCTCAAAACCTCCCAAGAGCCCAATTGCTTGTCAACCAGTACATCCTGAATTAATGATATTTTTTTTTTATGCCAATTTTTTGCTGAACAACATTGTGTTAAAGCCAGAGGTTTGCCATTTAAGTATACCCCCCACCAAATAGACCTATCCACTATTGAATAATAAGGACTTTTCCCAACAGCAGTTCTTGAACAAATAAGTGGTTTGACTTGACACCATGCCTTTCATATAGTTTGAAAAGCCCTGGAACCAGCCACTTGTATCTCAAAATCCCCCATAACCAGATCTATTAAAGGAATATCCCTCCACTTCTTACCTTTTCTAATGGTGGCTCTTGCAATATTGTTCCTTACAAGGACTTTCCAAGGCTCATTCCCTTTTAGAGCCTTGAGGGTCCATTTGGTTGCCAACGCAATACCTTGAGCTTTAAGGTCTCTGAGTCCAAGCCCTCCCAATTTTTTAGGGGTACAACACCATTCCCACTTAACACAGTGTCTTTTCCTGTTCCCAAGTCCATCTGACCATACAAAACTTCTCAGGATTCTTTCCAACTTATTGATTTGACTATTGGTCAAAACCCAGGAGGAGGCATAATACACTGCATGTGAAGATAGCACCTTCTGTACAATTTGAACTCTGCCAGCTAAGGACAACATATGGGATTGCCACTTTAGGTGTTTGCTTTCAATTTTTTTATAGATCCATTCCCACATGTCCTTAATAGAGGGGTTAATAGCAAAAGGGATCCCCAGGTATCTTACAATGGTAGAAGGTCCTGACCACTTCCATCCTCTGCTTTGAAGCCATCTTGGGGGTAGCTCTGTCCAACCTAGGATAACAAATTTATGAGGGGCAATTCTAGCTCCTGAAGCCAGGCAAAAAAATTGGAGTCTAGAAATGGCAATATCAAAATTTTCTTCCTCCATTTCCAAGAACAAGGCAGTGTCATCAGCAAACTGCTCAATGAGGAGGTCCTCCTTAGTAGGAAGTAGAATACCTTTAACTGGATGCCCTAAATCGGGAGCCTTAAGGATGAAGGAGAGAGCATCAACAACAATAACATACAGAGCTGGGGCAAGAGGACACCTCTGCCTAATGGATCTCCCGAGCGGAATGCATTCAGATAATTCACCATTAACATCAATCACTGTTGATGAGTCTTTAAACAGGATGCTAACCCATCTACAAAAGAACTTGGGGAATCCAATCCAAATGCTTCCAGCATTTGAAGAATGAAGGACCACTCAATTCTGTTATAAGCCTTTTCAAAGTCTAGAAGAATCATAGTTGCGTTTTGATTATCTGCTTTTGCCTAGTTCATAGCTTCCCAACTGGTGATGAGGTTGTCTAAAATGTATCTGCCTTTTATGAACCCAGTTTGAGTGACTGACACCACCTTTTTAAGGATATCACTGTTTCTCCTGGCCATGATTTTAGCTATGATTTTATATGAGATATTTAACAGGGTGATGGGTCTCCAGTTTTTAATCTGAGATTTGTCTCCATTTTTAGGTAAGAGTTTAATCAACCCTCTATTGATATTTTCACTTAGAGACCCAACTTTAAAGGCTTCTTCATAAACTTCTAGCAATTCACTAGATATCCATTCTTTATTTTTCTTATAGAACTCAGCTGGCAACCCATCAATACCAGGGGATTTATCATTGGCTAAGGACCCAATGGCCTCATCAATCTCCTCGATTTTGACCTCCTGTTCCAGGGCCTTGGCTTGCTCTTGAGAGACCTTACGAGGAATTAGTTTGGTGCATCTGTTCATGGCTTCAATATTCTCTTCTTTGTGTTTAGAGGAAAACAATTTCTTGTAGAAATCTGTAAATACACTCAAGGTTTCTTGATTATCTTTAGTAACTCCTCCTTCTGTTTGGATGCCTGAGATTTCTTCCCTAGATTGTTTGGCTCTGATCAAATTGAAAAAGTATTTGGATCCTCTATCTCCATCTTTAATCCATCTAGCCTTAGCCCTAACTTTTTGACCTTGAATTTTATAGTTCTGAATTTTCCTGAGTCTAGCTTTAGTGTCAATGAGGGATTGTTCTAGTTTCTGATCTTTGCCTTTAGCTTGTAGTTGGGTTTCAATATGATTGAGTTTGGACTGATAGAGGGTCTCCTCTTTGTTTCTATCAATAGCGCCCTTCGCCCCTATGATTTGGAACATATTTTTCCAAGTTAGAATTAGTGAGTTCCACTTATCTCTGGTAGAAAGGTTGGAGTTGCAGAACTTAGGCAAGGCAGTAGCAGTTCTAATGGCTTGCAAGGGATCCCCATCATTCAGAAGGGATTTGTTAAGCTTGAAGGTGGAGTTCCTCTTGTGCTTAGGGATCTGGTTAGCAGAGGCTTTAAGAAAGATACAAACATGAATTGGGGAGTGATCAGAGAGGCTGGCAGGGGTAATTTCTACAGGGTTTTGCCCAGGTTGTTGTTTCAATCCAATTCACATCTTATTGAGATAAATCCTGTCAAGTCTATAGTATACCCTGTTCTTATAAGTTTGATTATTACACCAGGAAAACCAAATATTGTTGTATTCTTTTTTCATATTTTCTAGAGGATCATTGACTTGGAATCTCCTTTTAAATTTATACCAAAAAAAGAATTCATTTCCTTTCCACTCATGCTTGTTACCCCCAGACTTATCCTGTTTATTCTCAATCATATTGAAATCCCCTATGAACACCCATTTTATGTCAGGGAGATTATTGGTTAACCAATCCCACAGATGGCTCTTTCCCTGTAGTCATTAGAAGCATAAATATTACAGATTCCTAATCCTGATCCTTCTCTTTAAATTTCCCCCATATAGCTCTTTGGCAAGGCGAGGTTCCTCTGTCTACCATTTTGTCAGCCCATTTACTCCCTATCAGCATGGCAACCCCTCCTTTGCCTCTAACATGATCAGAGTATACACAGGTGGTATGATTCCAAATAAATTTAAGAGTGTTGTGGGCCTTATATCCAGTCACTTTAATCTCTTGTAAGCAAACAATATCCTTACTGTGAACCTTGTTACACCAATTCCTGACAATGTATTTCCTGTTAGGCATTTCCCCCTAACATTCCAACTATATATGTTCATCATCATAGGGTTTTGGGGGTATTGGGATTTTTACATAACCTGTTAAAGCATTCTGGTAACTCATTATTTTTCACCTTATTGATTTTTCCATTAGTTTTAATACTACTGCTTGTTTCATATGTTTTCCCTTTTTTCTTTTTTTTAGACAAAACTTCAACAAACCCATCTTCATCTCCTCCTTGCTCACTACAAGCCGACAATGAGGGGCTTTCCTCCATATTAGCATGTTCTTTCCCCATGGGCGTCTGATTCAAGTTCACAACCTCACATTCTCCATGTGTTTTATCGGGAGGCATGGTGTCAGGGCAAACTTTATCCTGTTCAACCAACTACTGTTCAGTCCTACAAACAATGCTTTTGTTTTTAATTTTGGATAGGGCTATTTGTTGAGCATTGGGAAAGAGGGCATTGTCTTCGCTAACTTTCTCTCTGGGAACAGGTATGTATTGAGGTTGACAAGCAACGAGGTTCTGGACATCAAGGTTAGGGATAGCAGTGTGAATCTCGAATTCATCTTCAAAAAGAGGGTTTGAAAGGGAGACAAACTTGTCCAAGGGAGTATCGAGAGTTTCCTTGAGCCTATCTGTGTTACCTCCATTGGCCACATTCTCTGGTTGCAGCTGCTGATGATGATAACATGGGAAATGATATTCAGAGGGAGACTACCTGGATTCAGAGGGAGGTTGCATCTAAATCCTTTGCATGCTTATGTGGCAGTATAACCGCTAAAGCTCCCTGTTTGATCAAATTTGGAATCATATCTATTATTGTGATAATCAAAGCAGTAAGAATGCTACCCTTGCTGAGAGGGAGTCTCTGTTGAGAGAGAATCTCAGCCATTCTTCTACATGTTGTTAATGAGTTCTTTTTTGTGAGGGAGAAGTTCGAGGTGAAATCCCTTGCTAATGAGTTCTTCTCTGTGAGAGAAGTTCGAGGTGAAATCCCTTGTTCCACCCTCTACGAGTAGGTACGGTGGAAATGCATTTTTCTTTGGGAGAAGTTTGAGGTGAAAGCCCTTGATCCACCCTCTGCGAGTAGGCATGGCGGAAATGCATTCTTCTCTGGGAGAAGTCTGAGGTGAAAGCCCTCGTTCCATCCTCTGTGTGTAGGCATGGTGGAAGTCATGTGTGTGACTTCATTGCTTATTTTTGTAATTTTGATTCACTCTAGGAGTAGCTATGGTGAATGTTGTTATATGTTTTGCTTCACCCTCTAGAAGTAGATATGGTGAATGTTGTCATGCTGAGATAACAATTTTAAGAAAATTTGTGATGAGATTTTGTTGTTGACATGTTTTGTTGCAGCTTCATTGTGCTTGTTAGGTTGAGACACACTATGACATATGAATGATCTCTCTCTTGCTAAGAGGGAGTGTTAATGTTATATAGCTGCGAGAGAGACAAAATACCTCTAGAAATGGTTGACTCAGCTTCGTGGTTGATTTGGCACCCTATGTGTGATATCTGACATCGTGGATGTCATGTAATTGTGCGCATGGTGACTTGGCAGCAAATTGAATGTCTTGACACCGTTTCATCTTGTCATCCATTTATGGAAGCTTGGTTGTGAAATATCATTGAGGAGATGTAACTGCCACCCCTTGGCATTTCGTGGGAGCCTTCTTTGTAACGGTATTCTATCCTTGTTTAGATGATGGGAAATATAAGTCTGTTGAGACTCACTAGTTATGCGTGCTCTTTATTTTGGTATTGCATCTTTGAAGATACATATGATTTGTGTATGATTGTTGAGGTGTTGGATGATTCAGTTTTGTAATCAGTTTGTTTTCATCAGAGACTCTGAGACATTCGTCAAAGAGTAAAGCAAGCTCCTTGATTGACAATTTTGTATACTTCAATCATAAGAGAAATCATTGTAATTGTTTTGGCATCTCAATAAAGGAATCATTTTGGGTGTGGCTGGGTTTTTCCCTCGAGCAGGAGGGTTTTCCCAGGATAAAACCGTTGTCTCTTTTGCACCTATTTTGTTCTATTTTACTTATTGCTGTTTATCATTATTTCTGGGCTATACTTTAACAGATGGCACATTGTTTAACATCGAGGAATATCATCTTTCACTTTCAGTAATTGGAATAATTAACTAGGAATCTAATTCGATCTATAACTTCTTTCATCCTTTATCAATTGCCTTACATAACCTTGACACCAAGGGAGGAGTTTTAACTATATTATTAGATTCTGATCTATTATGTAGAGAGGATGAATGTAATTCTGTGCTAAAATTAGGGTAAATTAATTTCAGTAGACTTGAAAATAGTTAAATTGGAACCATACATACACTAAATTATATTAGTGTTTGCCTATTAGACCTCAACTCATTATTAATCTTGAAATTTCATTACTTAAACCATAAAACAATAAATCTTAACCTATTATGCTTGAACTGAACAAAAAATAGAAATTCTTGTTTACATTCGCAAAATAATAGTAAGCCCACAATGGCAGATTAATCTCAAATTGTGTTTATATTAGGCAGGACAAAGATGCTTTATAGAATACTATTGTCGCGATAATGATAGATTGAAACACGACAATTACAATGATGGCAAACCCATAGTTGCCATGTTGTGACACCTAACTAAGAATACAATATTTTCAAAGAACCCAAATTAAAAATCAATTATTACATTAAACAATATTGTATAATACTATAAATCTAGATACAACAACTATGGCAAATTGAAACATGAAAGCTTGCATCCATGATAATTTACATGTTGCGTAGACTCTATATCATTGATTTTGACCACAATTAAAGATTGAACACGAACTCTGTGTGAGATTACTCCTACTGAATGGGTTTGGGTCCTCCAACATGAGATCTACAATATTTTTGCCCATGATTTGCATAGATTTGTTGGTTTTCATTCTTAGCTATGGATGCTCGAATGAGTTCTCATGATGATTTTTGGATAGAATACCCCTTCAATTTCATCTCTACAAACTTAAGACACCCAAAAAGAGCACTAAAAATTGCATGGTGATCTCTATCTTGGGCTTGCTATGCGAGAATGGGTTCTAGTACATGTTGATCATTACCTCCCTATGCATTAAGCCAAAAATGGTGTCCTCTTGTGTGGGAATGGACTTGGTAGGCGCGGAAGAGGTCCCCTGCGACTTGCAACTATCCTTGGAAAGTATGGCGAGAAGCAACTTTGGGTTCAAAACCCTAGCTACAACACTAGTGGGGGTCATTGGTTTCCTTGTGGTGTGCCCTATTATAAGTCCACATAGTTCAACTTCAAGTTGATTGGGATGAATGTTAGTGTTAGGTGGAATCCTGGGTGAGCCACATTGTTAGTTTGTGCATTAATGACACTCTTGACTTTTATGGTGGCAAGAATGCTTAAGTTTGAAATTTGGGGTTGGCTTTTGTGCCCTCCATTGTAGATCAGAGCTTAGAGGTGAGATATGTTGGAGGTAAGGAGTTCAACATCTTTATTGGAAGTGTGAGGAGGGCTGTGGTTTGGCAATAAGGTAAGATTGTATGTAGGACTTTGAAATTTGAAAAGGTGAAGTTTGAAAGCAAGAATTGATTGGGAGGTATGGTAGTATGGAGAAGTTTGACATCCCAATGGAAATAGAGAAAGAAATGGAATCGACAAGAGAGACATTTTACACAGACTTGAGAACTTTCTTATGCCTTCACATTTAGGAACCTTGGAGAAATGTAGGAGTTTGGAAATGGGAATGTATTACATGAGCTATAGGGAAAGGGACCTTGTCATTGAAGAGAGGTTGTAATGAACTTTAGTGGAAAACACATCCTTCGCCAACTTGCTCGTTATTATCTTTGGTTGCTTAAGTCAAAATTTTGTGTAATCTTTTTATTCAAGGGTTTCCAAAGGGGAAGACAACAACTTCATGGCTCATTACAACTTTCTTTGTCTACAAGCATTTTAAATTCCCCCAAGCTCGTAACAATCTTTCTTACCTCCTACAAATTGTCTAATTTGGATCACATCATGTATCCTTCAGTTGTTATAAAGTGGCCTCAACTTTATTATAATAAATTTGAGGAATATGTAAATTAATTCCTTCCTTGGAGGATTCCTTATTGGATATCGCGCAATCCTTAGTTGAGCCCAAGCTAGGTTGCTCCATCTCTCCTAGTCTAGACTCTAATAAAGATTTGCAATTTGGATCCATTGGAGGATTTGTTGGGCTAGAGGACTAGGAGATCTCTCGTGATCCCTTG
This sequence comes from Chamaecyparis obtusa, assembly GCA_027943335.1. Classification (NCBI taxonomy): domain Eukaryota; kingdom Viridiplantae; phylum Streptophyta; class Pinopsida; order Cupressales; family Cupressaceae; genus Chamaecyparis; species Chamaecyparis obtusa. The sequence continues at coordinate 196,068 of BSBK01002687.1, forward strand.
CCTCCCAAAGTGTCTACCTTGGCATTGGTCCCCTTATATGACTTTGAGAATGCTCCTAATTTGGAATTGATTGAAAAGGCCCAACCCTCCAAGATTGGCCCCTCCCTTCATGACAACAAGGTAGGCATGGAGAACCTTCGTCTTATTGTGCAAAAAAGGAAGAACAAGAATATGGACTCCCCTAGACCTAATTGCAAAAGAAAATCGATTGATAAGAACCTCCCTAAATACTTTGAAAACTTAAGGGTAGCAATGGATGATCTTGATCAAGTTTTTGATGGGACCATTGCATTTCTTGGAATGTGAGGGGGCTAGAATCCCCTGATAGGAATTATGTTGTCAAAAGATTCATTAACACAATCAGAAATAAAGATGCTATATTTCTTCAAGAAGTTAAAGCAACTTAATTTATGTTGGAAATCAACCATAAATACAATTGGAATGGTGCTTCATACGATGTCAGTAAACATGAAAAAGGTAAATGAGGAGCTGCTATCTTTCTTGCCAACAAATGGACATGGTATGTTAAGGAATTTGGTGTCTCTCCATGTAATAGAGTTGTCTAGATTGTCATTGATATAGAGGAAGAAACCTTTGGGCTCTGCTCCAAATATGCCTCCAATGATTATAGGCAAAGAAGTGTATTATGGAAATGAATTAGGGAAAGAATTGTCTAATTTGGATCACATCATGTATCCTCCGATTGTTATAAAGTGGCCTTAATGTTATCCCAAATTATAAGGATCAAAAGTGTATGATCTTAAAAATTCTGCTATTACTTTCAACCTAGATGCTCCAAATGAGGATTAAAGGTAATTGATCACAAACTCTTCTTAAGCCTTTACTTTTGATCTTTAGGGACCAACAGTAAAAAAGTTACTTAACATCCATAGAAAACACTAATGCAAGGTTTCTCAATAGCCTAGATCCAATGTTGAGAAAAAAGATCAATGAGTAAAACGATGACTATTTGTCTCTCCAATGGAGTACATGGAAAAAATGTCCAAGACTCGTTCCATCCCATTTTTATCAATCTATCATATGTTGATACTCATTTCCTTGTAGTTGACCATAAAGAGGCATTAGCTCTTAGAAGACCAAAGCTAGTTTAAATTATATGCTGTGAGAAATTACTCTTATCGTTGTCCTCTCTCATAGAAATATTATTACAATAATAGTTAGTTTCTATTAATGGTTATCTATTTAACTGTTGTAAATCTATTGTAAATATTAGAATCTTTCTAATATTTAGTTTTCAGTTAGTTAGAATAGAATGTTTCTATTCTTTACGAATGTTTCCTAAGGAAACATCATTCATTCTTTTGTATATATTGATCTTTCAATCTCTATTAATATATCAAGTATTTTACCAATTACTTCCTGTAATTTGGTATCAGAGCGAGTACTTCAATTTTTTTGAAAAATTTATAATTTCTTTCAAAAATTATTTGCATCAAATTCTTCAAAATAATTTTTGGGTTAGTTTTTTGCAGAGATCTTCTCAAGGTTTGTGACTGCTGGTGTTATTCTCTCAGCATCTGCCGTTTTTTGAAAGAAAACTCCATTTTTCTACAATTTTTGGAGCTATTTCAAACCAGTTAGGATTTTCTTTGAAAACCTTAATTTTCTTTACCGGATCAATTTTTTTTTGCAGATTCTTGGTGGGTTTTTCGAGAGCTCAACTGAGTTGTCCGTTTTTTCTGGGTGCCTTGATTTTTGTGCCTCAATTTTTGAGCCAGCAAATCCAGAATTTGACAACATTCCTTTTGGGTTTTTTGAGCTCTCAATTGGGTTGCTGTTCGTTTTTTGTGTGCCTCAATTTTTGAGCCAACGAATTTAGAATCTGACAGCATATTCTTTCTGGGTTTTTTGAGCTCTCTTCAAGGTACCACTTTCTTTTTTCTGGGTCTTCCGACATTTTGCCTTGACGTACGTGCCTTCTCAGTTCTACACATTTTTCACTGAAAATCGTGCCATGGCATCTCTAACAAATATTCTGCTCGAGGGTAATCAGAAGTTCAATGGTCGGAATTATAGCATGTGGAAGTAGCGGATGCTAACCATCTTCGAATATTGTGGTAGTGATGCGGTGGTTCTGGGTACTACTAAACATCTGGATGCAGCTTGTTTTGATTAGGTTACATATGACCAGCATAATTGGGAGGTGGTGATGCTTCTCAAGTTATCAGTGGTTGATGATCATCTCCCTCAGATTCCATCCGACAAAACCATTGCCGAGATTTGGGAGCACCTCAAAACTCTGCATGAGACTTCAGATAAAAGAAAGGCTTTCTTTCTCAAGAACACTTTATTTTCTATTGTCATGGATGAGCGAAAATCGCTCTGGGATCACCTGAATAGGATTCAAGAAATCTATGATCAATTGCTTGCCATTGGACGCAAGATGGAGGAAGAGGACATTGTGGTAATCACCCTCAAAAGTTGACCCAAGTCCTACGAGCATTTTATCAAGACTCTCAACATCACTTCGATGGGTGTTGACCTGAAGTTCATTGATCTCTGCACACTTTTGCTTTAGCAAGATTGGTGGAAACAACAGCTTGGTAGTTGTTCTAGCACCACCTCCATAGAGCAAGCCTTTGCTGCTAAATCGTTTCAGAAGGATAAGGGCAAGTCTCATTCTAAGCAATCTTCTTAGCAGAAGCCCTCTGCTCCAACATTTGAAGGCTCTAAGAAAAAGAGCATTCAATGCAACTATTGCCACAAGTATGGTCACATGAAGGTTGAATGTCCGAAGCGCTTAGCTGCCCAAATTGAGCAATCTGGTTCGGTGCCCAAAGCGAACAGTGTAGAGCACACTAAGCAGACAGAATCTGCCTTTTATGCCTTCATGGCTAAAAGACCAGCAAATCATGTCAAGTTGTCTGCCTGGTACATTGATTCAGGTGCCTCTCATCATTTCACCCACTGTAAAGACTGGTTCACTGACTACTAGCCTTATTCAGATTTAGTTATTTTTGGTGGCGGGGAAGAGTACATTGTTGTCGGCAGAGGCAACATACAGATTCAATTTGCTGGGAGGAATCTCATTTTCCTCGATGTATATTATGTTCCAGGGATGGAACTAAATCTACTCTCAGTCAGTCAGATGCTGCGACACTCTCCATTGTTGGATGTCATCTTCAGTTCACATCAGTGCACCATCACTGATCGGGAGATTCAGTCTGTTGTTGCAGTTGGCCTTGAGGATCATGGTCTTTTCAGACTTGTTGATTTTGGTGTTTCTCAGGACCTAGCTATGGCTTCTTGGCGACCTTCTGTCAGTACACTTTGGCATCAGCGATATGGGCACTTAAATGTGCGCTAGCTTGCTCGAGACGAGCTTGTCCTCGGATTGCCAGAGATTCAGACTCAATAGCTTGAAGTTTGTGATGCATGCCAAGCTGGGAAGCAACATCACACACCTTTTCCTGTTGGCGATTCATGGCGGGCTTCTCAAGTACTTCAACTTGTTCATGCAGATATTTGCGGCCCTATGGCTACTCCTATTCTTGGGTCCAAGTATTTTCTGTTGTTTGTTGATGATTTCAGTAGAAAAATGTGGGTCTATTTTCTTAAAAATAAATCAGATGTGTTTATTGTATTTCAGAAGTTTAAACCTTTAGTTGAAAAAGAGTCTAGGAAATCTATTATTGCTCTTAGGATAGATAATGGGGGGGAATTTTGTTCTATTGAATTCTCTAGCTTTTGTGATATTCATGGCATCAAGCGCCCGTTAACCACACCCCACACACCACAACAAAACAATGTAGTTGAATGTCGGAACAGAACAATCACCGAGATGGCTAGATCCATGCTCAAACACAAACATGTTCCCAAGCAGTTTTGGGCAGAAGCAATTAACACTGCAGGCTACCTTTTGAATCGGTCACCCACTGTGGTGGTCAAAGGCAGGACTCTGGAAGAGGCCTGGTTAGGTCGCAAGCCCAAAATCAGTCACCTGAAGGTTTTTGGCTCTCTTGCCTATGTTTGGATCCCTGATGGGTCATGCACCAAGTTGGATGCCAAGAGTCAGAAACTCATGTTTGCTGGATATAGTAGTCTTCACAAAGCCTACTGCTTGATCGACACTGAGACACTCGTCTCCTGCACATCTGTGATGTAGTCTTTGATGAGCAGCGAGGACCATTCATGCCGGTCTCTTCTGTTCCTGATTCAACAGACCAGCCTATGAAGGCTCATGATTTGGGAGTTCGGCTTCCATTAGGTCCACCTGATGGGAGGGCTCCAACAACTCCATTAACTCTAGTAGTACCAGTGATTCCTGTACAGACACCTCCGATCTCTCCTGCAGGATCACTCAGATATGCAGATGCTTCACCTGATTTTGATCTAGATTCTTCTGATGAAAAACCTGATCATAGTGCATCTCTTGATGCTAATGTTGGTCCTCCTCTGCGGCCTAAATGGTGGGTTAAGACACTTGCTGATCTTCGGGATGATGAGCTCATCAAGGGGAGAACTGCTAGGAAAAAGAGCAAACCTACAGAGATTGTTAATATTGCTCTCATGGCCAACATTCACAGTGTGTTTGAACCTCAACGATACTTAGAGGCTAAAGGAATTCCAGAGTGGGAACAAGACATGAATTTTGAACACCAGAGTTTGCTGAAGAATCACACTTGAGTCCTTTCTGATCTTCCACCAGGGAAGAAACCCATTGGCTGCAAAATAAAGTATAAGTTTGATGGTACTTTGGATACAAAGCTCGTTTAGTTGCGAAGGGCTTCTCTCAGTGTCAGGGCATTGATTACGAGGAGACCTTTGCTCCTACAACAAAGATGAGCACTATCAGATTAGTCCTAGCCATGGTAGCTCAGTTTGGCTGGCCGGTCCATCAGATGGATGTCAAGAGTGCTTTCCTGAATGGTGACCTACAGGAAGAGGTCTACATGACGCAACCTCCTCGTTTCAAGGTTGCTGGTAAAGAACACCAGGTACTCAAACTAGTGAAAGCTCTCTATGGCTTGAAGCAGGCCCCTAGGGCATGGTACATGAAAATTGATAGTACCTCACTGATCAAGGCTTCTAGAGGAGTTCTTCAGACTCAAATTTGTACATCAAGACTACTGACAGTGACATCATCCTTTTGATCATTTATGTGGATGATCTGATCATCATTGGCAGTTCAACATCTTTGATTCAGGGAATCAAATAGAGTTTATGCTAGTCTTTTGATATGACTGGCCTCGGACTCATGCATTATTGCTTCAGTGTTGAGGTTTGGTAGCAGTCTTCTGGTATATTCATTTCTCAGTCCAAATATGCCAGGGCCCTGTTAGACAAGTTTCAAATGTAGGATTGCAAGCCTGCATCTACACCTATGGAGAAAGGTCTGAAGTTATCAGCCAAGTCGGATTCTCCTCTAGTTGATGATACTACATATAGGCAACTAGTAGGCAGTCTCATCTATCTCTTTGCTACTAGACCTGATATCAGCTTCGCCGTCAGCTACATTTCATGCTTTATGACAGCTCCCAAGGCTGATCATTGGATGGCTGCTAAGTGTGTCCTTCGTTATGTGAAGGGCACTACTGATTATGGAATTCTATACTCTCGGAGTCCTAATCCTAGACTCAGTAGATTCACAGATTCAGATTGGGCAGGCTTTGTTGACAATAAAAAGTCAACCTCTGGATATGTGTTTAGTTTGGGATTTGGTGTTGTCACATGGACCAATAAGAAGCAACATGCCGTTTCCCTCTCCTCTACAAAGGCCGAATACAGAGGGACAGTTAAGGCAGGTTGTGAAGCTGTTTGGCTTCGTTCGATGCTTGGGGATATGCAGATGTCACCAGCAGGCCCGACCACTTTGTTTGTTGATAACGAAGGCGTTATCAAGTTAGCACGGAATCCAATCTTCCATGAAAGCACCAAGCATGTAGATGTTCACTTTCACTGCATTCAGCAATTGGTTGACGACGGGACAATACATTTGCAGTATGTTCCTGCAACGGATCAGATTGCAAACATTCTCGCCAAGCCTCTTGGTCCAGACAAGGTTGCCAAATTCAGACAGCTTGGTGTAGTGGATAGATTAACCATCAAGGGAGGGTATTACAATAATAGTTAGTTTCTATTAATGGTTATCTATTTAACTCTTGTAAATCTACTGTAAATATTAGAATCTTTCTAATATTTAGTTTTCAGTTAGTTAGAATAGAATGTTTTTATTCTTTACGAATGTTTCCTAAGGAAACATTGTTCATTCTTTTGTATATGTTGATCTTTCTATCTCTGTTAATATATCAAGTATTTTACCAATTACTTCCCGTAATAAATATAACAAAAACACTCAGCATCTAGCCTGCCATAAATCCTACCAGTCCAAACTAAACTCTTTTCTTACATCCAGAGAGAGGATAGGCCACTTGCTCAATAATGAATTTAATTGAGAAGTTGCGTCCATTAAGTCGGGTGAAGGTTCTTGAATCAATCTCTAGTGCTTAATGTTTGTTATCTATTCCCCCAAAATTTTACTATGTTGATCCTCTAGTCTCTGAAAAATATCCAGTTCAGATTGTGGAATATCCATTAACCATGTCTTCTTCCAGAAATCTACCACAATTCCATTTTTTAATTCTATATTAGCTTGTGTATCAATAATCTTCTGTAAAATTTGAGAAATCCAGTCATTGATCCTTAAGGAAGCAATTTTTGGGAGAAGACCCAACCAACTCCAGTTTTGTCCAAATATCTTGAATGGAGAATTCTACTTTGTAAACATTACTTTTCAAATACTTTCTCCACAAAAGCTTCGCATGCAAAACTTATATTTATAATTATATTATTTTGAAAACCAAGACCACCACATTTTTGGTGAGACACTTGAACCCAACCTTTTTAACCATGCCTTTTCTTCTCCTTATTCCCCACTGCCATAAGAAAAACCTTTGAACATGAAAAATCACTTTAGAATTTTTTTTGAAAATTCTAAAAACTGTAATAGCTGCAAGAGAAGATTTAATTGATTGAATACTTCCTGCCTGCTAGGGAAATCCACATTCCTTTTCAAGTAGAAATATTATTTTGAATTCTTTACACTCTTTAATGGAAGCTTTTTTAACAATCAAGAGCTTTCCTAAATAAGATCTAGAAAGCTTTGCTAATTTCAAAACCAAGAGTTTCTTATACTTCACTACAATTCAAATTTACAAAAAAATTCTTGGATTTATTAATATCTATTTTTTGGCCAACAACTTCACCATAATTGTCTAAAATTCTTTTTAAGGCTTGTGTTTCCTGAATAGACGCTTCACCAAACAACAATGTGTCATCAACAAATTGAAGAGGAGATATTCTCCTCATTTGAAATAAAATTGTCACCTTTAATTGTTTGCCTTAGAAATTCATTCTTTAGTGTTTAACCTAGAATTTTGGCTAAAACAATGTCATGGCCCCAACATAAAATATCTATACGAGCATAAGAAAATCATCTTACTCGTAAGACTTCACAATTTTCTGCAAATATCAGAGCTAGCAAGCAAATGAATATTTTAGGGGCGTGAAGATGCGGACTTCATCATGGCATCCAAATTCTTCAATTTTGTGAGATCTCTGAGAGAGGCAAAATTGTAATAAGGTTGTATTGTCAGCCACTTGAAATAAGTAAAGACAATCACCTTGATGCTCCCACTTGATATGCCAAAGGAAGACCAATGCGGTGTGACTAATGAGTCACTATTGGCTCATACTTAGCATCATAATGTGATCAAAGGATTCACTGATTCCTGGAATTTTTGTAGAAATCAACTATCCTCCCTCAAACACATACTTCTGCCAGCAAACTTCATAAACGTTAATTACCTTACCTCCAATATCAGGCACATGAACTTCTGTCTCCATATTTCTTCTTCAATGAAAGGAAAAGTTGGCAAAACACCATAGGAGAATATACACCTTGGTTTGAATGCAGCAGTCAATATAATTTGATTTCTAAGAGAATGTCGTAAGAAATAAAATGATGGCTTAAAAAAAGATGGTCATAGAAAGTGAATTGCTAACCATTGATTGTAATTAACACGCTACTTAAATATTAGCAACTGGGAGATAAGATAAGCTAAGATAATATATGCAAACAAAGATTAAATAGAGGAAAGTAGTGAAGATACTTAAGAGTTAAGACAATGGTTGAGGAAAATAGTTAATTGAAGTAAAATCGATTAACCATAAAGAAGGGTATCTATTATGATGAGTAATTGGTAAAAATATAATGTATTGAATGAAGAACAAATTAGTTCTTAAATAGATTTACAAGAGACGATGTTTCTAAATAAGAAACAGTCATAAAAATAGAAACTACATCTACAAGATATTTATATTATAGATAACCATTAAATAAATAGAAAGATATTATTTTAATACCCTCCCTTAATGGTTAATCTATCAACTACACCAAGTTGTTCTGTGATTTTAACAAACTTATTAGGACCGAGAGGCTTGGTGAGAATATCTGCAGTTTGATCCACTGTTGGAACATATTGCAACTGAATTATCCCGTCTTCAACCAACTACCGAATGTAATGACAATGAACATCTACATGTTTGGTTCTTTCACGGAAGACCGGATTCTTGGCAAGTTTGAGAACTCCTTGATTATCAGAGAGCAAGGGAGTCAGACCATCTTGAGATAGATGCATATTTGCTAGCATTCAACGAAGCCAAACTGCCTCACAAGTTGCCTTAACAGCTGCGCGATACTTTGCTTTTGTAGATGAGAGTGAGACTGCATGCTGCTTCTTACTACTCCAAGTGACTGTACTAGATCCCAAACTATACACATATCCAGAGGTTGATGTCTTATCATCAACGAAACCTGCCCAATCTAAATCTGTGAACCCACTGAGTCTAGAGTCATGACTCCTAGTGTAATGAAGTCCATAAACAGAGGTGCTACCCAATGATCAGCCTTGGGGGTTGTCATGAAGCGTGAAATGTAGCTCACTGCAAAATTGAGATCAAGTCTAGGGCAGTGAGATAGATGAGACTGCCCACTATTTGCTTGTGAGTGGTTTCATCAACAGGAGGAGAAGCAGACTTGGCTGATAATTTCAGCCCTTTCTCCATAGGTGTGGAAGCAGGTTTACAATCTTGCATTCCAAACCTGTCAAGCAAGTTCCCGACATACTTAGACTGAGAAAGAAAGATGCTATTGTCAGTTTGCCGAACCTCAATACCTAAACAATAATGGAGAAGCCCCAAATCTGTCATATCAAAATCCTTGCACAACTCTTGTTTGATTTTTGCAATCAAATGTGTTGAACTGCCAGTAATGATCAAGTCATCTACATAGACAACAAGAAAGAGAATATCATCAACAGAGTGTTTGATATATAGATTACTGTCAGAAGGGCAACGTTGAAAACCATGAGCAAGCAAGTACTGATCAATTTTGATGTACCATGCTTGAGGAGCCTGTTTGAGTCCATAGAGTGCTTTCTTGAGTCTACATGGTGTTCTTTGCTGACAACCTTGAAACAAGGAGGCTGCGTCATGTAGACTTCTTCCTGCAACTCATAGTTGAGGAAGGCACTCTTAACATCCATCTGATGGACTTTCCATCCACACTGAATTGCAATGGCGAGAAGAAGACGAATTGTACTCACCTTGGCAGTAGGAGCAAATGTCTCCTCATAGTCAATGCCCTCCCATTGCGTGAACCCTCGAGCAACTAATCTGGCCTTGTATTTATCTAAGGTACCATCTGCATGGTACTTGACCTTATATTCCCATTTGCAACTAATGGGTTTCTTCCCTGGAGGAAGATCATAGAGAACCCAGGTGTTGTTCTTCTAAAGACTTTGGAATTCTGCATCCATTGCCTATTCCCACTCTAGAATCCCTATTGCCACTTTAAATGTCTGAGGCTCATAAATACTATGAAGGTTGGCCATGAGAGCAAAATTAACCGGATTTTGCTACTTGCCCTTACTTCTAAAAGCTCTATCCTCAATGAGCTCATCAAAACAAAGATTGCTGATGGTCTTGACCCACCACTTAGGCTGGAGAGATGTGCCAACCTCAAAAGGAGGAATAACTTGATCTAGAGGTGGAAGAGGATCTACAAATAGTAGAAGATCAACATCATTCGGAGGAAATTTAGGTAGTGCATCATCAAATACAGAATCTGCATTCCCTCTCATTAGGGGAACCAAATGGAAGGCAAACACCAAAATCTGAAGCCTTCAAAGGCTGATCTTCAGAACTCTTCACAGACGAGGAAAGTTGAAATGGTCCTCGTTCTTCATCAAAAAAAACATCTCGACTTAAGATAAGACGATCAGTGTCTACATCAATCAACCGGTAAGCCTTATGGTTGTTACTATAACCTGTAAACATGAGCTTTTGACTCTTGGAATCCAACTTGGAGTGCTGAGCATCTGGAATCCATACATATGCTAAAGAGCCAAAAACTTTCAGATGGCTGATCCGTGGTTTGCGACCAGTCCAGGCTTACTTAGGAGTCTTCCCCTTAATTGCATATGTGGGAGACCGATTAAGGAGATAGACCGTAGTAAACATTGCTTCTGCCCAATACTTCTTAGGAACATTCCTGATTTCCATCAAAGACCTGGCCATTTTTGTAATGGTGCGGTTGTGACATTCTACAACGCCATTTTGTTGAGGGGTGTATGGTGTGGTTAACTAACGTTTTATGCCATGTGTATCACAAAAAGTAGAGAAAGCAGTAGAACAAAACTCCCTCCCATTATCAGACCTAAGAGATATAATAGAACACCCAGACTCTTTTTCTACTAAGGCCTTAAATTTCTAAAATATAGTAAACACATCTGATTTCTGTTAAGAAAGTACGCTCACATTTTTCTACTGAAATCATCAACAAAAAGTAAGAAATACCTGAACCCAGTAACAAAAGTAGTATTCATTGGACCACATACATCAACGTGGACCAACTAAAGTACCTTTGAGGCTCGCCATGAGTCGCCATCCTTGAACGGTGTCTTGTGCTGCTTTCCAACTTGACAAGCTCCACAAACTCGCTGATTCTAAGTTTGAATATCAGGTAGGCCATCTACTAAATCTTCTCGAACAAGATGAGCAAGATTCTGAATGTTTAGGTGACCATATCACTGATGCTAGAGATTGCTAATAGAGACTGATTTTGCTCCGAAGGCATGCTCAAAAGTATCACTAGAATCCACTAGTCTATATAGACCATGATCCTCTATGCCAACAACAATAGTAGTGCGAGTTGCACGATCATCAATAGAGCACTTATGTGCACTGAAGACAACATCCAACTATGGAGAATGTCGCATGATCTGACTCACTGAGAGAAGGTTAAGTTCCATGCTAGGAACATAGTATACATTTAGGAATATGAGATTCCTCCCACCAGATTGGATCTAAATGTTGCCCTTGCCGACAACAATATACTCTTCACCTCCTCCAAATATAATTGAATCAGTAAAGGGAGAAAAATCTGTAAACCAATCTCGCTTGTGAGTGAAATGCCAAGAAGCACCAGAATCAATATTACCAAGCAGAAGATTTGACATGGTCTGCAGGTCTTTTAGCCATGAAGGCGTAAAAGGCAAACTCTTTCTGCTCTGTGTGCTCAACAATATTGGCTTTAGGCTGAGACCCTCCTTGCTTCCGCTGCTCGGAAGCCAAACGATTGCGACAATCTTGACCGCTTTCCAACATTACGTTGATCAATGATGCTTGATGCCATCTTGCACGTTTCCCAATGCACAAAAAACAAAAAAAAGAGGAGGCGCAAACACAAAATTTGAAACATGAATCCCAATGTAGAAAACAAAGGTTGAATCAAGTACATGCTTAAAAAAAGTGATGAAATATGGCTGACATGGATTTCAAGAATTTTTTTTGGCTGACCTAGAAAAATCTAATGAAGACCTAGATGAGATCTCAAAAAACCCAAAAAGAATCTAAAATCAGAATAAAATTCCGACGACGCAAAATTCGAGGCACGAAAATTGAGATAACCAAATTTTTTTGTCAACAACCCAGTTGAGATCTTGAAAAACCCACAAGGAATTTACAATCAAAAAAATTCTGACTTGAACTGAAGGGTCAAAACCCTAGTCGAAAAAGCTGAAACACTAGGTGGCCATGGACGAACCAAAACTTGACGTAGAAAAATAAAATGGCCGCCAGCAGCAAAAAATGACCAAAAATATGGTAAAAATACACCAAGAAGAGGCCGCACGATGAAGCAATGGCCATTGTCGGCCCTAAATGCACCAGATAAAGAGACCAATTGCTGAAAAACGGGTTGAGGATCTGAAAAATGATTTTCGTTTGCAGCAAAAACGACCTAGAAACAGGTTCGATAAAGTCACGATTTTTGGTTTTTTGACCAGCAAGCAAAAGAAAAACGACCCTCAGAAAAAAAATAGTACCAAAAAATGCCTAGCATTGTGCTTGGGATTTTGCAGCGAAAACGACCTAGAAAACGTGCAAACCCTAGTCGGGATTTGAAAACTAAGCAAGATCTCAGAATTTTTTTTGAAAAATTTAGAACTGATAATTTCCTAAGATTTTATTTTTTCCGAAAAACTACCTTTGCTCTGATACCATATTACGATGAGTAATTGGTAAAAATTTAATGTATTGAATGAAGAACAAATTAGTTCTTAAATAGATTTACAAGAGATGATGTTTCTAAATAAGAAACAGTCGTAAAAACAAAAACTATGTCTATAGGATATTTACATTATAGATAAACATTAAATAAATAGAAAGATATTATTTTAATAGTATTAACAAAAGGACGTGTCCTTTCTAGTGAGCCACAATTTTCAAAAGAGATGCACCCTTTCATATGGATGTATTAAGATATAAATATAAATAAGTTTATTCAAGGAAAACATCATTGATAGAAGGAGAAACATACAAAAGGGAAAGAGGAAGAATAGTTTTAAACTATCGATATCTTGGTACGAGTACCATTTGATACAAATATTTGACAACAAGTATTTTGGTGATTGTTATTGTTTAGGCTTTGCATATTATAAAGATCAAAATTATAATGAGTGGACTATTTATATAGGCATTTCTATATTATATTAATAATTTAATGTGAATCTTATAATTATCTTATTTAGTAATGATCAGTATATTATTGGTGTAAGGATTTAATACAAAAAGTATGTATAAGACATTTATATTTTCTAACCGTTGTAATTAATCATGATAAGGAAAGTAGTTGTCATGACTGGGAAAACAACGATGAGGCCATCTTCTAAGCATGCCACCTCATGGTTGTGACCGGGGAATCCCCATGGGGCCAAGGGGGGACAAAGCTGAGTGCCTTTGGGCTTATGAAGGATAGGCTTTTGGGGCACCTTATTGTGAATACTACTTATAGTCCCCACCATGGTGAATGGGTGTTCAATCAATAGAAGCAAGTTAGGAATGACAAGATGAAGGAGAACAACGATAGGACCCCGCACTAGGTAGCCCACCTCATATGTATGGCAAGGGCCACTTGAGGCCAAGGGGGATCAATGTATCCACTCTTGGGCCTAGCGTAGGAGGTTCCTAGGGCACCTCATCAAGTTGCCCTACCTTATCACTTCTATGATTGGGTCATCTACAACAATCTATCTAATTGATTTACATCCCTTAAATGTGTTATTTATAATTTTAAGAAATCTAACTATGACATTATGATTATATATGAACCCTAATCGTGTTGTAGGATTTCATGTTTGGGATTACATAACTAAAGAAATCTTATGTACAGTAAACTCTAACCCTAATCTTGTTAGGGCAAAATTCTAGGGCAAGGTAGAAAAGGGACATTACAAATAATGAATAGGAAAGGTGTTATTGGATCTCCTTGTCTTAATCTTTGTCTAGTTTAGAAAATCCTAGAGAGGATTTGATTGATTAAAATTGTAATAGCAAGGAGATCCAATTATGAAATCAATCTATTCAAATTTTTAGTAAAAGTAAACCTCTCCGAAAATTTCAGGAAAAAATGCCAAGACCTGCTATCACATGCGTTATTCATATCCAATTTGATTAATGTACTCTTCAAACTCTAATTTTTAATTGACTGAATGGCTTAACAAGCACTAATTATAACATCCAAATTTTTCATCTAGGAACAAACCCACTTTGCTCATTAGAAATGTTTGTTGGGATCTAATTCTTGACTATGCCGAATTAGATGCTATAGTTGCACAATATGCCAAAGTCTCTATATATAAGGCATCTTTTGAATATGATATGGCTAGTGGGGTGGCACTGCAACAGTTTGTCTTTCAAATGAAATTGAACTAGATATAAAGGTTCCTGCTCTCAATAAAGAGCAATATGAAAATTGTTGTGTATTAATTGTAATTTTCATTTTGTATTGACACTTGACAAATCATTGAATTATCATATTGTGAATTTAGTTAAATCTTATACATAAATGCTTTTGGCGCATAGATTCCCAATAAATAAATTTATGTCTACTTGCTAAAATTGTTGTTCAAACGTCTTATGAGAGATCTTGTGTGTGTAGGTAAACTATATTATTTTGTCAAGTTTGCAGGCTTTGTATCGCTAGTCTTACTAAAGTTGGTGATTGTGGCTTTGTATGCATTTAATAAATGCCATTACCTATTCGTTTTCACTTTCTAATTGAATATTTGTGTTGAAATCATATTTTTTGGCCTTTGCTTTTAGCTAGAAAGAGTGAGCATTAATTAGCTGCAACAAGCTGTTTTCATTAAGTTAAAATACAAAAGTCTTTTGTTTATCTAGGGACCGGCCGAAGGCAGTTGGGGTAGGCCCGTTCATCCCTATCAAGTTGAGCAGCGACACCTTGGTCTTTTCTTTAAGATAAAAAATTCACTTGTCCGGCGTTGTGAATAGTAGGGAGTTGTTGGCGCCCCCCTCCTACAATCCTATGGGCAGTTTGAAGTCCAAGCACAACTGGGTACTCCTTCCCACCGCTGTGCTAATATGAGATGGGTTCAAAGGCCAGGGCCATATAAACCCGTTACATGAAATGCTCCGAATCCAAAACAAGCTGCTTATTCCTCTTTCCATCATTATTTGTTCATTTCTTGAAATAAGGAGTTTTTTATGTCCTGTGAACAGCAAATGGTGAACGTCTTTTTGTACCTTGGGGTGGGCTCGCCTTCCCGAATTCATTGAGAAATGATAATTGATTGATATTCAATCTTAAACAAAGGAGAGAAATACTCCTTAAATAAACAATTACGAGAAGATTTTTCCATAATGGAAATGATTGAGAACTAAAGATAGAATAGAAAGTTATTAAACTAAACAATCTAAAGAGCAAGAAGCTACTAAAAATTGACTGACTGACTTAAAAGAAAGTTTTTGATTAAAGCAAAAAGAGGTTTTGAAGGGACCCAAAACCCTTTACATAAAGATTACATAAGATATACCACGAAAGCCCACCAAAACATGAAAGAACGGAGCAAGACTACAACATGGGTTTTACCAACAGCCTCCCACAACCTGAAACAAAAGCTGCACAAAAAAAGTCAGCAAACAACCAAAAACCAAAGAAAGGACCAGAGAAAACTCTAGCCCAAGCACCCACAACCAAGATCCTTCAAGATTTAACTTTAGCACTGCCCTTGTGGGGAGGAAGAGTTATGTCAAAAGAAAGTTACATGATTATTATACTAAATATTACAATTTTACTTTATTACCCTCCCTTAATGGTCATTCTACTAACTACCCTATAGAAGACTTGACATATAATTTGCAAGTCATTTGGCCACGATTCCTTCTCTTCAAAACATTTTGTGACATGAGCATGCTGTTGATATCCTCCTTGGCTAGACTTCTGATTAGCCAACTGCTTTCTACAAAAGTTTTTCATATGACCAAGAACAAAAACAAGCTGAGTGCCTTCCAACTTGATGTTGGGTAACCAAGCCATCCTTCTCGTTATCTAGAGACCAAGATTAGCCTCTCAAAAAACTTCGATTTTTGTTGATAAAAAAATAGCAAAAAACTCAAACCACAATTTTGCCAAAAAATTTCAAAAGAAGTTGCTGCAAAACAGCACCATGATTTATGGAATTATCATCAAACCTGCAATGCAATGCGGAGATCAGACAATTTATGTGAAAAAATTGTCAAAAATTCCAGTACATTTGCGGGAATACTATTCTCCCTAGAAACCCTAAGTACGACCCAAAACACCCTTTTTACATTAGAAAAATCATGATTTTTGGGAAAAAAAAGTTCAAAACCCTTCATTGGTCACAAAATCCATTGTTGCACGAACAAAAACCTTTCCTTCGCACCATAAACAAAACCCACAATTTTTGGTGAAAAAATAACAAAAAACCTTTGTAGATCTAAAAAAGAGAGCTGCAAACACCACAATTTTTATTCATAGATAATCGCCAAAAAAAAATCCATGATTTTTGTTTTAAAAAAATTGGGCAAAAAACTTCTAGAAATTTCCTCGAAATTTATAAGTAATTAAACCATGAATTTTATTGGAAAAATTCGCCATAAACTAAGCTTTGCTTTGATACCATGAAATGATAATCGACTGGTATCCAATATTTAACAAAGGAGAGAAATACTCACTAAAGATGAAATAGAAAGTTACTAAACTAACTAAACAATTTAAAGAACATGAAGTTACTAAAAACTAACTGACTGACTTGGAAGAAAGTTACTTACATGACCATTATACTAAATATTACAATGCTACTTTAATAGTTTAGAGCAGAAGTGTAGAATCACCACGTGCCCTTACCCGAAAACAAAAAACTAGCAATTTTCTTAATTTTTTGTAATGAATATTCAAAATTTCAAGAGTTAAATTGTGTATATTTTAAAATGCTAGAGGTCATGTCCATAGGTTCTAGGGTTTTTTGTTTTTTATGTTTTTGTTACAAGGAGCTTCCCTTTGTAATTTGAAGAAAGGTTTTACCTTACATGCCGGTCTATTCTATATTACACTAAAAGGTGCAAATTAAAACATTAATAATGTAGAAATCAGCAAGGCATTGGAAAAGATAAAAATTAGCAAGAACATGAATCTAGCACCCCACTAGATCCAATCAGCCATCTAAGGGAGCAAATTCCTTAATAGGAAGAGGAAAGAATGGCATAAGAAGAGGGAGATCATCTAGTGGTACTTGTTTCCATTGCATAAAAGTGGGTTGTATGGCCTTTGAGTGCCTTCATGCCCAAAATGACAGTAGCTGAAGATGAAATGAGGCAAGCACACAAATGGTGCAAGTTGAAGAGGAATCAGAAAATCAAGTTGCCATATTATTGACAGCCTTACCTTCTAGCTAAGATGACAAAAACTAAGAAACACAAATTGAGATGCTTAAAGTTCATTTTAAGAAAGAAGACATTGTTTGCCTTTGAAAGACGTACAAATAGAGCTTGCCTGTAAAGTAAACACAACCCTCTCCATTCACAAAAAAAACAAAAAATAAAAAATTGTGAAGATGGCTATGACACAACCCACTCACTAAGCAAGCAAGAAAACGTTAAGCTGTTCTTCTGGCATTTCATCAAACAGTTAGCCTTGACTTCGAGGATTATATCCTTACCACAAATAAATTTCTGTTTTGAATTTAAGCATGCATTTTTCAATAAAAGGAAAAACCGTGATCAAACCTATTTTCAATTTCCCTTAGAATCTTCCTGAACTTCTGATCCTTATTTTAGCGGGAATATGAGGTTTTCTTTCTGCCAAAAACCGCAGATGGGTGAATTCAGGGTACAAATTCAAGAACTGCAAATGGGTGAATTTAAGGAACAAATTAAGGGCCTGTAGACAGGTGAATTCAGGGCACACATTTATGGATTCTTGACAGTTGAATTATCATATCTAACAAGGTGTTTTTGTTTTGTTAATGTGGATTGCTAGTTTGCTTAGATGCTCCTGCATCAGTTTCCTCAAACATAAATAGTATGAGATGTTCTATAAACCTTGTTAGTATCAGCAGATGGTAAACTTAATCATTTTTTTATAAAGAATATATTTTTAGTTGCTAGGTTGGCTATTGAATTTTTCTTACTTCCCTAAACATTTTTTTTAATTGTAGGCAGAAAGCATGTCATGCTTGGTATTAAATGTCCCTTTTACATTGCCTCCACTACCCAACAGAAAAATTTCTCTGAGCTCAACTAGAGAAATTGTGAAATCCACTTCAGAGGGGTGGAATTCGTCATTTCCATCTCTGCAACTCACAGTCCCTAACTGTGAACGTCTCCACCTGAAAAAAAAGGCAAGTTGGCATACATTTTACAGTTTCAATCTGTTAAACTTATATCTTTGTTGCTGAAGTTAGGAATTGATTATTTTTGTTATAGTCACTCATGATAGAACTGTACTGGTTCAATTGGTTTGAATTTCCCCACTTATGCAATGATATAGATCACATTTGGTTATCCAAATGTTTTTGTGAATATTGTCTATGTTTCTTTTGATGTTGCAGACATAATCTCAAAATTCAATCCTTTGCTGTGAGTGGTCCCATATTTAGAAACCTTCAAAATTTTATTTTTCTGTCAATATCATAAACTGAAGCTTGACAGGTAAAGTCTCTTTGCCCAATTAATGACTTCCTTCTTTGGCAAATATATCTGAATATGGCACGTACAGTTACTGAAATTTCATATAATCATGCTGAGAAAATGAATGAATGTCTGAACGCTACACCAACCACCTTTTAAGAGTCATTTTATAGCATTCCAAGTTATAACATGATTTTCATAGTACAAACACAGTGAAAAAACAAATTAATGAAATATTAATTATGATTATAAGTTCCACAGTGTTTGTAGCCATAGTTACCAGGTATTACAAATTCAATTTGAGTTGGAGGGCAAAAAGGTTGAGAAATATGACTTCACTGCCCGCTTTTCTTGTTAGTAGTCAATTTTTGTGACATTCACTAAGTTCACATATCTACTCAAGCTCAACAAATAAAAGGGGTCATTTCAAGGATGTTTGCAACATAACCCCTTTTAGATCTCTTAAAAATCTAAATAAAATCCAAGATTTCTCTTAGCTCTATCATTACAAAAATCCTGGGAACAACATTTTGTAAATATTTGTTCTAAAGCATCGCTTATTGCCAAGATTTTTGTGACATTTGTTAAGTGACAGATTGCATATGGAATTGTATGGAATGCATGTATGTCAATATGGAATTAGTGTGATCACGTTGGAGGGACGAGTGCACAAAGGTCTAAATCAATAGGAGTGTAATCTTGTCCTATGAGGACATTGCGTTGCATGCTATTCTATTTGTTTAGATCTGGTCGTGTACTGCTCCTGTCTCTTTCTGATATAGGTCTGCCTCTATCTTCTGGATGCACCAATCCTGATCCAGGTTTCAATCCAATAGGTCAGCACCTGGTGAACTGAGATATTTTCCCAAGCATTATAACTCGATCTCCCCAGAGCTATTTTGCTAAACTGAACAAACGAGTAAACACCAGATTTGGAAGACTTTAATAGTGATAGTTGATAAATATTCTTACTTGTCAATGAATGTGGTGGTGACTGATTGAATTGATAACTGTGACTTGGCAACTACATATTGAGCAGGTTGTGGCATTTTCATTAATAATCTTTTATGAAGAACTCTGGCCACAGATAGAGTTCAGAGTAAAAGAAAGCACAAGCGGTTAATACCAATGATATTGTATATGGTATATACAATATATTATGTAGCAATTGTAAAGAAAGTATTGAAATCACTAATGGCATAACATGAAAAGCTGGTCAAAATGGTAACATGTCTAAAGGGAATATTTGGAGGGAGGGGAATATTTTTCTAAATGCTATTGTTGAGAGTGTTCCAATAGAACACTAGCAATGCAGTTACACTCAAGTGGCATGCTTGTGGTGGAAATATCCATCTTGTTAAATTCACAAAAATTCTGGATGAATTAATTTGTCAATCATATGTGAAAACCACTGCAAGAAGGCCAACTGGTTGAGCTTGGAACTCACCATGTCCAAGGATGCGTCCCTTGTTTCTTTTTGTTTTGTTTTTATGTTTGTTGTGTTTGATAGGAGATAGAAATGTAGAAATGTATATATATTAATTGCAGCAAATTAACAAAGGAAATAGCTTGCAAATACAATATTTTAAATGCTCACAATCAGCTATAATCTGAAAGTACAAAACAATGACAAAACTAGAGATACCCAGAAGTTTTAATCTCATTACAAACAATTATTTAATATATAACATACCCATTTGCTGATCACATCAAATATTGGCAACTGCAGCAATAACCAGCAAACTCGCACCCAGAAAGTCTAGGTGCCACCTCAAAACTCCAGAAGAAGGGATGGCCTGATGTAGAACTGATTTTCCAAGGTTTGAAAGCTTCAAATATGCAAAACAATCACCCCAAACCCTCAATCGCTCTGCTTTGGAAGTCCCAGGCCCAACAGCAAGATGGTATGACCTGATGTAGAACTGATTTGCCAAGGTCTGAAAGCTTCAAATATGCTAAACAATCACCCCAAACCCTCCATCGCTCTGCTCTGGAAGTCCCAAGCCCAACAACAAGATGGTATGAGCAGCAATTAGATAGAGCAAACAGCGACCTCTTCAAACCCTTTCTAGTTGTCCTCTCTCAAGTCTTATCAAAAGATAGCCTGCACAAACTGCAGATTTATTTCAACAATGAAACCCAATTGTGATCTTTTGTGAAACCACCAAGAAATCCTCCAGATTGGATCTCTCACCAGCATGGAAGATGTTCCTTGCAAGGGTTTTGTCCTCACAAAGCCACAGGATGAGCAAGTTCAACCAGCAAGAGAAGTCTTCAAAATATCAAAACTAAGTGTAACAATTGAGCTCCAAAAACTTGCTTTTACAGACTCCCCAAAAGCTACGCCCAAATAGGATTGCTTTTTAATATAATTTAAAAATCCTTATGTCTCCCAAAGTGTTACCCATTCCAAGAAGACTCCTTCGATTATTATATTCGCACTTTTACTTAATAATTTGGCACCCATGTTGTCCCTAATCAAACATATTAAAATAACAATAAAGTTAAATATTTAATTTAACTTTATAACTTATTGTTATTTAATTTAATAGCATTCGACTATATCAAATATCAAGATATCATCATTAATTGCATCCACTGACCAGTCTAAAAATAGTAATGTTAACAAATGACCTAGTCATTGCTTCTAAGTGACTAAAAATACTATGGGAAGACTATCCAAACCCTCTCCTACAAAGGGTGTTACACACATCTCAACTAGCAGAGCTCAAAGAAACCTTTGTCACTGCCAAACCGTTGGCTCAAATTGTCATCATGAGTTCTCTAACCCAAACTCATTAGCCTACGAAAACCCACTGAATAGGGTAGTGGTCCACCATAATGAAGTGCTTAGGAAGGGGACATTGCAAAGGAAATGACAAAAAACAGAAGAGGTGGAACTGCAACAAGCAAAACCCTAACCTTCTGCTTGAAGAACTTCTATAATGATGAATCCGTCTTCATTGAAGAAACAATAGTTATACATGACACAACTGACAAATGCTAAAGTAAAGGCTACACAAAAGGTCTGTAATAAGATCAAAGAACAAAGGGTTGCAAGGGAATGTCATGTCCTCACCCTGAGACCTCCTCAAAAATATATATCTGATTAGAAAATTGTCTTATATATAAGACATCACAATTTTCTTCTATTTAGCCGACCTTGAGATTGATAAAATAGGTAAAAACAAAAGCTGGCCGATCACCTTTGCCAAGACAAACATAACAAACTCTTTACTGCTGGACAACCCTTCTTTATTAACAAACAAGATGAAGTACTCCTTTATATGTTGGCCGACCAGCATACAAATAATCAAGGGGTGACCACTATTAATATCTAGCAGTGATTCTAATGAAAATAGATAAAGATAAATGTTTATAGGAGGCAGCGATTGTGAGGTGTCATGACTCATGACAGGTTGTGTCCATTCATGGAAGGGTTGTCCACAAGAGAGGCTTCAGTTCATAAATGATTATGTGGGATATATGGAGGAAACGACAATGAGAGAAAGGGCAGCAAGCAAGACATCGGAAGAAATCAGACTTTCAGTGATCAGAATCAGGCCTGCTGTAAATTAGCAACCAATAACATTTCTATTTACAGCTATGGTGCATTGCATCAGAAATTTGGCAGGAGCAGATTATGGAACAAACAGAAAAGTCATCATATCTGCAGCAAGGCAGTATCTCCCTATTTATGAACCGACTTATAAAGCAGATCAGAAGCTATGAAAAAATCGGACTCTGGGATTAAGAAGGATTGTGAGCAAATCTTAAGGAAGGGTATGAACTGTTAATGTTATTGTAGTACGGTCGGATTCCTTCAGGCTGACATAGATAACTTAAAGGTTGTGATAATATAATATAATTATAATTATGTTGCATAATTATTATATTATATAATAATTTAATAATTATTATATATTAATAATATAATATTTGTGCCACTTGGAAGAGTGGCGTCCCTTGGTGAAGGGGCACCACAAAAGGTATAAAGAAAGATTAATCTTCCTCTCTTGAATAATAATAGATATCACACACAATCTGCTTTATTGAGACTAAGCAGTGCTTGAGGGAGACAACCGGGTATTGTCTAGGCTGGGAGGGCAAATCAGTGCCCATGGTTAAATGAGCATGGAAAAACAACATATCAAAGCCAAGTTGGTCTCAGGGAGTAGCTCGGTTAGAGGAATGGCTTAAGGTTGTTGCAAAGGGTGATATAGATCCAGGAGAATCTCATTCGCTCAGAATCTTTCCAACATTCTTCATCTTGCGGCTTTGTACAAGTATGACGGAATTTACATTGGCAACAACATTATAATCTTGAAGCACCTCTCGAAGCTATGGAATGCAATTGGGGCTCAAACTATGGATCCAAAGAATAGGACTTGGAATCGCTTAAATAATGCGGTTCTAGTATTCGACAAAGGGCATCCTTTGGTGTGGAAGTTCATTCAGGAGTTCGCTCACCTTTAATGGCAATAAAAGGGGGCGCAATGGCCCTTATCTTGTTACTCACATTGTCACTAGGGCTTACAATTGGCTCGGCTACGACTTTCAAGTTTTGCCGCCCATGTTTTTTTTACACTGTGGATTGGACTTGGATCTACAAATATTTCAAGCGGCTGGACGACAATTTGGGATATACGGGAAGATAGATGCAAAAGACCTGTGTCGAAGACCATATGAATGGAATAGAGAATCATCCTAGAGACTGTGCATACCTTGAAAATGAAGGAGCCTATGTGTATCAATCATATAAAGAGAAAATTCTTAATGAACATGGTTAAGGAAGCAAATGCAACCCCTAATGGATTCATACAAATAAATGGTCAATACACTACAAGAACTAAAACACGGTTATTGCAATTATCATTCATGTCGTGCAGATGAAATATATTATGGAATGGAAAAAGGACCAACTTGCGGAGATCCATTCGGCAACGCATTCCACATTCAGCAAACGAGAAAAGATAGAGCCTAGTCAGCGATAAGACTTAAGTATTTGATTCTAGAGGGTGACGGGAACTTCTGGAGTTTCCCTCAGTGCTGAGCAAACATAGTCACTCCAATATTGAACCAGTAAAATGGATGGACCATCAACGTTTAGAATCATATAATTCAACATCAATACAAATTTGAAGTCGAGCAGACAACCCCATCATAGATCGAACAACAAAGACATGAATGACATCGTTGGTTCCAGTCTCGACATTAGTCGACATTATATTATTGGATAAATAATAACAATAAAGTCGAGCTTATAGGAGGTTACAGTCACCTAAAATCCACAAAGTAGATGCAACTAGCAAAGTAATTAAGAGTAAGACACAAGAATTCTCAGAGTTAAACTAATCAAATAGAAACTGGTAGACTGGGGCTGCGTAATTATTATATTATCAATATAATAATATGAGGTTTGAAGGATCATCATGTGAGGTTTATAGTGTCTATGTAACTGCCCGAATATTTTAACTATACAGTTAGTCAGAGATCAGTGCTGACAATGAATATATTTGCATTGCTCGTGGTGAGCTAACTATGTAGAATGATTATTCCACTGATGCTAAAGAAACCATTAATAAGAATAATTGTTCTTCATTTGACAGAGACAATCCTGTTAATAATATTTCTGAGACTTCTTTGCATTCTTCGATTGAGAATGGGACCGAACCATTTTTGAACGTGGATATTTGTGACAAAGAGTCTCACAATTATCCAAGTCAATCAGGTAGTATTGACATGAATGTAGATGGAACCCCACAAGTGTTGCATGAAAGCATTAGAGTCTCAGAGGAAATTGGAAAAAGAGAGTCTCAAAGTAGTGATGAAGACAACTAGGTTGAACTTGGACTGTCAGGATCACTTGTTCTGGATTCTCTGGGTAAGCCTGGGGAAATGTGTCACCTTCAGTCCAAGGGCTACTTAGATTATTTTGAAGATAACTCGATAGTCATCAAATTAGTTGAGGGCTAGAACTACTCCCTTAAACCTTCCAGATATAAACTTTGGATGCCATAGAATTTATAGGGGCCTTGGTCCGGCAGCCATATAATTTTAGGGGCCTACTATTATAAGTAAGCTGCACAAAAAGTTCCAGTGGACAGTTGCACATAATCAGGCCTGCTCAAAGATAACTCTTCAAAGGATGTACCTTTTCTTCATGCCAAAGAAGAAAATTTGTCAGACTCCTTGACATAGACACATCATCTATGTTTGAGAATATCTCGTCTTTCTAGTGATTTGGGATAAATTCAAGATCGTCATATTCATAGTTGGAGTAATGGACCTCCTCCAATAGCCAAGTATTCAAGCTATGCATTACAAATACCTTTGCATGAACAAAGGAATTTCAAGTTGCTGTTGTGAGATGTCGATGAAGCTTTTGGGAAACTATTTGAACCATCTACAGGTCTCTCTTTGATGAACGAAACTCAGAGTATGAGTCGCAGATTCATTCCTGTGGCACAAGCATTCTCAGTCAAGGTTCGTGAGAACTTAGTCCATATGTGCAACTCTTGGTTGGTGTAACAGAGTATCAAAGACCAGTGTTTATCTTCATTCTAGGTTGCTAGGTGAATTGGAGAATAGATATTGGCATATCATGGAAGGGTTTAGACAAATGGAAGACATATTTGCTGCTATTGGTAAGCTTAATGGATGTTTGGACCTTAATTGGATGAAAGGACCAAATTGGAACTTGGAAGAAGACTAATACACAAAATAAAGACACAACTTGCTGCCATGAGGCTGAGTTGGCTGCACATATCTAGATCAGTTTCTTCAAAGAGGAAGAATTAACATTCAGAGGGAGTTTGACAATCCATCACAAGCAACCTTGGACGAGGAGGTCAGAAGGTTGATATAATATTTAGAGGGTGTCTGCCAAACCTACAGAGGTAACCTTGGATGAGAAGGTTAGGAGGTTGATGTTAATACTTGGAGCTTCATTGGGAGTCACATCATCATGAAGATTCCTTGTAGTGTATATTTCTCCGAGTCAGAGAAATATGAGGTGAAAGCCCTTGTAGTGTATATTTCTCTGAGACAGAGAAATATGAGGTGTAAGCCCTTGTTAGTGCATTCTTCTCTATGAGAGAGAAGTTTGAGGTGAAAACCCTTGTTCCACCCTCTAGGAGTAGCTATGGTGGATGTCATGTGAGATAATCCATGACTTAGCACTTGTGTTTATTCACCCTCTGGGAGTAGCTATGGTGAACGTGTTGTGAGGTTTTCACACCATCGCCCCATTGCAAATGGGGACCCCCTCTTTCTCGCTTGTTGGCTCAGGTTCAGTAATTTTGGGTGGCATTTCAATCAACCAAGTGCTTTGAAGGTTTGAGAGGTGGTATTTTCAGGTGATCAAGTTACAATTTCAGAGTTGGAGAGTTGAAAATCTAGTGTTTATAGGCCATGTGGTGATGAGTTGAACGTAAAATTTTAATCATATGGAAATTTTGGTTAGTCATTTTGTCGGAAATGTTATTTAAGGGCATATTGTGCAAATAGGGGCCTTAAAACCCCTAGGAGATTGATTTTTTTACGTACAGAACTGTTAAAATCCCTTTAAAAGGTCAATTTTTCCTTATAATGCTCAAAATGTCGATGTAATTGACTTTAAGTGTGATTCTTTCAGTAATTCAACATTTTCAAAGGATTCAAAGTGATTGGAGGTCATACTGTAGTCCAAATGCCTTATTTACGACATTTCTGTAGTGAGAAAAAATGAAAATTTGGCTAAGTATGGAGTCCCGCAGTAGGGGGTTGTTTTTCCCCTTTTGAGGCATTTCTTCAGTGAGAAAAAATGAAAATTTGGCTAAGTATGGAGTCCTGCAGTAGGGGGTTGTTTTTCCCCTTTTGAGGCGTTTCTGCAGTGAGAAAAAAATAAAATTTGGTTAAGTATGGAGTCCTACAGTAGGGGCCGTTTTTCCCCTTTTGAGGCATTTCTACAGTGGAAAATTGATGAAAAATGGCTAAGTACGGAGTCCTGCAATAGGGGGTCGTTTTTTCCCTTTTTGAGGCATTTCTGCAGTGAGAAATAATGAAAAAATGGCTAAGTGTTTAAAGTGACTGCAGGTATGAGAATGAAGTAAGATCAAAATGTTGTTGTATTAGTGGATCGATTTTCTTGTGGGCTGTTAATCAAGTGATGTATACAGGAAATTGAAAGTGGATTACAAGCAAGTTGTGGACTTAGTGAAATTTGGGAAAAAAGTGCAATTGTAGTAGTGGGCGATTTTCCCCAATTGGACAAGTTTTATTAATTATTTAATAAAACAAAGGAAAATAATAAAGTAAAGGGAAAATAATAAAACAATGGAAAAAAAATAAAAATAAAAATATAAAGTGAATCTTCTAGATGCCCAATAAAGTTTTATCCCACATTGCTTGTCAGAGGGAAAAGGTGAAAGTAATTTCCTTTATAAGAGGCTGCCATAGAGAAAGAAAATACATAACAGCCATTGGAGAGTTTGGATAAGTGATGAAATTTTGAAGGCAAGTGCCCAAGGAAGAAGGAAGAAGCCATTGAAGGTCAAAAGGAAGATTGCTGCAAGGCAAGAAGACATTGTTTGAAGATCTGAAATTTTATAACAGCCATTGATAAGTTTTTGCAAAGTGAAAAATACAGAAAATTGTTGCAGCCCTAGTGGGGTGATTTTTTTGAGGAAAATTGGAAATTTTTTAAAATGCAAATTTCTTTTCCAATTTGTTTCTTGACTTAATCGCTTCATTTTTTGTGATCATTTGCAGCCATTACAAGTCTGAAAATGTAGGGAAAAAACATGAAAATCTGAAAAATGTCAAGATAGAGGCGATTTTTTCTACAATTTTTTAAAAATCATTCGAGCACCGGAGTTGCCCTTTCTTGTTTGCTGAGTTGTTGTTGGACAATTCCTCACCATTTGTAATTCGTTTCAGTCAAATCGGAGGTAAAATGAAGGAGTTATGAGGAAAAATGTCGGATCTAAGGCTGAAAATCTGAGTTTTCCATGAATTTTCAGAATTTTACTAAGTGTTAGAAACAAGTTTGGATGATCATGGGGAGTCTTGCAGATCATTTTCAGTGCGTATTTTCATCATTTTAAACACTGAAAATGCAAATTACAGTCATGTCCTCAGAAAATTAGTCTTGCAAGGGTTTGAATTTTACATCTAAAAATGCATATATGGGCTGTAATTTGAATTGAAATGCATGTTGTAGGTCTTTGGTCATCATGATAATCATTTGATAAGGGCTACAGGCATGGATCAAACTTGTTGTAGAGGGTTTGGGGCTACATGCAATCATATGTTTTACTTAGTCATTTTTTCCTCAAAAATAAAGATGCCATGCAATTACAACTTTGAATGTATGCACAGTAATCATTTCATGACATATCTTTTTTGCTAAGTATAATGATGCCTTGCATTATTACATACATAAATATTAATTTCAAATTTCATACAGGATGGCGGAGACTAAGGGTGCATCAAGACAAGAGTTATACAAGAGGCTATCTAGGGACTTCTATCTAGAATCCACAATGACTTCAAAGTGGGGAAGACTTACAGATACAAACATGGAACATTTTGACATGACAGGATTAAAGAGAAGAATGTATGGACATAAAGATCATTTGCCATCCAGGATTGCAGCAAATACGGTAAAATGCGGACTTTACCAAGCAGCATGATTCCCAGCAGCAATGAAATGCAGTGAATTGATCAATGAATGCGCCAAACATTATGACTCAGAAACAAGAACAATCAGAATAAAAGGAAAGGTGTATGCATACATAAGCGAAGAGACAATACGGGAAACCTTTGGGATCTTGTACTACAACAGGATGCACATGTTACCTATTGATGCAGCTAAGGAGATGTTTCAGTTAAAGCCAGATGTGTGCAAAGGGATAATCTACAAGAAATGGGTTGAAGGCAAAATTGGAATTGGTATATTTCAGAGGCATAAACTCTCTTGAAAAGAGTCATTTGAATGGTTTCCTGGCACTTATGTCTCCTGTGAACGATTTACATTGGCATATTACAGAATGGGATACTACATTGGATAGTTGCATGGAAAGATTGGAGATCATTGAGCTACAACACAACACACTCCCTGGTATTGACTTGATTGAACTTAGAGCGATTTTGCTCAAGGTTGTGGAGTTTGCAAAGAGAGAAAGAAAAGGGGATAAGCTTATTGGATGATGACATGTTTGATGACTAGGCGTTCCTCTTGCTTCCTATACCACAGGGCCTTTGAATTTTCTCATTGGCTAGTTCCATTTTGCTTCTTTCCTATTGGATACTTTTGGGTGCCCTAATTAGGGTTTGTAATGAATTAATCTGGGCCATCGGTTTTGCCTCTTAATCTTGGCCATTCATTGTACTTGAAGGGTTCCTATATAAACCCCACTCCTCTCATTTGTAAAGGAGGTTGATTGAGAAATTGTTGTTTATGTAATGCCAGATTTGCTCTACTTTTCATTGTTGTGAATTTGCATGATGAATGGTTATCAAGTTTGCATTATTGCATGATTATTTTCAATTCTCAAAGTTAGAATAGAATTTTTTTTTTCAAAGTTAATAGAAATAAATTAAATTGTATGAGTAAAGGTAGAAGTAAAAATAGGAGTAAATTGTGTGGTTACATTAGTGGATGTTTGATTGGATTCCAATACACTAGGCCACTAGCATCCTTGTTGATTTGATAGGGAAGCCTTGTGTGGTACACTAGTTATTTGCACTTAAGTTTAGTTGGCATTGGATCTTCAGTTTGTACTTGTGTTGAATTGAAGTAAAGGTGTTGATATGAAAATCATATGATTTCCTCTGAAGCTTGCACTTGATGAAGTTGATGTCGCAGATAAGACTCCATCATAGTTGAATCCTAGTCCATCCATTAATCTTTCCATCCATAGTTAGAAGCAGCAGCAGTTTTAGAGTTGGAAGTAATCTATAAAGGAAGAAGCATTAGAGTACACATCACAAAGCTAAGACCCATCGCCAATAAACAAATTGTAATCTTGAATGAATCAGCGTAAGTCCACCAACGTGATTATCAACAAATCACATGATTTTAACTGAGTTAGTATCCACAGGTGTAAGGAACCTTTGAGTTTTTTTCATGTTCTTCATGAATATTTACTTTTCAAGAGAGGATTGAGTGTTTGGTATTCCTATCAGGTATTCAATTGCTACATGTTATGTAAGTGGAACAAAACTAACATCAACAGAACGTCATGATGAGATGACAACATCACGTGGAGTGATTCTGTGATGTATACTTGTGCTGATTTATATTTCCATTCATGGGAGTAGCCATGATGGACCCACCCTGTGGGAGTAGCCATGGTGGAGGTAATGTGAGTGACTCCATGACTAAACACTTGTGTTGAGTCAGCCTCTGCGAGTAGCTATGCTCATCGTGAGATGATGACATCACGTGAGTGATTCCATGATCAACACAAATGTTTGTTTGCATTTCCATTCATGGGAGCAGCCATGATGGAGCCACCCTCTGGGAGTAGCCATGGTGGACATTACTCTATAACTCAGATATCAAGAAGGATTCCTCCCTAGCTAAGAGGGAGTGTTAATGTTATTGTAGCTATGGTCAGATTCCTTCACGCTGACATAGATAAGTTAAAGGTTGTGATAATATAACTATTGTGATATAATAATCATATTGATAAAACTATTGTGATTAATAATATATTAATTATATTATCAATATAATTATTATATTACTATTGTGAGAATATAATTATATTGTATAATTATTATATTATATAATAATATAATAATTGGTGCCACTTGGAAGAGTGACATCCCTTAGTGAAGGGGCACCACAAAAGGTATAAAGGAAGATTAATCTTCCCCTCTTGAATAATAATAGATATCACACACAATTTGCTTTACTGAGACTAAGCAGTGCTTGGGGGAGACGGTCGGGTATTCCCTAGACTGGGAGGGCAAATTAGTGTCCGTGGTTAAACAAGCGGAAAAGCAACATGAACAAACCTAAAAAGTGATTGGTAGCTGTAATCACTGAAAAATGGACAGACAATTCCATGATAAATCAAGTCAAATCAAAGCAAATCAAGGACAAAATTGAATCAATTGAATCACAATGCATAATTAGCCAATCAAAATTAAAATCAAGTCTTAATTCAAGATAAATCAAAATTGAGAGCATTTTAATCAAATGTAATTAAATCAATGTGCAATTAAATCAATTAATTGTATAGTTTTGGATTAAATTAAATTCAACCCATTCAAGGGGTACATGACTAAATAAATGAATTTAAATCAATTAATAAATCCTAATTTCCCTCAACAACCACCAAAGAAGGAAATTCGATCAACCAATAGGGTTTGAGGAAAGGCATTCACATGGATCAAGCCAAATTCAATCTCAATCACTCAAAGTGAAAAGGAATCTTGTCCATTGATCTTGTCTACTTGTCCCAAGCTTTGAGGACACAAACTTTGCATTGTCTTCAAAGGGTGGAACCAAGGACTCAACCGAGGTTTAATCGTGATCAACTACACTACACCCCCACCATTGGGAAAATCTATAAAAGGAAGACCAAAATCCTCATAATTGATAACCACACATCTGAGAATTTCGTAGAACCTCTTGCATTTTATAGCTAGAAAGACATTTTAAGAGCAATTTAGCATTTCAATTTGAATATAATTGTTAGCTTTAGCTTGTTTATCTTATCATTCTCATTCTAGGACTGTCATTAAGAGGTAACTTTGACCTAAGAGAGGACTATTTCATCAAAATTGACCTAGAAACTCAAATTTTTCATCAGATTAATCAGAACAGGGGCATTTGAAATCAAACGGACCTAACATCAAAATCGGAAATCAAATAAAATTCATTAAAAATTGAACTACATCTACATCAAATTGACCTAAATCATCGAGATTATCAAACAACGATCAATTTTATTTCATTTTCGAGGGGGCATACCATTGGAAATATCAACATCAGCAGTATCATCATCATCAAATCAAAAGACCGATCATCAAATCAAAGCGAAAGCTTTTATCAGGAAATTTTTTGTAATCAATTAAATGGGGCATCGTATCAAGATTGATCATCAAATCAGGTATCATATCAGAACATTCTATTAGATCAACCATCATATCGAGAACAACCATCAAAGAACGATCATCAGAACTGCATCAATTGAGAGTATCATATCAATCAAATCTGCATCAATCTCGTATCAGAAATCAAGGATTGACCATCGGAAAGACATCAAACGAACATCAGAGAATCGACCATCAATGAATCAGGACCTATCATCAAGCAAGATCAGAGTATTTTTTGAATCGACATGCTTCGCACGTCAACTCAAAGAGGGGCATTTGTAATCACTGAAAAATGGACAAAGACAATTCCATGATAAATCACGTCAAATCAAAGCAAATCAAGGATAAAATTGAATCAATTGAATCACAATGCATAATTAGCCAATCAAAATTAAAATCAAGTCTTAATTTGAGATAAATCAAAATTGAGAGCATTTTAATCAAATGTAATCAAATCAATGTGCAATTAAATCAATTAATTGTTTAGTTTTGGATTAAATCAAATTCAACCCATTCAAGGGGTACATGGCTAAACAAATGAATTTAAATCAATTAATAAATCCTAATTTCCCTCAACAACCACCAAGGAAGGAAATTCAATCAACCAATAGGATTTGAGGAAAGGCATTCACATAGATCAAGCCAAATTCAATCTCAATCACTCAAAGTGAAAAGGAATCTTGTCCATTGATCTTGTCTACTTGTCCCAAGCTTTGAGGACACAAACTTTGCATTGTCTTCAAAGGGTGGAACCAAGGACTCAACCAAGGCTTAATCATGATCAACTACACTACACCCCCTACCATTGGGAAAATCTATAAAAGGAAGACCAAAATCCTCATAATTGATAACCACACATCTGAGAATTGCATAGAACTTTTTGCATTTTATAGCTAGAAAGACATTTTAAGAGCAATTTAGCATTTCAATTTGAATATAATTGTTAGCTTTAGCTTAATCTTTATCATTTTTCATTCTAGGACTGTCATTAATGGTAGCTTGCTGAGAGCTTCTATTAACACTCTTAGATAGAGAGCCATAGGATGCTCAATTGATCTTTACTTTGCTAAATAGTTGCTATAATTGTGGTTTATTTAGTTTCTATTTCATTTATTGTCAATACTAATTCTAAGAAGGTACATTCCCTTGTACACAGTAACATACATAAGTAGAAATAGATCCTTAGGGTAGTGAATTCCTAGCTAGATCTTTGAGCAACATTAGCTGCAAAATTCTACATGGTATCAAAGCTAAATCATTTTTTGTAGGTACAGAACATCAAAGCTCAAAGAATGGAATTTTCAGCCTTTGTCATTCTCATGGCATATAATTATTTCGAATGGAAGCCAAAGATTTTGCTTTAGCTCACAAGTAGAGGCTTGCATCGAACACTCATGGCAATAGAGGTTGAACCGAATTCTACATCATAGACAGACCAAGGTCATGCTCTCTTCGCATGGGCCTTGCCTTCATTTCCTCTTTAGTGACACCATGTCAGTGGACCTGTCATGCTTCTCTTTTCAAATTTATGGAGGGGTTTTCTATTTTTCATGTCGATGCTTCCTTGGTTCCACATTTGATCAGTTTTATAAACAATTGGCATCTGTATTTTCAATCAATATTTTGTTCTTGCATGGTTGAGTAGTGTCGTTGGGGTCACTCATACAGATTCATGTGTCATATGCATCCTTGACTAATAGATGTTTTGCCTTTGTTCGCCATCTATTCATTGTTTGGGGGTGCCTATGCAAATTGTTGTCTTCTGTATCTTCGATTGATAGATGTTTTTCCTTTGTTTGCCATCTTCTCATTGTTTGAGTAGTGTTGTTGGGGGCCCTCATGCAAAATAATCTTGATCATCATCTCGGTTTCAGAGGAGGTTCTTCATTCAATACTATGGTGGTTATCATTTGACAGATGTCCACACCTTTCTTGTCACAAAAGATTTTCTATTGCATCTCTTGTTAATTTTGAGGGCGGGTTTTGTTCCCACTGGGTTTTCCCTCTTTCCTCTTTTCTTTAATTTTTTTCTCTCCTTAGTTAAAGGGGGAGTGTTAGCGCAAATTTTGATTTGCAGTGACTTACGATGTGATTGTCTGTTATTTACGATGAGACTACAATCACATGTTAATCAGGCTAATGATTCAGTTGCATGTAAAGCTAACTAAGGAGTTCTTATCTTTAACTCCCTCTTTCTCTCCCAATTCTATTCTAGGAGTTCATGCATTTAGTTGTTAATCTTTAGAAATTACATGCAT
Source organism: Chamaecyparis obtusa (assembly GCA_027943335.1). Taxonomy (NCBI): domain Eukaryota; kingdom Viridiplantae; phylum Streptophyta; class Pinopsida; order Cupressales; family Cupressaceae; genus Chamaecyparis; species Chamaecyparis obtusa. The sequence goes on from BSBK01002687.1 coordinate 229,952, forward strand.
TTACAGGCATAATTTCTGCTCATGTCTTTATATATTCATTGTAATTTGTAACCAATGTAATCAATAGAATTTTATTTTGTGCAGCTCCATTTTCTTATGTATTTCTATATTTTTGCAAGATTTATTTTTTAATTCCTAGCTACATCTTTGAGCAGCATTAGCTGCAAAATTCTACACAAAATCCTTGCATTACATCTCTATCCTTATATGGAGCCATCTTATTGGTCTTTTGTGTATTATGCCATTTAGGATTTAAGGCATAGGCAACAAGGAAGGGGTGTTTAAAGTTTGTTCCATCTTCCATATAACATTTCTTCTATCAAAGGATTTAAAGAAAGATCTTTTGCATTTGTTTTTCCTTGACTCTCACACACAGAATCCATTTCTTCATAAACTTTACTTGAACATGGCTTTGCTTGAGTTTGCAAATTTAATCACCTCACATATGGGCTGAATGAAATCCACAACAAATCTAACATCAGCCCAAAAATGGTCATCAAGGACCAAACCTCACACCTTAACTGCAGTATCCAATATAGATTGTTTCCAAGCTGCCCATGCATCACTAACAATCGTGGAACACAAAGCTCCATTGACTTCATAGAGGCAGTCGAGAAGAATAAAGTAGGAAGCAAACCGTGTGTTATTGCAGTATTTTTTGGATTAGATTGTGCTGTGACTTTTTCCATCAATGTTTTGGATCACACTGTGTGATCCATCATCAAGATGATAAAATAGAGCCCAAGGAGATAAAAATGTTTGATGCAGACCAAGAAACAGCCTAAGAACAAGAGGGAAGGAAAGTAGAGGGGGAAGGCTTCATGAAAAACAAGTTAGGAAGATAGAATAAACAATCAAGGACAAAATAACAACAAAAGAAACAAAAGAATGAAAATAAATGAAAAAAAGAATTAAGAAAAATAGAACGAAAGAAAACTAAAAATTAATAAAATTAAACAATTTAATAAAGGATAGAAAAACATAGTAAAATGAATTATTAATACTATAATCAAGAAAGTACATATATACATACACACACATATACATATACATATGTGGGTATACATATATACATATGTATATATACTTATATGCATGTGTGTGTATGTATATGCATATATGTATATATATGTGAATATATACATATGAGAAGTGAACAAAACAAAAAAGAAAACCAAAACTAAAAAGATAAAAGGAGAGGAAAAAAGAGAGAAGAATAAATGAAGAGACACCAAGACAAAAGTGGAAGGACTACGAAAACTACAAAAAGGAAGGACAAGGCAAGGCGCAAGGGAAAACAAAGCGGACCAACTCGAACCAAGGAACTTGAAGTTAAGGAGGGAAGGAAGGTAAAGAGGAGAAAGACCAAAAAATATAAGGGGTGGGAGCTACAATGGAAGAAGGTGGTTTCTAAGGATGGATAATGTTAGAGACCAAGAACTATTCAAACTCCAACCATTGTCACAATTAAGGTTCAAGTGCTGATTGCTGATTTCAATGGCTTCTTTGAGTTTCCTCTTAAAGAAGTTGTCTTCTTTAAATAAGATTTGGGTGTTCTTTAAATAGATATGGTGGAGTGGTTGGCAAGGGCAGACTTAAGCACCCGTTCGTGTTTGATATCGATACAATGCTCTTTGATTCTAATATTAAAAGAGCATCTCATCTTACCTATATTGGGTGTGCCACATGAACATACAACTTTGTAGACTCCAGCATCCTGAAAATTGTCCTTGGAGTCTCTGAGTGAGTGGATACGCTTGTTTAATGAGGCAAGGGGTTTGAAGGCACAACGAAGGCCTTTCTACGAAGGACTTTGGAAATCTTCTTTGAGATGCCTTTAATATAGGGAAGGGTTACACTAGGGGGGTTTGTGGAGGAGAAGCCCTTGTGCTGGAAAGGAACCAAGCTTTAGCTTGGTTGAAAGCTCTCAGGATTTGCTTACTTGAGTATCCATTCAATTTGAACACTTGGTGAAGATAAGATAGCTCATAATCCAAGTTTTCCTTATCACAAATCTGAAAGGCTCTCAATGTTAAGGTTTTTAAGTATTCCCGATTTTTGGCTTAGGTGGTGATGTAAAGAAGAGTAGAGGTAGAGATTGATGTGAGTAGCCTTTCGAAACACTTGACAGCCAAGGAAACCTTCTAATTTTTTAAGGAGCAAGATGTCAAGGAAAGGTAGCTAGTTGTTAGATTCGGTTTCCATTGTGAAAGAGATGTAAGGGGCTAAGTTATTAAGGTGAGCATGGAAATCCTTTAACATATCAAGGCCATGAGGCCAACAAATATTGGTATAATCTACATGCTGCTTCCACCATTTTGGGTTAAGAGGGAAGGAGTGCAAGGCCAAATACTCAAACTGCTTCATGTAAAGGTTGACAACAATCGGAGATAGGGGGAACCCATGGCCATACCATCTACTTGCTCATAAATAACTCCTTGGGAAGAGAAAAATGTGGATCTTAAGCACAAATCAACCAAGGAGGCAACCTCATCATTTGATTTGTCCCTATCTCTATAGAGTTAGGAATGGGAACCTTGGTGAAAAGAGAGAATACATCAAAGCTCACCAAGATATCATTGCTCTCTAACTTTTTGTCCTTGAAAAATTGGACAAAATGGTTAGAAGTCTTGATAAAGGAGTTTGAATTACCAACGTTAGGGGATAACAATTTGGCTAGGAAAGAAGCAAGATTGTAAGTCGGGAACCCATGGCATCAATTATGGGTCTCAAAGGAACACTAGATTTGTGAATTTTAGGGACACCATAGATACGAGGGGTGACTTCTTTGTTAAGAACATGACGCTTCTTGGTGTTCTCATCAAAAGAACCAGACACAACGACTTTGATTCTTTTTAGGATTTTGGCGCACAAGTTGCAAGACAAGGTTTTATAATTGAGTATTTGAGAGGAGGTCAAGCATTTTTGAGTTATACTCTTGCTTGTTTATAATGATGGTGGTATGACCTTTTGTCTCCTTTGGCAAGGATAACATCTTTGTTGCTCAATAATTTATCGAGTGCAAGAAATTCCGCTTTAGGAACATTATACCTCGGAGGTTTGGCATGCCTTAAGGCAACACAATCTTGTCTAACTTCCTCGACCAAATTTGGCGAAAGAGAATGAATGGAATTCTCAATATCTATAAGGAAATAAATGTAGGAAATGGAACGCGGGGACAACACATAACAAAAACCTTTTTTTAAAATGTTAACGACAAGGGTTTCAACGATGACATTGGGCAAATTGACCACAACCTTACAATCCCAATCACAAATAAAGTGTGCTGGGAGAAAAATAGGGATTAAGGTGAGCAGACTTGTAGGACGACATAGAAAAGGGAACTGACTTAGAATGAGAAGAGATGGGACAATCACAGGGGAGAGGAGACACATGGATGCACCGGGAGAGGGTTGGTAGGAGGCGAGAAATTGGGAGAATTGGCTAACGGAATGGAAGACGTCTCACTCAAGGAAGCCTTGAGGAGAGAAGGAATGGGAAGGTGGGTTGATAAGAAAGGTGGCATGAAAGACTGATCGAAATCACCTTAATGGGTTAGAGGCAAGACACAATCCAATGAGGGGATGTTGACATCATTAATGCCATTAATGCAAGAGTTAGAGCGTACCAATAAAGAAACAATGGTCAACAAGGACGTACTAGGAGGTGTTGGAAGAGAGTTGTTGAGGGAAAAATGTTGCTGGTCCGGGTTGTTGAGGGAAGAATGGTGCTGGTCCAAAGGCCTTGAGCAATCGTTGTGGGCAAGAGAGAGAGGTCTCATAGCTCTCGATTCCTTTAAGGTGACAATCTTGGGAGATGCACCAGTGTATGCACCTTGCATGGAGCTGGCCGCTAAAGAAGAGCCACCAACCTTTATCGCAAACTTGATAGAATGCAACATATGGAAAGGTATTGAAGGCACAAAGACATCAGACTGTTTTTCTCCCAATCCATGATGAGAAGTGTTTGCCATCTAAGTAGAATAGGTGGAGGGATGAGTGGCAAGGATGAAGCACAAGGACGAGAGAAAGAACAATGCAAGGAAGATCCAAAGAGAGGGAAAGGAATGTGGCTGCAAAGAGAGTTGGGATTGGCAGAAAGATGAGGCAGGTGCAAGGGGACAAAGACACGATGCTTGTGTTGCAAATTGGCAAACTTTTTCTTTTGCCTTTTTGTGTAGTCTTATTGTCGCCCAATGACTCTAGCATGAGATGTAGTATTCAAGGAAATCCACAAGTCAAAATGTAACGAGGGGGTGAGCTCAAGATGAAGATAAAGAAGCCTCGAATTTAGAAGATTGATGGACGATCAAGTAGATTGGATGGTTGATTTGAGAAGGGACATACCAGCCCGGATGAAATGTGTGTAGTATGGAAGCCCCAAAGGTGATGGAGAACTATGGAAAATGTGGGGATCAACCTATTATCTCTGCACCTTTTTAGAAATGGTATAGGTTTGCAACCTTCTTAGCAAGTTTAATTCTTAGCAACTCAAGTTATTTATATTTAAAGTGCAATTCCCTCCCATGAAGGGCATAGATTAATGACATCAAGTTTTCAAAATACGTATGGAATTATTGAAGTAGTTTTAGGATTAGATTGTGTAGCAATTTTTTCCATCAACATTTTGGATCACATTGGTATTTCAAACTCTTTTATCAATAATTCTAACAATTTTGTCTAATTTGTGAAGGACAAGTTAGAGACCAATGACATCTTGGTGAGCTTCAATGTAGTCTTTCTTTTCACCAAGGTTCCATTCCTGACTCTATAGAGATAGTTGTGATATTGCTATTAGGTTTCAACTGTGTAGTTTTTGGGTCAAGCTCATTGACCCATGTTTCATGGGCAGTGGTTCACAAGAACCCATCTCTCATGAGAATGAATGGAACACTTAGCAATCTTTGCATCTAGGTGATGCTCACTGGGGTGAAGCATTGGGCCTTCCCGAGAGGTCACCCATCCCAGTACAACTCCAACTCAAGCTTGCTTAACCATGGAGTTTCCTCCAAGGCTAAGCCCACTTAGCTTGCAAAACCTTCAGCAAGTGGCGTGCCTTATGAACCACTCATTATCGAGCCCCTTTAGCTCATCAATTGCTAAGTAGGAGTTTCCATAGCAAGTCAAATTGTGTAGGTGCAAATCAAATGATGAGGTTGTCTCTTTTGTCGATTTGTACGTAAGTGCACATTTTTCTCTTTCCAAGGTGTTCTTTATGAGCAAGTTGATGGTGTGGCCATGGGTTCCCCCCTATCTTTAATGATTACCAACCTATACATGGAGCACTTTGAGTATTTGGGCTTGCACTCCTTTGCTCTTAGGCCAGAATGGTGGAAGCAAATATGTGGATGATACCAACATTTGTTGGCCTCATGGCCTTGATAAGTTAAAGGATTTTCATGCTCACCTTAATAGCTTAGCCCTTTGCATCTCTTTCACCATAGAAATCGAATCTAACAACTAGCCCCCTTTCCTTGATATCTCGCTCCTTGAAAAATCAGATGGTTCCTTGGTTGTCGGGTGTTTTGATATGCTACTCACACCAATCTCTACCTCCACTCTTCGTCCCATCACCTCCCAAGCCAAAAATCGGGGATCCTTAAAACCTTAACCTTGAGAGCCTTTTGGATTTGTGATAAGGAAACCTTAGGTTATGAGCTATCTTATCTTTGCCAAGTCTTCAAATTGAGTAAGCAAATCTCAAGAGATTTCAACTAAGCTAAAGCTCGAGCCCTTTCCAGCATGAGGCCTTCTCCCACAAACCCCCCTAGTACATACATATGCATATCCATACACACACATATACACACATAAATATACATATACATGTATATACACACTTGATTATGTTATTCGTAATTCATTTTACTTTAATTTTTGCATTTTTCTATCTGTGGAGAAGGGATTTTCACCACTCTCAAGGATTGATGAAATCCCATGGAGCAGATCGGCCCTTGTGCCACCTCACTAAACTAGCACTTTGGTGAGCTAGGGTGAACAATTAATTAACCTAAGATTTAAGATTTAAATGAACGCAAGACAAAGTAAAGAAATAGAGATAACTAATGGTACACACTAATGAAAATATTTTGAATACTAGAAATGAAAGACCAAATATTCAAGGCTAATTGGTGAAGTTTGCAAGCTCATTGTCTTTGAAACCTGCAAGAGTCTAGGACTACAATGTGGATTAGGGAGGCCAGCATGCCCGCACGTGTCCCATATAGACAAAGTACAAAGTTTAAACCTGAAATGTGCAAAAATAAAAGCTAAGCTAATAAGATTAAAAAGGACAGTAAGATAAATGAAACACCATGAATAACAGAGTAAAGGAACTACTCTAAATAAGGATGGAAAGGAATAAAACCTCACAGACAAAGATAGAAGGATCCCAAGACATGCTAAGCCATCTCCTCCTTCAAAACTTGCATGCAAGACGATGAGAAAAGTGTTGGGCTGTTTGTTTTACAGAGGCTTGCTAAAGTTAGTCCCCCGTTTTTGTGTTTCCACCTCCATAGGCAACCAAGATAGATAGATATGATATATGATAAACCAATAAACGATAAATGAGAATCAATAGAGATAGAAAATGCTCAAGAAACTATGCTATGCTAATCAAATGAGAGGGAATGAGCGCGAGACAATTCCCCTTTGAAGACAAGAAGCCAAAGCATGGTGGATTGAAGGCGAGAAGAAGCTTGTGTGTGAAGAGAGGTAGCGGAACAACGATGCAACAAGATCACCCAGTTGTGAAAATTGTCCAAAATGGTGAAGAGAGCTCAAGAGACTGATCAAATTGCTTAGGTCTAAGAGAGTAACCAAGAGAGGGAAAATGAAGCCAAAAACATGAGTTTAGACATGTTTGGTAGATTCCCAACATTGGTGGGTGGTGCAAGGAGGCGTTACACAACTAGAAACAATAGGTGTAACGTTTCAACAACCACTTGTGGGTTTGTAGATTCATAGGATGAGTGTATGCCGAGCGGACGTCTCTACGGCGTGTACACGTCTTGAGCCAAACAGGCCGCATGGTCTAGAATCTCGACAAGGGAGATGCGATGATGTGGAAGTTTAGGCAGATGCGATGATGTGGAAATTTAGGTGGAATTTCAATTTTCAGCCAAAGGTGAGGCATTCTGCAATGAAGAATTACACATGGTGTAATTTATGACATTACATTTTGCCCCCACTTTAGCGAGCATATTAGTAGTGAAAATGCGAGCTAAAGTAGAGAATGAAAACTTAGCTAAGATGCAAAGTAGAGTCTTTCGTCCACGTGAAGTTGCCCCCAAGGAAAGGACCCAAACTTTTGCAAGATCACATCGTAGCATGTAAGTTGTAGACAAACATGCTAAATGAAAAGATGATGGCGATTAGATATAGACTATGAGATAGTGATCAATGATATTACACCAATATGGGTAGAAAATTGTGTCATGCTAGATAGCCATATGATAGGACAATTTTTTATTGCGTCGATATTGTTAAATTTAAAGTAATCAGATCTAAGCTAAATCAAAACAGAATAGGAAACACCACACAATTTACCCTGGGAAACCTCTAGGAGGAAAAACCCAGCATTCAGATCTAAATATTATTACTCTTCTCCAATTTCACTTACAATAACTTCGCTGTAAATTTGCTGAGGATCCCCGATCCACGAAGCAGATCACCTTCAAAATGATAGCCCAGATTCAATCAGACTTTGCTAGAAGTGATGACTGTTGATGCAGATCTGGAACAGACTTAGTGGTGGAGATCGTTGCTGAAAGTTCAGACTGCTGATGATAAGTATAGGACTTCAACTATGCCGCCAAGCACCTTGCTGTTTGTAGTGTGTTTGCTGCTGGAGCAGATTGACAGGAAGTTTCAGATCTGGAGCAGATTATCAGAGTAGATTTGCATGAGAAGCAGCCATAGTTTGCTTGCTTGATTTCAGAATAGCTCCACCATGGATTTGCTGTAGGAACAAGTCATAAATTCGCAGTTGAAGCAAGTTTGAATCAGATCGAATGGCAGAGGAGAGAATTCGCTTAGATAGCAGAGGTAGTTTGCAAGCTTGTTCTGTTTAGTATATGTTGTGTATGATATCCGAAAGTCTTCTTATATATGAGGAAGACATAATAGTATGGTAGGGTCGGTCTCCAAGGCCGACCTTGAAACTTAAATCTTTGGCGCGAATAATGAAAACGTCCATAGACGTTAGAGTATAGGAGGAGGGGCCCGACCCTTAAATTGACATTAAATTTATTGTATTTATAAATACAATAGCTCGGTTAAATTAAAGATATAACTTAATATTTTTAACTCACAATTATTTATTTAATTTTCCTAAATAATCAATCCATAATATTAATTTTCCAATATATATATTTAATTTCCAGATTAAATACATAATCTCCCAATTCAATACATTATTTAATTCTCCTAATTAAATAGTAAGTTATTTATTTATTTCTCCAAAATTAATTAATCCTTAATTAAAATAATGAGAGCTAGAATCCAATCTAGCTACTAAACATTAACACTCCCTCTTAGCTAGGAGGATTCTAGCCCTTTACCATTACTTTCCATCATGCCTACTCGCAGAGGATGGATGCATACCTATAAAAACAAATCAACCATTCCCATCATGCCTACTCGCAGAGGATGGTCAAATCATATCCACCATACCTGCTCGCAGAGGGTGGAAGAGGACAAGCCTCAAAAGGATCACCTTGCATTGCCCGCAGAGGGTGATAAAAAAAACTTTGCCACCTTACATTGTTTGCAGAGGGTGGACTTCAAAAATGATTACAACACCATCTTGCATTGCTTGCAGAGGATGGTAAAAATACAACAAATACATCTCCACCTTGCATTGCCCACAAAGGGTGGTCATACATATCTTCTCTTAAAGATCTAAATAGTACAACATCCACCATGCATTACCCGCAAGGGTGGTTAATCAAATCAAGTACATCAAAGAAACTGAGACTCCCTCTCAGCAGTAGCTGTGTCTTCCACAATTTCATGTTTCTTCCAGTGCAACTTCCAAGGCACTCGGTCTTCCTTCGAGATGCCAAACCCAATAGCTTCTCTTGAAGAAGCACTCCAAAAGATCCAATCAATTTCCTGTACTCAGGGTTAAGAAAAAGACGTACACTCATCCCTTCAAGTTAGTTCATGATGAACAAAAGTCAAAATTGATTCAAGATTACTTTACCCACGAGAATTCCAAGCCAAATACTCATTACCTCTTAAATCTGAATATACCAAACTTAAATGATGAGAAAGTGTGACTCCCTTTGATCCTCGCTCCTACACAAATAAGAAAGAAAAAAAAAACTACAACACATCCTTACCCTAATGTTAGATTCAACATAAAATAGTTAGATCTCAAACAATATTGATTCTAAACTATCTAACACAAAAGGAATACTAAAGGAGAAAGTCTTCCTTATCTTCAAGGTTGACAACTTCTCTTAGGTTAGCCTTTTGCTGAATGAGTTGAACCTGACAATCCCTGGCATAGTGACCATATTTGTCACATTTGAAGCATTGGATATGAGAGAGATCTCTTGGCTTTTTCCTTGAGCTGTTAGCATCATTGGATCTGAAATCGATGTTCCTCTTGAAGTTGTTCTTCTTCCAATGATCACCTTTGACTGATTGGGTAGCAACAACTAAGTTTTCTTCGTTACGGGTAGACTTGATTCCTCTTGTTATGAGCCTAGATTCCTCTTGAATGCAGTTAGCACAAAGGAGATCAAATGAGGGAAAGTTACCTCTACTGCTTAAACCTTGAATGAAGGGTTCCCATGAGGGAGGGAGACCATTGAGTGCAAGCATGACGAGATCCTTGTCTACAACTTCACTATCAATAGAACTTATTTTATCTCTTAATTCTGAAATCCTCATGAAGAACTCCATGACTAACTCATCCTCTTTCATTTTGATTTGAAGTAAGTCTCTTCTCAAGGTAAGTGCCCGGCTCATGTTTGTTAATGTTATATAGCTGCGAGAGAGATAAATTACCACTGGAAATGGTTGACTCAGCTTTGTGGTTGATTTGGCACCTTACGTGTGATATTTGACATCGTGGATGTCATGTAATTGTGCGCATGATGACTTGGCATCGAGTTGAATGTCTTGACACCGTTTCATCTTGTTGTCCGTTTCAAGAAGTTCGGTTGTGGAATATTATTGAAAAGACGTAACTGCCACCCCTTGGCATTCCGTGGGAGCCTTCTTTGTAACGGTATCATATCCTTGTTTAGGCGATGGGAAATGATAAGTCTGTTGAGACTCACTAGTTAGCGTCGTGCTTTGTTTTGGTATTGTATCTTTGAGAATACATATGATGTGTGTATGATCGTTGAGGTGTTGTGTGATTCATTTTTGTAATCAGATTATTTTTATCAGACTCTGAGACATTTGTCAAAGAAAAGGTCAAGCTTATTGATTGATAATTTATATACTTCAATCATAAGAGAGATCATTGTAATTGTTTTGGTATCTCAATAAAGGAATCTAGTTTTTGGGTGTGGCTGGGTTTTTCCCTCGAGTAGGAGGGTTTTCCCAGGATAAAATCGCTGTGTCTTTTGTACCTGTTTTGTTCTATTTTTTTCATTGCTGTTTATCATTATTTCTAGGCATAACTTCAACATGGTATCAAAGCCAGGTTAAGCATATGCAACAGAAATGACAAATTTGGCAGTGTGCGGAGCGAATTAGAATGGACAAGGAAAAGGAGACAGACATTGAGAGCAGCGTCTACAGGGGGAAATGGAGGTGGAGGAGACAGAGAGGGCGAGGAGAACGAGAAGAACAAGACGGAGGCAATGATGGCGCTGGCTGTACTGGGAAGGTTGTTGGAGAGCATTCCTCCAGATTTGGCGACGACTGTGAAGGCAGGGAGGGTTCCTACCGCTATCATCATTCGGTATGTTGAGTTGGAGAAGTCGTCGTTCTTTCGCTGGCTTTTGCAGTTCGGCGGATTCAAGGAGAGATTGCTGGCCGATGATCTTTTTCTTGCAAAGGTTGGCATGGAATGTGGCGTTGGCATCTTTACCAAGCATTTTGCATTATGCCTCTCCTACTTGGCATATATTGTGTTGTCGGTTTAATTCTCAAATGTTCGTTCCTCTGCCCACGTCGTCAATGATCTCTCTTATTATTAATTAACGACACTTATTATGTGTGTCGATTCACATTCCTTGGAGCGGTGGATATTGTAACTGTCCTAAAAGGAATGGTAAAGCACAAGAGACTTCGGTTTCATTTATCCTATGTGGCCAAGAATGTATCATTTGTAGTAGCAAGAATTGTCACCGCGTAAGGATGATGTGGCATTGTGTGGTCTCTGAAGAGTCACTGTGTTTGCTCACGAAGAGGCTGCTCTTCCATTCGAACAGTCATATGCTACATTATGGATTCATTCCTTTGGCTATTCCTTCACTTGTTCTTTTTTGGATGTGTGCGTGTTCATGGGTAGTGCTCTCATATTTATTTTTTGTCGACTGTATGCTATGTTGCGGTAGTCGAGGGAAAATTCTGAGTATCGTGTATGGTCTTTTGTTGTGATGATTTGTTCATGCTCGGTGATTAAGCGTTATCATGGTTCTGTTTATATTTCCCCAAGTAATTAAGAAGAGGAAGCTGGAGAATGTCATTTGTAATTGGAACTTCTGTGCCAACAAGTATTGGTGTCTCAGATTTTGGCCTTACGTCCCATCGAAACCTTGGCATCTGACGGTGTTAATGAATCAAATCAAGTGGATTGTCGGAGATGTTCTTAATTGAGTCGGAAACTGTTAAAGCCAAATCTTCTTCTGAATCGTGTGAAGAGACTTATGGGTTTGTACCATGTAAACTGTTGTTAGGAATCTATTTTTGCTGGGGGTGTATGGATTCTTCATATACAAGGCAGCCTCCCTTCTGTCCGATGGGAGCGAGCTTCTATTGAATGTCATGGGCCCTGGCATCGTGGGTGGCTTGTGTTCTTCCAATTCTTAGAGCTTTTCTAGATGCCCTGCTCATATTGGGTATCTGTGGCATGTCTTGAGTGCAACAAGTTGATGCTGGTCTCTTCCCATACTTCAGCTTTCTGCCTTTTCTATTGGCGGTTCAGGTGTTTCCCAAGAAAATAATGGACTGCGGATTGACATCAACATAGAGATAAGTATTCTATGATAATACTTTTTAAGTATAGATCATAAATTTTGTTATATAATTGAGAATAGTGTATGCTTTTAGCATTGATTCCTATATTTCTCTTCATAATAGGTTGAGTTTATGAGTTATTAATAATCCCTCATGGTTCTAGGACAAGAAGCAATGGGATGAAGGGAGATTATATGCAGATTGTGGAAATGAACATGGGGATGCTGCTTGCGGTCATGGGACTGAATTGATGGTACACATCTCCATTAAAAGATCATATACAAGAAATGATATTCAAAGGGAGACTATTCAGATTCAGAGGGAGGTTGCATCTAAATTCTTTGCATGCTTATGTGGCAGTGTAACCGCCAAAGCTCCCTGTTTGGTCAAATTGGAATCAGCTATCCTATTGTGGTGATCAAAGCTGTCCCTGCTGAGAGGGAATCTCTGTTGAGAGAGAATCTCAGACATTCTTATACGTCTTAATGCATTTTTCTCTGGGAGAAGTTTGAGGTGAAAGCCCTTGATCCACCCTTTGCGAGTAGGCATGGTGGAAGTGCATTCTTCTCTGGGAGAAGTCTAAGGTAAAAGCCCTTGATCCACCCTCTGCGAGTAGGCATGGTGGAAATGCATTCTTCTCTGGGAGAAGTTTGAGGTGAAAGCCCTTGATCCACCCTCTGCGAGTAGGCATGGTGGAAATGCATTCTTCTCTGGGAGAAGTCTGAGGTGAAAGCCCTCGTTCCACCCTCTGCGAGTAGGCATGGTGGAAGTCATGTGTGTGACTCCATGACCTTAATCTTATGCTTTTATAAAGTAGCTATGGTGAATATTGTCATGCTGAGATAACAATTTTTAAGAAAATCTGTGATGAGATTTTGTTATTGACATGTTTTGTTGCAGCTTCATTGTGCTTGTCAGGTTGAGACACCCTATGATAGATGAATGATCTCTCTCTTGCTAAGAGGGAGTGTTAATGTTATATAGTTGCGAGAGAGATAAATTACCACTGGAAATGGTTGACTCAGCTTTGTGGTTGATTTGGCAACTTACGTGTGATATCTGACATCGTGGATGTCATGTAATTGTGCGCATGATGACTTGGCATCGAGTTGAATGTCTTGACACCATTTCATCTTGTTGTCCGTTTCAAGAAGTTCGGTTGTGGAATATTATTGAAGAGACGTAACTGCCACCCCTTGGCATTCCGTGGGAGCCTTCTTTGTAACGGTATCATATCCTTGTTTAGGCGATGAGAAATGATAAGTCTGTTGAGACTCACTAGTTAGCGTCGTGCTTTGTTTTGGTATTGTATCTTTGAGAATACATATGATTTGTGTATGATCGTTGAGGTGTTGTGTGATTCATTTTTGTAATCAGATTGTTTTTATCAGATTGTTTTTATCAGAGACTCTGAGACATTTGTCAAAGAAAAGGTCAAGCTTATTGATTGACAATTTATATACTTCAATCATAAGAGAGATCATTGTAATTGTTTTGGTATCTCAATAAAGGAATCTAGTTTTTGGGTGTGGCTGGGTTTTTCCCTCAAGTAGGAGGGTTTTCCCAGGATAAAATCGCCATGTCTTTTGTACTTGTTTTGTTCTATTTTGTTCATTGCAGTTTATCATTATTTCTGAGCATAACTTCAACAGTGTTGTTTACTTCGAACATACCTTCCAATTGTTTGAACATATCTCTGGCTGTTGACATGCTCAAGATGATAGGAACAATATGATCTTTGACAGAATCTATTGAGATCTTCTTGGCCTTGATAGCTTTCTTCTTGAATTGACGAAGCTCCTCCGGATCCGTAGGAGTTTCAAAATTTTCATTTTGAACAAATTCCAACAAGTCATGTTCTTCAAGTGCAATCAAAATTCGTACTTTCCAAGAGTTGAAGTTGAGGACACCTTCAAGTCTATCTTCCACCTTCAAATCTGTCACCATTTTGACACAAAAAGAAACACACAAGGATAACAAATCTAAAGAATACAAGTTAGATCTGATACAGTTAGCAAGAACCTGGTTCTGTTACCATGTTAAATTTTAAGTAATCAGATCTAAGCTAAATCAAAACAGAATAGGAAACACAACACAATTTACCCTGGGAAACCTCTAGGAGGAAAAACCCAGCATTCAGATCTAAATATTATTACTCTTCTCCAATTTCACTTACAATAACTTTGCTGTGAATTTGCTTTGTGGATCGGGTTGCTGAGGATCCCCGATCCACGAAGCAAATCACCTTCAAAATGAAGCCCAGATTCAATCAGACTTTGCTAGAAGTGATGACTGTTGATGCAGATCTGGAGCAGACTTTGTGGTTGAGATCGTTGCTGAAAGTTCAGACTGCTGATGATAAGTATAGGACTTCAACTATGCCACCAAGCACCTTGCTGTTTGTAGTGTGTTTGCTGCTGGAGCAGATTGACAGGAAGTTTCAGATCTGGAGCAGATTATCAGAGTAGATTTGCATGAGAAGCAGCCATAGTTTGCTTGCTTGAATTCAGAATAGATCCACCATGGATTCTCTGTAGGAACAAGTCATAAATTCGCAGTTGAAGCAAGTTTGAATCAGATCGAATGGCAGAGAAAAGAATTTGCTTAGATAGCAGAGGCAGTTCACAAGCTTGATCTGTTTAGTATATGTTGTGTATGTTATTCAAAAGTCTTCTTATATATGAGAAATATATTATTCTAGCAAGCTGCTGCCATTAAGGAGTGTGGGATGGGCCACCCATGATTAATTGCCCTACTATTTGCATACATAATAGTATGGTAGGGTCAGCCTCCAAGGCCGACCTTGAAACTTAAATCTTTGGCACTAATAATGAAAACGTCCATAGACGTTAGAGTATAGGAGGAGTGGCCCGACCCTTAAATTGACATTAAATTCATTGTATTTATAAATACAATAGCTCGATTAAGTTAAATTAAAGATATAACTTAATATTTTTAACTCGCAATAATTTATTTAATTTTCCTAAATAATCAATCCATAATATTAATTCTCCAAGATATATATTTAATTTCCAGATTAAATACATAATCTCCCAATTCAATGTATTATTTAATTCCTAATTAAATAGTAAGTTATTTATTTATTTCTCCAAAAACAAATAATTATCCTTAATTAAAATAATGAGAGCTAGAATCCGATCTAGCTACTAAACATTAACAGATATGAGTAGCAAAGGCTAGATAGTGGTATGATAAGGCGAGAGGTTTTGATAGCTTCAATACGGGTAGCAATGCTGGATGGCCATATGATAGGGTGAAAGATTTATGCCGATATGGGTAGCAATGCTAGATGGTTGTATGATAGGGCAAATGATTATAGATAGGTCGATTGGCCTCCATAGAGGCAGATATAAATTTTTTTAAATTTACAAAAAATCAAGTTATATAGATATAATAGCCCCCCCTTAGAATGGAACGTGTTGCGTAGAGGGGAACAAGATCCATTCTAAGGAGACAAAAGACATTGTGGCATGTCAACATAGTTTGATGTTATCCATGGAATATCACCCCACAAGAGATGGCACATGATATCCACAATATTAAAACAAGTAGGCAAAGACATGGGGATTCGATTGTTTGACATTAGGACCCATAGTAGTGAAAATATTTTTAGTAAATGATTGCATATGGGTATCTCATCATAGTGCCAATGTCTTCGGATTTGAAGAAGAGCACATGAAGACAATAAAATAAAAGTTTGGGTCAATGTTGAATAGGGCCTAAATGCCCCCAACAATTTGCATCGTCCCTGAATGTCGAAAGTCAATGTACAACAAATAGAAGAAACATGTTAACAAATAGAAGTGTACGACATATAATGCTCTGTTTTCAAACCAATGGAGTAACTTGGGTTTTTCAGAGGGGAAGAACATTAAAAGACAAGCATGAGGGACACAGACAAGCACACTCTAATCTACAAATGAAGATGTGGGAACTGCCTTAAAGATCGTCCACTAATAGATTATTGTCCTCCCAATCTTGATTATATGGGGAGGGAGACAGAGACTGAAGAGGAACGATCACTAAGGCAGCTCCAAGCGCCTCACCAACAGTGAATCCAGGGATGAAGTCACCTTGACTTTCTTATTCAAAAACTCCATTGAGGCAAGTGTGAGGAATTGTGTGAAGATTGACGTCAATGCCATAATATCCTCAAATGAATTGAACATGCACGCCTCATAAGATATAGGGGATTCAACTTGAGGCAAGATAGGAGGAGCCACATTGCCAACCTCTATGAAAGGGGCAGTGACAAATTCAAGAGAAGACAAAGCCTTCTCCACAACAAGCATAGCAATAGACAAAGGATTCAGAGCAGATTTGTGGCAGCAGAACTTGGGCATGGGGCCCTGCTCAAACTATCTAAGGATGGAGGAGATACACTTCAATCCACTATAGCAGGCCTAAGAACCCTGGGAAAGCTTGGGATGGTGGTCAATAGATTGTGCAGGTTGGGTAGACATGACTACACTAGACACCACCTGTGTATGTAGCATGTTGATTGGTTTAGGGAATGTAGGGATATCAAGGAGTGTGGTGATGAGCGAGGGTTCTTGTGATGGAGAGATGAAAACTTGGAACTGCTTAGCACGCAGCCCATTAGTCACCCCAAAGCAACATGTAGTGAAACTGAAAATGTGGTGTATGTGCCACCTATGCAAAAAGGAACACTTGGAGGTCAAAAGATCACATTAAGGGAAATGTAATTGATATTTGAATTTTAAAGGTCATTTTAATTTATTTCAATTTACTTTGAATCAATATGTAAGGTTACAAGAGCCACTTGTATCAAATTGTCATAGTTGTCCTATTAAGGTCCTAAGAGGTGAAAGGAGTCAAAATGATTCAAAAGACACAAGGAAGGGAAAATTGAATTGAATATGTCATAATTAGTCCATTTTAAGATGTTAAAGGTGTTTGTAAGTGTTAAGGTCAAGAGAGGTAACAATGTGTCAAAAGATTGTCAAAATTTCAAAATTTGCAATATTGCAACTTTGCAAAAATGCAAGAAAAGTTGCAAGGTCTTGTGTCCATCGGTATTGGATAGTTATAACTGTCAAAAAGGAGTTGAAAGGGGTCTATAAAGTCATGAATGGTCAAAATGAGGAAAGTGGTGGTTAGTTTGGAGAAGGATTTGCGAGAACATTCAAGGCAACTTTATAACTGTCACAATTTTGCAGAGATCTGTTAATATTTGTGGCCTTTTCGGAAAGATCAATAATGCTGAGAATAATAATAATTAATACATCTTAGAAGGACGACTTAAAATTGGATATTATATTTGTTATGAAGTGGGACGACTTGCTTATTAAATATTGTATATAAAGAGAGACGTTTTGCATATTAAATAAATGTTAGGAAATCAGATCTTTGGGAATATATTCACTGTTGATATATTCAGTAATATTTTTTATAAATGCAGATATATGTATATGATTATCTCTGATTATTTGAATGTATATATTGTATGCAGTGAGGGGAGAATAGCAATGAACATTTTAACTGATTGATTCAAAACCCACACTGCATACAATATATATATATATGTATTGATTTGTGAGCGGTCACATCCAAAGGATCGTGACCCTCACAAAACAATACATATGATAAACACAGCGCTTCATAACACATATTAGTCTCTGCGCATATAATAAACATTGTATACAGTAATCAGCGCATATAATAACAATAAGTATCGCATACAATATACAATAATCATCGCATACAATATACAACAGTCGCTTGTGTTAATGTAAGCGACTGTTGTTAATAGTCGCTTACATTAACACATCGATTGTTAATGTAAGCCGATACAATAGGGTAGTCGGCATTGTATAAGGTTCGATAAAGTATTACATTGTTATTTAGATACTGCATCAATATCATCATTACTATATTGTTAATATAGTAATGATAATATAAATAATATATATCATGTATTATAATATTATCATTACTATATTAATAATATAATAATGATAATAATATAATGTATCATTTATTACAACTTCATCATTATAATAAAGTATCAATATATATATATATATATTAATACGAATGAAGCTATATCTTAACACTCCCTCTTAGCGAGTGAGTATTAATCATCAAAAGTCTATCATGATATCCGCACTTGGGACGTACAAGTTAATGTAGTCTTATCATGAGTATAGACTTGAATATCATGATCTCCGCACAATCGGGACACACAATTAAGTAGTCTATCATGATATGGTTTCGTTATTACACATCCAGTAATAACAAGAGTCAAGATCTCCGCACAATTGGGACACACAATTAAGTAGTCTATCTTGACACTTTGATTAACTATTTACAAGATCGTCACCTTGAAATGTTAACCCACACACAAATGATCATTTTACACAATATTGCAATATACACATATTTAACATTTATTCATGAATAAAAAACTTATAAATAAGAGGAATATAAACCATAATTCACAACTTGATCATGCCAAGTTTGTTTCTGAAGTATTCTGTCTTCAGCTTTGCCAGTGGCTTAGTGAAAATATCAGCACTTTGTTCTTCAGTACTAATGTACTCTAGCCTTATGATATTTCTCTCTACCATATATCTTATGTAATGATATGAAATCTCAATATGTTTGGACCTGTTATGGAAAATTGGATTAACAGAGAACTTGATACAACTTTGATTGTCACAATGAATCACAGTTGGATCTAGAGGTTTTCCAAACAATCCAAATAATAGCTTTCTTAACCATACTGCTTCACGTGCTCCCATGGATGCTGCCATATATTCAGCTTCAGTGGAGCTTAATGCTACTGCTGACTGTTTTCGACTGAACCAAGAGATCATAGCTGAACCAAGACTGAAACAACATCCTGTAGTGCTTTTTCTATCGGTAGTACTTCCAGCCCAATCAAAATTAGAATACCCTTGAAAATTGATTTCTACCTTTTCATACTTTAGCCCAAATCCAATAGAGCCTCGTAGATATCTCAAGATATGCTTAGCTGCCATTAAGTGTATTTCCTTGGGCTCACACATAAAGTGACTCACAACATTGGTTGCATAACAGATGTCAGGTCTAGTGTTCACTAAGTGCATAAGGGAGCCAACAATTTCTCTATACAATGTAGGATCAGAGGGTTCAGACTCTTTTGCTTCAACTTTGAGTTTGTGCAAATTTGTTTCCAATGGTGTGGATAAAGGCTTACATTCCATCTTTCCAAACCTGGTTAGAATATCAATAGTGTATTTTTGTTGATTTAACAAAATATAGCCTTCCTTTTGAAATACTTCCAACCCTAAGAAATAATGTAAGAGTCCTAGATCTTTCATGTCAAATTCAGCAGTGAGTTCTTGCTTACATTTTGCAATAAGATGATCTTCTCCTGTTATTAAAAGATCATCTACATAAAGAACTAAAATAACCATGTTGCCATTTGTTATCTTAAAGTAGATGTTAGGATCTGCATCATTTTTAGAGTATCCTAATTTTGAAAGATAGCTGTTTATCCTTTCATACCAAGGTCTGGGAGCTTGTTTCAACCCATATAGTGCTTTCTTGAGTTTGCAAACATATTTTGATGCCTCATGTATAATGAACCCTTCTGGCTGCTCTAAGTATACTTCTTCTTCAATGGTGCCATTTAGGAATGCTGTTTTCACATCCATCTGGTGTATCTTCCACCCTTTAGATGCTGCTATAGCAATAATGGTTCTGACTGATGTATACTGAGCTACAGGGGCAAATGTTTCTTCATAATCAATTCCTGCTTTCTGTGAGAATCCTCTAGCAACAAACCGAGCTTTATGCTTCTCAATACTTCCGTCAGGAGCATATTTAGTTTTGAATAGCCATCTAGAAGAGACAACAGTTTTATTTTTAGGTCTAGGTACTATGTCCCAGACATCATTCTTTATTATAGATTGATATTCTTCAATCATTGCCTCTCTCCATGCTTGATTAGATAATGCCTCCTTTGGATTTGATGGTTCTGATTTATTGATTTCTGTTATAAGAGCTGCATAACATTTCTGAGTTCTTGTCCTTTTACTCTCATGAGATATTTCATTAGGTTCTACATTATTTTCTTTAATTATTTGCCTTGCCCATAATGGCCTTTTCTTACCATTGATTACATTAGTATTCTCATTTTCAATGACAGGAGATTCAGGTTCTTCTATATCCTCCCTCTCAATTTCAGCAGTGAGATCTTCTTCTATCTCCAGGGTGTTATCTTCTTCAAGGTTTTTAAATGTGTTATTTTCAACAAATTTTACATCTCTACTCATCTCAACAGATTTTTGTCTTGGAATATAGATTCGATACCCTTTTGTGTTTTCACTATAACCAACAAGTATGCCTCTCTTACCTGATGGTTCTAGTTTAGTCCTCTTCTCTTTAGGTACATGAATGTATACGAGACATCCAAATATTCTAATATGACTTAGGTCTGGTTTGATCCTTGTAAATGCTTCTTCTGGGGTTATGTTTTCTACTATGGAGTGTGGACATCGATTTTGAATATATACTGCTGTATTTGAAGCTTTTGCCCAAAAAGAAGTATGAAGGTTTTGATCGAGCATCATGGCTTTTGCTGCTTCGATTATGGATCTATTCTTTCTTTTTGCTACTCTGTTCTGTTGAGGATTATATGGTACAGTATACTCTCTCTTAATCCCAACAGAATTACAAAATTCTTTAAATATGTCAGATTTGTATTCACCTCCATTATCTGATCTTAATACTTTTATTCTTTTATCTGTTTGATTTTCTACTAATGCTTTAAATTCTTTGAATTTAGATAGTACCTCACTTGATTCTTTAACCTTAAAAAAGTATATCCAAGTTTTTCGAGAATAGTCATCAACAAAAATAATATGGTATAGTGATCCTGTTAATGAAGGTGTTGACATGGGTCCACATAAATCAGTATGAATTAGTTCTAAGATTACTTTAGATTTGTGCTCACTTGTAGTGAAAGACCCTTTTATATTCTTTCCTAGTGCACAACCTTTGCAAATGCCAGGATGATTATTTTTAAAGTGTGGAAGACCCGTAGTAATCTTGTTTATTAAAGGTAGAGCATTATACCTTAGATGTCCCAACCTCTTATGCCATAATTCATTGTGATTTGTGATTTCATGAGTTAGTGCAGATTTCTGATCATTACATATTTTATAAAGACTACCATCTCTTGTCCCTATGATTGTGGCATTCTTCATATTTGAATTCTTAGGCCATAATAGAACTTTGTCTTCATTAAAGGTGACACGAAATCCTTGGTCTGCTAGTCCTGATATAGAGACTAAGTTTCTTTTGATTCCAGGTACAAATAGAACATCTTTTAGTTGTAGAGATACTCCATTCTTTATCTTTATGGTACAGGTCCCTGTTCCTTTCACTGGGTAGGAGGAGTTATCCCGAATAGTCACTTCTTCGGTTGAATAATTTTCAAGTGTCTCAAACTGATTTTTGAATCCGGTTATATGTCTTGATGCACCACTATCAATTATCCAAGTTCTATTATTGGAATTTAGTTCACTTGAGAGAGCTGTAAAGAAGAGTGGAATTTCTTTTGCTTCAGCTATGGTGGCTTGAGTCTTTTGCCTTTCAGGACAATGTCGATGAGTGTGCCCATATTTATCACATTTGTAACATTGGATTTTAGAAAAATCTCTTTTGAATCCCCTCTTTCTTTTAAAGGATTTTCTCTTTTTGTTGTGGGACTTTGTGTTGAGTGCTTGTGTTTCTCCCTCTTTCTTTAGACCTATTCCTCTGGTAATAAGTCTTGATTCTTCCTGAGTACAGTCGTTCTTAAGTTGATCAAATTTTGGTAGAGGTGGACGTGTGCTTATGCATTGAATAAAATTCTCCCAGGATGTTGGTAATCCCCTTAATGCTATTAGAGATAATTCCATGTCTTCTATAGTGTTACCAATAGAGAATAGTTGATCTCGTATTTCAGAAATTCTTAGAAAATATGATGTAACTGTTTCACCTTTATTCATCTTTATGGTCAATAATTGTTCCTTCAATGTCAATATACGACTTGTATTGTTTATTTCATATGTTTCTTGAATTTTCTTGAAGACCTCATATGCTGTTGTTAATCTTGCTATACTTGGGAGAATGGAGTCTTTAATTGAATCAACAATTAATTTCTTGGCTTTATTGTTCCTCCTTTTCCAAGTCGTTTTCTCTGCTTCGTCTGTAGGAATTTCTGTTTTTGCTTCTATGAAAGATTCTAATTCCAGTTCTTGCAACAGTGTGGTGATTCTAATTTTCCATGATAGAAAATTTGATGCTCCTTCCAATCTATCTTCCATCCTGATTCCGGTGGTCATCTTTAATGATTTGTGATTGAATCCTCCTTTAAATGATATCTTTCCTTTATATTTCAATAATAATTCAGAATTTTATTCCCTTTAACTTGGCTCTGATACCATGTTAGGAAATCAGATCTTTGGGAATATATTCACTGTTGATATATTCAGTAATATTTTTTATAAATGCAGATATATGTATATGATTATCTCTGATTATTTGAATGTATATATTGTATGCAGTGAGGGGAGAATAGCAATGAACGTTTTAACTGATTGATTCAAAACCCAGACTGCATACAATTGTTGTGAAAACTAGATCGTCCTATAGAGATAATATATACTCGTTTGATATTGTAGAATACAATTGCCTTCGTTATTGATTGATTCTACAATAACAATAGAGTATATGTATATATTGAATAGTCATGTAATGAATAGACATGACCGTATATACTTATGGTCATGTCACTTCATTACATAACTATTAGTTAACATATCTTAACTAATAGTTTATTCATACTTTGTATAATATATATTATTATACACATGCATATTAATATATACTTACTTTTCAACCATATTATATAGTATAGTATATATATATAAATATATCTATATTTATATGCATATCATGATTATCTCGTCATTTATTAAACACGAACGAATAATACTTTAACACTCCCTCTTGAGAGAGAGTTTAATAGAATTTGTAGAATCTTTTCATATCATGATATCCGACACATCCGGGACAAACCCTTTTGGGAGTCGATCATGATAGGCGTCAAGATATCCGGCACATCCGGGACAGACCCTTTCGGGAGTCGATCTTGACAAGTTATTACACATCCAGTAATAACATAAGCAACAAGATATCCGGCACATCCGGGACAGTCCCTTTCGGGAGTCAATCTTGAAGCCTGGTTAACTATTTTCAAGATCGTCACCTTTCATAACACAAAATGAATGGGCCCATAAAGTCTATCATGACTTCCGATACTTCGGGACACACAATTTAATGTAGTCTCATCATGAAAATAGATTTGAATATCATGATCTCCGCACAGTCGGGACACACAATTAAGTAGTCTATCATGATATGGTTTCGTTATTACACATCCAGTAATAACAAGAGTCAAGATCTCCGCACAGTCGGGACACACAATTAAGTAGTCTATCTTGACACTTTGGTTCACTATTATCAAGTGAGGAAGGCTTCCACCTTAAACTTGTCTATCAGAGACAAGAATCATTTAAGATACAAAATGATAGATCACTAAGGCTGAAAATCTCTTTTCAGCTAAGACTTTATTCCTCAACATCAGGAATACTTCCTCTGAATTAATATGACCACGATCTTGGGTTGCCATCTTCATTTGATCTTCTAGCTTCTCCCACTAACATGAAAGCATAGCCTTCTCACATGGTAATTCATCATAATTCTCTACTACAGTTTCTTGATCACTAGGTAACCAACAAAACATGGTCTACTCCCTCTGAATCAAGATCTTCGAATGTCCACTTGATCACTAGGTAACCAACAAAACATGGTCTACTCCCTTTGAATCAAGATCTTCGAATGTCCACTGATGTAGATCCTTTCGCTTCCTCTTCTGTCACGGAGGCATACCCTGTTTATATGCTCATCTCAATGTTACTGTGGGATGTGACTCCATACCTTTCTTCCTGAGAGAATCGATGTCTCATACATGAATAATCTGAATAGACATAAGGTTGCTGACTCACATTGACTAGCATAGGATGCATTTTGATCTTTTTCAAGGCCACACCATTAACACTCCCTCTTGGACTTGAGGGAAGATAATAAAGACCTCTAGTATGATGTTCATCGCAATGAACTGTAGTTTCAAGATGTATGAATTACTTCAATCAGAGATCCTATCCATGTGCATCTCATCTGTGATTCTATCCATGAGTTTCCACTTCTATAGCCTCAGAATTGTTTCACCTTTAGCAATGATCTCCCTCTCAATCAATATGATCGATTTTGTCACAAGTTGACTGAATCATCTGCACCCTCTGAAGCTCAAGTTCATCAATTCTTAAACTTTCTGAAGATGTCAGGACTCCCTCTTAATCTGAATTTCTCATGCTTTCGTCCTTTTATATTCCCTTTCGTAAGGTGAGTCCATACAAAAAGTATTTTGAAGAATCCATCTTGCTATAGTCCAAAGGTTGTACACAAATCCATGAGTACTTATTATGAAATTTCACTGTCATAGTGTAATCAAAATCTGGAGTAGTGTAGTTGTAGGAGCTTGTCAGTGCCACATGTGCAACGGACCCTGCACTCAGTAGTCCATAGGTACTTGTGATCAAAGAATCACCCTGCACTTATTATAGTACGGAACAACCTTGCATAATGCCTTGATTGCATCATTCTTCTTTTTCTACAAGAACATTCTTGGAGACAAATGAAAAGATCAAGGCAAATAGCTCTTATAGTACAAACATGAATACATATAAGAAAATGACTACAAAATTATAAAAATTTAACTCAAGGATGAATACTTATCTTAAGTTTCACATATTTCTTTCTTTAAAGTGAGCCCATAGTCACTTGATATCCTTGATTTTCTAATAAGGTGATCATGCATTTGTAACCAGGTGTCACTGAAATCTGCTATAAGATTCCTTATATAAGTCTTCAATTTTCTTAATATTTCAGCTTTGAGAGTTTCATACTAATCCTTGTCTTCTCATAACATGCCATTGTGACGTAGTCTTCATTCTAGATGATTTTTAACTCATCATATTTTTAAGTAGTGTTGATACGTTCCATTTAAGCCAATACCCTTTGTATTGTCGCCCCTTAGTTTTACAAGTCTAAGTATCAATTAAGAATTAGGATAATGTGATATGTCAATTTAATTATGCGAATGTATAGGTATCGCTAACAGCAATATGTTGTTATTTCAGATTGACAATTGAGTGCCCGCAACTTGAAAATATAGTTTTCTTTATGATATACAACTTCAATATCTGCAAATGCTTGGTGCCATCACTAATCTGCACTATTGTTGCTTGCCACTAATAGTGCCACAAGACACTTTCTCTTACAGAACAGATCCAAGTGGAATTAAAAAGAAAGAGGTAAAATCCCATCATCAACGGAAGTTGATATACTCATTCTAAATTTATTATCATACATTCCAATAATATCCCATTATTGGTTACAATACTTCTCAACCTGAAATTATCGGATGCTATCATGTATGAATCTGTTGCTGTCTTTGATCATTGTTTGTCTTATCGATGCAGTGGCTTCCTTGAAATCTTATCATGGGGCTAGCTTTCATCGTGATTAGATCCTCAATATTGTTGTCGTCTACCTCAGCATATCCGTAATGTTCCCTTGCAGCGTTACATGGTGGTCGCATATAATTCTTTATTGACAATCCCATCATCACTAATATGTCGTTCCATTACTTAATTCTATGAATGGTAGAAATAATAAAAATTTCCTGTAGGGTGTGATGTAATAAGAGAAATAGAAGATGTTCCATGATTCGACGCAGTAGTCTTCTCCCCATGGTCGACTAATATGCCTTAGTCGGTTATAAGTATTAACATTTCCCTCCTAATATATGGACAATTCTCTCTCACTGTTATGGAACTGAGCGATCTCCTCATCGAGTATATCCCTTGTGATCCTTCCTATCGTGTTCTTCGATGCCTCTCTGAATACTCCTCCAGTTTGCCAGACGTCTGCATATATCCCTCAAGGGATTGCTGGTAAGATCTCCCTTGTTTTATACGTGACTGCACTTATTGGTTCGCTGAGTTAACTTTCTTGCTTGCTTATGATATGCGTATCTTCTCCCATTACCGTAGATGAATACGTTTGCTGCTTATGATTTTGATCGATGGATTTTCTTATTGTTCCATTGATGATCATTGTTCTTCTCTTGAAGATGATAGTTTGAAAGTCTTGATGTATCTTGCAATTGAAATGATTGGTTGTGTTCTAAAAACATGTCTAATGTCTCTTTATCATTGCCACCTCTTAATACTAATCATATCGCTTTCACGACTATTGTTTATTATCGATTAGGCTTCACAATTACTTTTATTTTAATCGCACCATTCCATGACTATTGATTAGTCTTTAGCTTATAATAATGGATTGTTGCTTCTGTGCCTCTTGGATATCAATTTCTTTAATTGCCATTAACTAATCTCAATGACCCGGGTGATGTTATCTCTTATATACAATGGATCGTATGAAAATATTTAGGCTGTCTAGCATTGACTATATCAGGTATGTCAATATCAACTGGCTTTGAACACTGAAAACGTCTCCAATATGACTTTATATAAGTATGTCCCGATTATGATGTCGTCTCTGTTATGGTCGATAGGCACTTGCACCGATGGTTGCTAGAGACAACACAATGATCTAAACAGGAAGACCCGCGACTGCATATATCAGTCAATATAATAGCAATGATATCTCGAAGTGTAGAGATATTGAGCGCAACAGTAAATGGATATCGTATACGTTGTGTAGGAACAGTCTTCCTTATTCTACTTACTGATCTGTATATATATATATTCTCTATAGGTTAGGCTCTGATACCATGTTGTGAAAACTGGATCGTCCTATAGAGATAATATATACTCGTTTGATATTGTAGAATACAATTGCCTTCGTTATTGATTGATTCTACAATAACAATAGAGTATATGTATATATTGAATAGTCATGTAATGAATAAACATGACCGTATATACTTATGGTCATGTCACTTCATTACATAACTATTAGTTAACATATCTTAACTAATAGTTTATTCATACTTTGTATAATATATATTATTATACACATGCATATTAATATATACTTACTTTTCAACCATATTATATAGTATAGTATATATATATAAATATATCTATATTTATATGCATATCATGATTATCTCGTCATTTATTAAACACGAACGAATAATACTTTAACAACAATATATATATATATATATATGTATTGATTTGTGAGCGGTCACATCCAAAGGATCGTGACCCTCACAAAACAATACATATGATAAACACAGCGCTTCATAACACATATTAGTCTCTGCGCATATAATAAACATTGTATACAGTAGTCAGCGCATATAATAACAATAAGTATCGCATACAATATACAATAATCATCGCATACAATATACAACAGTCGCTTGTGTTAATGTAAGCGACTGTTGTTAACAGTCGCTTACATTAACACATCGACTGTTAATGTAAGCCGATACAATAGGGTAGTCGGCATTGTATAAGGTTCGATAAAGTATTACATTTTTATTTCGATACTGCATCAATATCATCATTACTATATTGTTAATATAGTAATGATAATATAAATAATATATATCATGTATTATAATATTATCATTACTATATTAATAATATAATAATGATAATAATATAATGTATCGTTTATTACAACTTCATCATTATAATAAAGTATCAATATATATATATATATATATATATATATATATATATATATATATAATAATACGAATGAAGCTATATCTTAACAATAAAGAGGGACGACTTGCATGTCTTAATGTTGAAATGGTAACAAGGACCGACCTGCTATGGATAATCAATAATTATTAAAGGCCGACTTGCTTATGCAAGTCGGTTACCTTACCTTGTTGAGAAGACACCTCTTGGATACATATATAAGTGAAGTTATGGTGTGAATTAGGAATGCATAAAAAACATAACATGTCTGCCTAATTCGCACCATAACAGCAGAGCAACAGATCCATTTCAATCTGATCCATAGCAATAACATTTCACACTAAAGTTGCAGTCATTTCTAGAGGAAGAGTAGCAGATCATAAAGGTGATATATATAACAGATTTGGAGGACGAAATATAGCAGAATTAGAGAACAAATTGAAGCAGACAAAGGTTGAATTATAGCAGCTTGAAGGCATCAACAAGGAGATTCTACAACAAAACCGGGTATTATCTTTTCTTTTATTTATCTATATTTTGGATAGGGCCTAAATCTTAGTGAGTAAAAGATCATATATAGATTGTCATTTCCTTTAAAAGTCTGAAATATTAACAAGATCTGCAACTGTTGCAGAGCCATTTAGCCTCAAAAAGTGATGTAATTTCATTATTGTTTTGATTTTCAATGATATACCAATGAATATAGTTTCATATGAACCCATTCTTGTACATATTCATGAAGTTTTTGAAAAGTTATGTTAGTCTCTCTAAAAACTGTTAAAACCCTCAATGAGAGTTACCAGTTTTTGGAAATAGGCCATATCTTTCATTTGAACCGTTGGATCTTTGTATAAATTGGGGAATATGTCGGTAACTAAGCCATCTAAGAACTGACCAGAGCGATTGGATAAATATGAAGTTTCCAAAAAGTTATTCACGACTGTTTGGCTGCCATGGTAAAAAGGCTGATCAAGGAAATACATGTGAGCAGTAAGTTTCTTTGTGTTTTTGGCATTAGAAATGGGATGGTTTGTGTTGATAAAGAATGGAATAAGGTGATAAAAACATGTTAGGTCATGATCCAATCCTATTTTATATTGAATGCTATCAATTGTGTGTTTTTAGTGGATTTGTGAAGGATTTCAGTATTATGATTCATGCAAACGGTTAACTGTGTCAATGGTGACAATTTAGTAAAGACAGTCATTTGTTTTGATTCTTGGTCAGAATTTGTAAATGGGATATATGTTGATTGAAAACAACTTCAATTTTCATTCAAAGACATGTTGGAATAGTTCATAAGAGTTTGAGGTTTAAGTCAGTGCATGCAATCAACTGTCAACAAAATGACTGTCAGACCCATATCCAGTTCACTTTTCTTCCAAATTACTGTTGATCGGGAATCCATTAAGTGTTGATGTTTTGTAAATGGTAGTGTTTAATGATCCAAGAAGTCTCTGATTCAACATTGAAAGGTATTGTATTAGATACTGTTTGTGTGATCAGTCTTGATGACTGTGATACCATATAAGTATTGCCTGATTGAATGAAGGTTGTGATCAGATCATTGAATTGAATAGTAACAGTAATAGAAGAGATTGATTTTCTTGATAAGGACGATGAACATGATTCTAACCTGTTGAATAGGGTACATGATCAGGGTATGATGGCAATGGATCTTGACAACAGAATAAAGTATTTTGTGTGCAGGAAGACTCACTGATTGTGATCAGAAATAGAGTTCTTGAAGGATGACAAATGGACATTGGGTGGAGATAAGATATGTTATTAATTGAGTGTTTTAGTTACTTCGGTAAAATATGTTTGATGGATCAGTTGGCCTTGAATAGAATGTTGTTTTGGTTCCTAAGATGATGAACTTGAAATGATCCTTGAAGGGTTAAGTTTGTTAGATGTTTCAAACCCATCCATTGGGTGTACCTAGAATGATTATGCATTGGATTCTTACACTAGAATTTGAGAAATCGTATGTTTCTTCTCTGCTATTGGATTATTAAGATGATGAGGAGAATGTTGGCGTGTTTAAATGTTGCATTTGGCAAGTTCTTCTCATAGGTTCTAAACAAGCATGTTACTTAAGTTTACTTAGGTACCACATAGGAACATTCCCACTTTCTATGGTATTATCACATTATCATTTTCCACCTTAAGTGGGGCTTACACCTTTGGTGCACTTATTACTTCATGACTTTTCCACCTTTGGAGTGTGATCCACGTTTAGTGGATCACTTTTCCAACTTTGAGGGCGATCCACCTTTAGTGGACTTGTTACACTACGACTTTTATATCTTTGGAGGGTGATCCACCTTTAGTGGACTTGTTACATTATCACTTTTTGACCTTAGGTGGGTGATAAGTTATCACCATATGTATCATGTCATAAAATTAAGATACTTGTCATAATCTTATGCCTTTCTATGTCTCACCTTGTCCTATTTAACTAAGGAGTCTCCTACGTACTATCAATTTAGTTAATTCGATTGATTCCATTTATTCCATTCTATTGCATTCTTGATGAGAATACAATTTATTCTTGTCATATTGATCTCTCTAGTTATTGTGCTTTCCATTAGGCCTCTAGATCTTGGGTGGCTATCGTCATAGCCAAATTTTACAGAGAAATGTTATTCGCAGCTACTGTTTACAAAACATTATGAAGAACCATGTCAGCCACTTCCTCATGGCATGCCTTATGTTCTTTATCTGCACCTGCCATTCCCTATGTTTCTGGTATTTAATAGTTAGCAAACTATACGGGGCTCCACCTTTGGGAAGTCTCTAGCAATGCTTCAAAATTTCTACATGGGCTAAATTTACATTTTTAACTGTTCAACAATTCTGAAATTATTGTCCATAAGCATTGCCATCTGCAAATGGCAGCTAAGCACACTACTTGTTAGCTTATTATTTCTTTTACTTATATTGTGATTATTGGACACTGTACATTTCCACAGCCACGTAGGGAAGATGAATGTTGATATACATTTGGAGTGATTTAATCAAGGCAGGGAGGAGTTGATGGGAACTTGGAGTTGGATCATTTCTGTTCATCTAGTAAATATATTAGTTAAATGTTTTAACTTTGAGTTTATATTCGCAGTATGTTTTCGATCTAGTGAGCATTTCCTTAGCAGTTTTGCATCTAATCGTAGTTCTTTTTCATTATAAATAGTTGGGCTTTTGCCACATTAGTTGTCAATTCAAACTTGTGACTAAGAGATTATTTTTAGATATTTAAGTTGGGAACTGTTGATGTGAGTTTTGTTCCACTACAACATGCAAAATCAAATACTTGATGTTCCGGAGTGAAACATCAAACACTCAATCCTCTCTTGATATAAGGTCATCTCTCATGCTAAGCTTGCAAAGTAAGATTATGAAATGACTTCAAGGTTCCATTAAATGTAGATACTTGCTCAGTGAAATAATCTGATTTGCTGGTAATCACTTAGGGGACTTACGCTATTCATTCCATAGATATCAACTATTTGCACTTCTAAAGATTTGGCTTCACAATTTGCAATGAAAATATAACTTTGACTTCCCAACTTCAATTTAAACTTACTTCTACTTCTACTTCTAACTATGAATGCAAGGAATCATGGATGGACTTGGACTCTACTAGATGCAGCTTAATTAGCGACTCCACTCATCTAGTGCAAGCTTCTAAGGAACACTCAAATGGTTTTCAAATCAATATCCCCTCTCCAACCCCATCAAATGGATGCAAACTAAAGAGTGAATATCAATTGAAGTTAAGTGCTTTCAATCATCGGCTAACCACACAAGGCACTCCTACCATCAGCAAGAGGCTAGTGGCTTGGATTTGTTCGAGTCAAGCAAGTAAACATCCACAACTACTTTCATTCATCTAAACTACTTCAACATGAAAAGAAATCTACTCCAAGTGAAAGATTGAGGAAACCATGCAACACTTCAAAGTAATATTAAGTAATTCACATGAAGAATCAACAATGAACTATCCATTACTTTGAAAGCATTATAACAACAATTTGATCAAGTCTCTCCCTTAGCTAGCCTACTCTAATCTCCTATTCTAATGCTTCTCTTATAATTTAATTCCTCTACTAGCTAATGAATTACAAATGAAAACGCCTTGGCCTTTTATAGATGTTGAAATACAATGAAGGGCCAAGATTGATCCAAGATCAAGGGCCACAATTTATCCCTACAAGCCCTAATTAGGGTTACCAAATTTACAACCAATTACATGAGGGCACCAATTCATGGGCCGATAAGAAAATTACAAAGTATAAAACTGCAAATATTTCTTGCTCGATTGTTAGAAAGTAACTCTTGATGAAGAAAATCTTGACACTAAACCTTTCTAACTTTGATTAACTCTTTTGAAACTATCTATCTCTTGAGGATGATTGTGATGGCCAATGTTCCTGACTTGCTTGCTCTTTCGAGTCTTCTCCATCTTTTGGAAATTTTCCTCATGGCCTGACTTGAATTTGCATTTATGTTGTTGATCTGATCTGAACTTGATTGCATTTGTGAACTTGGTGATATCTTCATGTGATTGGATCTTTTTCGGGGCAGGTTTGGATTCCTCTTTGATCTCAACTTGAACTTTCGCTTTGATATCTTGACTTGAATCTGTCTTCTCATTTGGAGCCCCCCTTGAGCTCGAACTTGAAGTTGGCCTTCCTCCTATAGCTTACACTTGGGATCTTGAAATCTTGAATTTAGGCCACCCTCATGAAGTCTCCTTGCTTCCATGAAACCAAGATCACAAAATGATGAAAAGAGACCAAAAAAACTTAAAATTTTTATGAAATAAAATTTCCTCTATCCTCCACCTCCTTTTATTTAATTAAGACTTATTATCACTAATGAGGCCACCAATCGGATTCCTAGTTGGTTTCAATCAATTCCCGCTTTAAATTGGAGCATTTTGCCTTGAGAATTGAAGATTTAAACTCCAAGTGATCCAAACTTGCATTGTAGATAAAATGGAAGGAGATTACATTTGAGAACAAATGTGACTGCATTATGTTGAACTCAGATCTATCTGCCTACTACCTCTGATTTTGAACTTTCTCCAGCAATCTGCTCGAAACAAACACTTCCAGATTAATAAATCGTTTCCTGTTATAGATGAGTCTCACTGCCATAATTTGTAGAAATAACTCACTGCCAGCAGTAGAGGAGAAAGCACTTGGTTTTGGATATCAAAATGCTTTTTAATGCCTCCTTTAACTAAGAAGCACATTCCTCTAGGAAGGCCGACCTGTTTACAATTAGCCAATGAAAAGCCTTAATTAAATTGTTTTCTTTCCAGCTTCTACAGGCCAACTTGGAACAGAGGCCAAGGAATTTTAAATTTCGAATTGGAATTGTCCCCATGGCTGGAAGATAACCTTGGGGGGAAATTCCTATGCTTGAGGAATTTCTGCCAAGAGATATTGTGCCCCTTTAATTAGATTTCCTGGTCAACTGAAGGCCTTGATCACCCATTTCAACCTTGAATTTTCCTTATGTTCAATTAATTAACAAAAAAATGTGTTATGAAGGGGGGCGCAATTTTGGATTTTAGAGGAATATTAAGGGCGGAAATCCTCTAATCAGAGGATTTCCGCCAGCTTTTGGCTCTCTCCTTTGACGCTTAAACTAAAAACCCTACTCAATTAGCCTCTCTTGATTGCCATTTTCTATCAATTCGCCACGCTGCCTCTTGATTACTCACCTTCACTCAACCTAACTACCTTGCACTGGGGGTGAAATTTTGGATTTTAGAGGATAATGATGATTGGTGAAAATCCTCTGATTTGAGGATTTCTGACCAGCATCCAGGCAGTTAAACTTGTTAAAAAAATGCCTATTAATTCTAACATTTTGCCACTTAGATTCTCAATTCTTGCTTTTTTTCACTTGGTCATTTCAATATTCATTAAAAACCAAGACCTTAGGCAGGGTGGAAATTTTGAGTTTTGAGGATTCCATGGGAGGAAATCCTATGATTTGGGGATTTCCGCCAAGGACCTTTGCAGTTGCAGCCTATCAAAAAAAACGTTCTCCTCCCCACACAGCATCATTTCAACATAATTCTCCATCTGTTCTTGCTTTTAAAACCATGAGATCAAGTTTGCACCACAACCTGTCTCTATAATGGCGGAATTTTTAAGATTTGGGGAAAAATGATGACTGGCGGAATTCCTCTGATCAGAGGAATTCCGACCAGTACTTGTGTTTCCCAAATTGACCTCAAAAATATGGTTCTAAATCTACAAGTTCATCGTTTTACTGCTCAATGTTTTCTCTTCTTCTCCTATCACCTCAATTTCATCAAGATCAGGGACCTCTTGCTTGGGCAGCATTTTCAAATCTAGAGGAGTTTCCATGGCGGAAATCCTCTAATTAGAGGAATTCCGCCAGAATTTTGGGCACTGAGAACCTCCCAAACTTTCAAGTCATCAAACTTCGAACTTCTTTCCCTGACATCATCAAATTCTCGCTACGGCTGGGAGACCTAAAAACGTTGCTATCTAAGACCTTGAAGACCACTTAAACCTACTGGCAAAACAAAAAGAGGGGTCCCCATTTGCAATGGGGCGATGGTGTGAAAACTTCACAACAGGAACCAAATAGGAGAGGGCCTTTGCTATGGATTCCATCACTTCTTCGCCTATCTTGAGCAAGTTGCTTCTCTTTTGCACATTCTGGGAGTTGAGTTTTAGAACTTCTCACCTTTACTCCTCGGTTGTATTGAAACCAGTTTTTAGATGTGTAAAATTTGGACTCGACTGAGAATCGGTATTCTAGAACTACTTGCCTGTGTGACATGAAACTATCAATACCAAGAAAGACATGCATGGCTTCTATGGTTTGATATACCTAATGAACTCACTTTGATATGTTGTGTTTCTCACTGTAGGATGTGCTATACAAATTCTATTAAAAAATCACTGTAAGAAACACACCATCTCAGAACCATGGTACTAACTTGTTTCTTGCTTGGAAAGCTCTGTATTCAAGAAGCTTTACAGTCAAGTGAATGAAAATGTATATTGGCAAGCTCCATGTTTTTATTTAGATATGGTTTCTTCTATTTTTTTATTTCTGATGCCTGTTTCAGGGTTAAAGAGTTCGCACAGGATGTTGATGCAACAGATTTTGACCCTTTACTTTTGTTCTAATGACAGAGTAGCCCAAAACTCCTCTGTCCTTCCTTGCGTGCGTGTATCTCTGTATCTGATACAGCCCGGATACATGACAGATACTATACCCATTTGTGCCCAAAAAACCTTGATTTTCCATCCATGCTGAATACTATGTGATTTGATTATTTTAAAATGTGACGTGAATCTTTCCAAATTTAATTTTAAAGCACTTCATTCATGCATTTAAATTTTTTTTTGGTATAAACAGAACCTACACCAATTACGAAAGACAAATGAAATGCTTTTCCATTTGAGCGACCCATTTTTTGGGTTATCTTCCGGCGCAACTCTACTATTTTTGCATATTATAAAGTGTTAAATTAACTTATAACTATTTATGTAGCATTTATGTCTCTATAGAAGTAATGAAAATTTGTGTTAAATATAATGTGTTTTTTTATCGATGTTGTATCCAGCCGTATGCAAATTGGGGATCTTAAAAAATGGTCGTATTTGTATCTGATACCATGCAACTTTGTCTAATGATGAAACCATGCTTGGAACTGCAACTTACCTTAATTATTTTTCTTGCTCATTAAAATACACATACCATGTGAATACTTGATGCCAATGGTTAAGTTCCTGATTCATTGTACTTCTTTGACACAGCCATTGATAGTGGTACAAGCAGCATGGACAAGGCGCTCTAAAAGTGAGTCTTCTAAGAATCCAAGAAAGAAGTCATGGAAACAACGGACAGATAAATACATGAGGCCATTTCTACTGGATGTATTTATCTCTAATAAGTACATTCATGCAAAAGTGATGCACAGAGTAACAAGTAAAGTTGTCTCCGTGGCTACTACAAATTCAAAGGATTTGAGGAACACTTTGCCTTCTCTTACCGATTTGGATGCATGTAGAACCATTGGAAAGCTAATTGCTGAGCGATCTAAAGAAGCTGATGTATATGCAATATCATTTGAACCAAGAAAAGGGGAGAGAGTGGAGGGGAAACTTGGTATAATTTTAGATACCATTAAAGAAAATGACATAGCTTTTGTTTAGATCTACAATGTCCGTCAGTGCCTTCTAGCTGCACAAATGTAGCAATTTTGTAACAAGATATTTTAACATGACAAAACATTTCCTTCAAATCTACCAAGTAAACATGGAAAATCGTCACATTCCTGAACAAATACAACTTAATTTGATAATTTTCATTTGTAACAAGAAATGTGTACCATCATTCTATTCCCTGAACAAATACGGAATCGTTTGAAAATTGTCCCAATGTCTGTGAATATTTTTGACAAGAACGCCAAACAGTCTGGTGGGACCCACATGGGATCTCAATAGATTCACTGATGTAAAACACTAAGGAGGACAACCCAGCACATTTCTATGTATGATAGCCGACTGCAGCTGTCCAACATTACATAGCTTTGCCAATCCATAATTAACTCAGTAGCAAAAGTAAGGCAATAAATAAATCATGTAGATGCATAAGTTCTCGTTTATTTATGACTTGCTTTATTCATGGTTGTGTACAATCATAACAATACTTTTGATGACAAAATCTCACTTTCCAATAAGTTTGTTTCAGTTTATCATGCTAATTTTTAATGGCACGGTCAGGTTGATTAAAAATTGCCATCTATATTTTGGGAATCTAATCCCTTAGAAGATATAAACCAAGCACACGAAGATAATAATAATCAATGGAAAAGTAATATCAATGATACATTCATGATTGGTTACGCACTGCACTTTCTGACATCTGCTTGTTCAACCAGAAAATTTCACTAGATTCAATGAAATAATTTTGTTTAGGCATATTGATATTCATAAATAATAAAGAGTGTGATCATGCATGTTCCATGAATGTGTAGCAAGCCATTCATAGGAGCGTGCTTAGTACCCCTACTTCGAGATGCAAGGACAGAATTTAGATTGATTTTGCTGTATTATCCTGTTTAGTGATATGCAAAAGAAGCCAAAAATATTGTGTATCTATAACTTTGTTCTTCAACTTCAAGTATCAAAATTTATTAAACTCTGGTAATATCATAAAATAAGATATTTGATAAACAAAAACATTATGTTCAATTATGTCACAACATTTCATGGATGATACAACACGGAATGACAATTTTTTCTACTTACCATTCAAAAAATAGAGATAGCAAGAATTTCAAGGATAGTAGGGGGATGGAGGTCCTTGTCCATGTTTTTGAGCAGGAGAAAATGAATTGAGGAATAAAAGGGAAATAGAGGGATGAGAAGACAGGGGACGGAGGTAAAGGAAGGAGATAGACCAAATTGTTGTGGAAGGCCGAACAAAAGAAAAAGGTGAGCAAGGAAGAGACTGAGCAGAAGTGGGCTGAGTAGAAGGACGTCCATGTGAAAGAATATTAGTTCAAATTGTTGTGGAAGGCAGAACAAAGAAAAATGCTGAGCAAGGAAGAGACCAAGCAGAAGCGGGCCAAGTAGGAGGAGGTTTGTGTGAAAGAATATTTGCCAAGAAGAAATGTAAGAATCAGTTGAAGTAAGATTTGGCAGGTTGGCGAGGACTTAAACATCGTTCAATTCAGGAAAGAGACCAGACAAAGTTTGGAATTGGTTGTGAAAAGAAAGAGGAGGCAACAAATGAGTGAGTTCGCAAAGATGATCAACGAGAGAAAGGAAAGAATGATGGTTTGAGTAGGAAGAAAGTGAGATTAGTTGAAGTGTGCTAGGAGAAGGTTGACCGAATGATTTTATTGCCTAAATGTTTTAGTATGTTTGTCTCTGAATGTAATCATCATTATATAAGTTGGAGAAATAAATATTCTGGTGTTCATTGTCTGAATTAATGATTGTTAATGGTGTTTTATCAGTGAAACCCGGGGACTTGCACCTCCTCCAAAAACCTCGAAGTACCCATCCCCAAGACGTCCCCGCACTGGGTACTTGGAGTACCCAAGTACCCCCACCTCCGCCATTCCGCAACCACGCCGGCGGCGGGATGGGTACTTGAATCTCTATTTGAATTTTGATTTTTTAATGTTACTATTGGGTATGTACTATGTTACTATGTTGAATGTTCAATGGTTCTGGTTCGTGTTGCAATTTTGCTATGTTTGAGTATTTCAATTTGGTATGTTATTCTAAAACATCATTGCATAACTAGCATTTCAAGTTCTATATATGTCTAGTATACAACACCCCTCCTGGCCCCCCGCCCCCCGCCGTCGTCTCCCCACCGTTCCCCTGTCGTCCTGAAATTGAGGCCCTTTGTCCCCCCGTCTCGGAAACTCGTCCCGACGTACCCAAGCACCGGTGTTACACTATGTTTTATGGTTTTTAAATTTTATGTAAGTGTAGTGTTGATTGGTTAGTCTAATTTTCAAAGTTCTTGTCGCATGTGTGATTAATTCAAGAACTGTTGTTTTGGTTTGTCAAGAGCTTAGATAAATTCCTAGCACTGTTGTGACAACAAGCTTGCATAAGTCTGTCATTATTTGGTATTAGAGCACGCATGTGAGGGACAGTTGCATCAGTTTGGTATCAGAGCCTTAAAGGTTTGGGAAGAAGTTGAGAGTCTCAAAGGTATGGTAAAGAAGTTAGTTATGTTCATAGGTTGTTGGAAAGACACGTGTGTTGTGGATTGACAGGTTAACAAGAAGAACCTAGGTACTAAAAGGCCAAGCATTGAAGAAAATAAGAGAAGCCTTAGGTGAGGTATCACGAAGACAAGAAGAGAAGATAGAAAGATGAAGCAACAAGAGAAGAAAGAAAGCCTCAAAAGGAAGGGCAAGATAAGATGCAGAGTTTGATAGAGCAATGGCAAAGGTGAGAAGAGATTTCTAGAGGTGTAAGATCATGGTAAAGTAGTGGCTTGACAAAAGAGGTCAAGAATATGTTTGGTATTGGCCAATGAGGAGGAAGGTGAAGTGGTTTGTAGAAATGATTGTGAAGAAGAGAAGCAGGAAAAGGATGACTGCCTTAAGAAGAAAAGATAAAAGTAGGAGAGAAACCCATAGAGTTTCGGGTAGTAGAAAGTTGCTTGGTAAGAAATATGTAAAGGAAGAGGTGAAGGAAGTTATCTTTGTGACATTAAGGAAAATAAGAAAGAATGCAGAGAGGAAGAAGTATAGAAGGAAGCATTCGAAGGAAGAAGTGAAGAAGAGAGGAAAGTGTTTACGTAGGAGGCACTCATGGAGACATTTTGGTCTCTTGTTTCATTTGCTAATGTTGTATTTGAGAATGTGTATGTAGGGATGAGAAGTCTTGTAAGGTAGATCAAGAACAAGACTTTAAAGCTGCTAAGAGAAGGGGAAGGTAAAGCACTTGTAGCTAGTGGTGAAGATGAAAGAGGGAGTAGACACGTTTCAGCGGTATGTCAAGAGGAGATGAAGTAACCATTTGCATCAGAGGTACATTGCAAAGTATTTGAAAATGAAGATAAAAATGGTATTGACGGTCTCCAGTACGTTAATGAAGATGTTGAAGATACCCTAGAGTTCCATGATGCCTTAGGAGATTTTGTTGATGAAGGAAAAGAAGCCTACAAAAATGAAGAGTTGATGAATAATGAAGTCAAGGATGAAAGCAAATCAGGATAGTAGGTTATTACACAAGTAAATGGAAGTTAAAATGCTGATTTTGGATATGTATGTGGGAATAAAAATGTTGGTTTTGATCATGTATGTAGAAGTAAGAATGTGGATATGCAAGTTAAAAAGGAGAAAAGAAAATTAGAGAATCATGGATATAAAATACCAAGTTGGCTTAATAAACCAATTGTTGAGGGGCAACAAATAAAGTGTCAACAAGGTGTTGCTTATGGTAGAGTTTATAACAGCAAGCAAGTGTGAAGGATGAAAGATATGATAAAGTTAAAGTGAAATCAAGAATATAGGGAAAATTTTCAAGGAAGAAGGCATAAAAAAGATGTTTTGAGGCAAAAATCAGTTCATGAATTCAGAAGGACAAGTGCAACAATAAACAAACACCAACCCACAACTATGGGAAATAAAATGTGGATGGTTGAATGTAGGGAAATAGTAGATGAAAAAGGTGTTGTAAGACAGAGATGAGGAAAAACTTCAAGAGAATACAAGATATGAAGAAGAGGTCAAGCTAAATGAACAAGGGAGCATGATGAAGTCAACCACGGATGGATGAAAAGGAAAAAGATGATGTAAATAAAGACAATGAAACATAAGTATTGACAAAGGAAATACCAAAGAAGGAGACTGAGGTAGTTGCAACAACATATTGGTAGAAGCTTGAGGAGAACACATGTGAGGTGAAAGGTAAACAAGTTGAATTAGATAATTTTAATAACGGTGCTTTTGAATCGTTGTATGATTTTGTAGAAGGGAAGAGTTTGAAAGAAGATGAGAAGGATGTGGAACCAAGCAATGTTAATGAGATGCATGAATGTGAACTAGAGTTTTGGAGGCTTGTAGATGAGAAAGAAATAAGGTGGAGAAGATATAAAAAAGAAAAGTGAAATTAAATGAAAGAAGATTGGAAAGTGTAGAATGAACAAATACAAGTGTAGCCTGAAGAAGTTGGATTAGAGTAATGAAAAGCAAAAGAGGACAACAAAAGCATGGGTTGTCAAAGATTTGAAGAATGAAGAGCAAACATAAGGTACACAAAATATGGAGAAGCATGTGTAGAAGTAGCAGTGATTCAAGAGGACAAAGGCATGTTGATGACGTCACATAGAAGGAATTATGAGGAGCAACAAATCAAACCGCGAGGAAGATTTGTGGGCCCAATTTTTAGTGATAGAAAAGGAGCGGATGGAGAAGTTTGCAAGTGAAAGTGTGAGGACAAATGTGACGGCCAAAGATACAAAGATAAAGAGTGTAGTTGTTGACAAGGAAGTTATTACAACAAAAAAAGAAGAGGTAAAATTGTTAGACAATGTTTTGTTTTCATTTGACATGTTGAATATTGAGAAATATGGAAAAACGTATGAAGTAGTAAGTGCAGATTTTGGTAAAGATAATTTGGGTTGTGATGTGAATGTTGGAGTCCAAATGATTTTCTTAGGGGGTTGTTGCTAATCGAAGAAGAAGAATATGAGATAGTAAGTGTAAATTTGTATAAGACTATAGATGACTTTGATGGTGTTGAAGGATAGTTAGACAAAGAGGATGAATTTGAAGTCATGGACATCTTTAATTTCTATAGTTGTTTGTATTGGTTTATGTGTGGCTAAATGGGCAAGGGATCTTTGGAGGATGGTATGAATGGAGCAAAAAAAATAACACGGCGTTGGAGAATTATGACAATGGCTCCAAAACAATTGTTGAAGAAGCGAAATGAACAAGCAAAGAAGGATTTTTTTTATTAATGGCGTCGTGTGCAAGAGCACATGACTTTTTTTTGTCTCCTAGGGAGTTTGACATAGGAGCATCCTCCATCGAGCTTTCTCATCGAAGATCATGTTTTATTATGTGAGTCTTTACACTCATTTTGGTAGTGTTTGTATTTGCTGACTTTCCAAATATAGTTGTCGTTGGAGTGAAGATTCAGTTTGGGCAAACACTGCTCCTATCGCCACATGGAGAAATAGTAGGACAACTCAATGGAGGGGTAGTTTTGGTGCTAGTTGCCTTCGACAAGAGGAGATGGATAGTTGAGGATAGCTAGGAATCAATTGTTGAGCAAGAGAAAACAAATTGAGGAATAGAAGGGAAACAAAAGGATGAGAGGATAAAGGATAGAGGTAAAGGAAGGAGATATACCAAATTGTTGTAGAAGGCCAAACAAAAGAAAAAGACCAAGCAAGGAAGAGACTGAGTAGAAGTGGGTCGGGTAGGAGGAAGTATGTGTGAGAATATTTGCTATGAAGAAATGTAAGAATCCATTGGAATAAGGTTTGGCAGGAAGGTGAGGGCTTAAACATCGTTCA
This sequence comes from Chamaecyparis obtusa, assembly GCA_027943335.1. Lineage (NCBI taxonomy): Eukaryota > Viridiplantae > Streptophyta > Pinopsida > Cupressales > Cupressaceae > Chamaecyparis > Chamaecyparis obtusa. The sequence continues at coordinate 271,983 of BSBK01002687.1, forward strand.
ATTTAGGAAAGAGATTGGACAAAGTTTGGAATTGATCATGAAAGGAAAGAGGAGGCAACAAATGAGAGAGGACGGGTGCGTTCACAAAGTTGATCGATGAGAGAAAGGGAAGAATGATGGTTCAAGTAGGAAGAAAATGAGATTAGTTGAAGTGTGCCAGAAGCGACAAGGAGAAGGTTGACCAAACATATTTATGGCCTAAGTGTTTGAGTAAATATGTATGCCTTTGAATGTAATCATCATTATATGAATTGCATAAATAAAGTAAATATTCTAGTGTTCATTGTCTGAATTAGTGACTATTAATGATGTTTTATGGTTTTTATATAAATGTTGTGTTGATTGGTTAGTTTAGTTATCAAATTTCTTGTCACACGTGTGAGTAATATGAGAACCATTGATTTGGTATGTCATTAGCTTGGGTAAGTTCTTGGTATTGTTGTGCAAAAGTCTGTCATCATTTGGTGTCGAAGCAATTATGTGAGAGATGGTGACATCAGACAATTTCAAAGTCTAATTGAGGATAGATAAGGGATGTTTCCTAGCTTTACCAATGTAGCAAAAACTTCAATATAGGAAATGACACCCTGAAGGCTAGGGAATGTGTACCTATGTTACTTCAATTAGATTTTTTATTAGATCAACTTTTACATTAATTGAGCTATCATTTTATAACCACACATCTGCATATGATTGTTAGCTTTCTATTCATAACGCATTCATGTTATCTTTGGCATATCAATGTTTCACAAACATTGGATTTCAATTGATACAATCCTACAATAATTGTGTGGAAAATAAAAATAATAATGATCCACAATCAAGACAATTAAGAAGCGTATGCTTTAGCTTGTTGAAGAGGATATACCTATATACTTTTCATTATACCCTGTGTACTTTAATAATAAAAAAATTAATAATCAAGGAAAATTGTAAAGATGCCTCAATCCTCAATTAATGTAATCCAACTTATAAAGCAAAAAATAGTTCCCTTAATTATGATAAAGTTGGTTTCAACATGTAATATTTCTAAGTCAACAATGTTATTGTTGTCACTGATATAGCTTATTCAAGATGTTATGGAATTGTAGACACTAAAAATTGCCAATCACATTTGACAATGCTTTTTACTAATTAGTCATTGAAATTAATTGGATAGTTCAACTATTGAATTAAATCTAAATACATTTTTGAATATGTGGGCCATACAATAGAAAACCATAAGATGTCATCCTCAAAGCCCTTACCAGTCATTAGAATATATGGTATTTTGTAGAAAACTTTAATTAAAATAATCTTTGCATTAGCAACCAATGTTTTAAAATCTATAATATGGAACAAAAAGAAATGGCTCTGCATTTTTGCAATCGGCACACTTTCTTTAGTGTTGACTCTTTGGATCGACATTTCGATTTTTTCTCAAAAACCAGATATGCAAACATGACAAGTTCGAATCTTCTTCCAACACTAGGTTTTAACAATTTCAATTGTAATATATCAATTAGGGGACGAAGGGCTCCTCATTCCAGGGATTTCCTGGCGTATTATTCTAATGATACTCGGTCTGTTGCAAGTAGAGGAGGAATGCTTGGAGAACAATCATGCCTAAGGCAAGAGTGAAATTCAAACATTTTTTCGGAGGAGGAATCTGGCTGGAAGGAGGTCAGATCTCGCAAAAACCATAAGAAACCTTCCTTTTCCCTCATCTCTGCATTCGAGCCATTATCTTTGAGAAATAAATTTGATCTTCTTAATGATTTGAAGCATCATAACAATCCTAGTTTTTATTCCCCTCCGCATCGGCGTAGGAATGTGGTTGATAATAAGCAAAATATAGCACCTAGTAATAGGGTACCTTTGAATCTAAAATTGACACAGTCCCCTTCAGGAATATATACACCCCCACATAAAAGAAGGATTATTGAAAAGCCCCAATCTCACATTCAAATTGAGCAATCTCCTATAGCTATCCCCTATTCTCTAGCCCACCGTAGAACGAAATCGTCTTCACCCATTTTGATAGAGGTTGATGATGGTCTCATAGAATGCACTCAGGAATTAATGCAGCTCAAAGGTATATTTCTTAGATGGAACAGTTATGGAGTGTCATCAGCCAAAATAGAAAACTGGCTCAAGAAGCGTCTCCAAAATCAAGTATCTCTATGCTCACAGACAAATTTTTGTTTGTATATTGTTATAATATAAAAACAAAGGAATTTTTTTTTGATAATAGATGCCCTAAGTTGTTAGGTTATGATTTTACAGTGCTTGATTGGCGACCATCCTTTAATCCTAATAAGCTAAGTGAAATCATAGTATCTAGAGCAATAAAGCTAATCAACATGCCTCTGGAGTGTACCAACAAAATTATTCTTAGAAAAATTGGAAATAGTTTAGGATACTTCGTAAGAACGGTAGTAACCGAATTTCCCCAATCGGAAGAAATTATCATAGTAGGTATGGATATTTCAATTAAGACGTTACCCCCTATAATAATAAAAAGTGGTTTTGAACAGTTCAGTGTAAACCCTATTATTATGATAGAAATGGTTAAAGATTTCAAAGAGGCTCCTCACGTCAAAATTTTGTCTCATCCACATAAAGATCCGTCTAACAATGTTATCCACCTAAATGAAGTAGGTGGTGGTTTTTTGGTTAATTTCTCGGCAAAATCACCCAAAGAGATGCCTGAAAGGCAGGAATCTACAGGAAAGTTAGACTTCAATAATATTAGCACCTTTCCCTCAGCCTCTCCAAAGCTTCTAAAGACACTACTTTCCCTTGTGGAAGTTATCCCCTCTTGGTCAAAGGATAAAATTAAGGAAGATGGAGCTTTGAGAGATATTTTGGATGTCCCTATTGTAGATGATATTAGTGTAGAAGAATATAAGGAATCTCTATTGCAAATAATAGAACAAGCAGAGGTTATGAGGTTAGTAGTAGAACAAGAATTGAGTAACTTAGAAGAAGGTGCTATGGAGAAGGGAGATTTCTATGAAAAATTAACCTCAATAGAGAACAGGTCAAGGAGTCAACAGATAGAAGAGAAAAATAAGCAAGATAGATTATCTAGATATCAAGATCAATTGACGATACTAGACTCTGAGGATGGAGTTATGGAAGCTTTGGTCATGAAGGATAAGGACATCCTTCATGCTCCTGTAGAAAAGGAATCAACAAAAGACATTTTAGATTTTCTAGGACTCAAAACCCAATTTGGTGGAAGTTTCAGCGGTAGAGGATGAGTTAAACCAGGATATTCTTCCCAAAATTTTGGTTGCGTTAGAGCATGAAGATGAGGAAGGGCACAATGCATCTTCGAGGCTGGAGGTGCCTAATTCAGATTTACCCCTAGGACTCAAAATGGTGAACTCAAGTAAGAGTCTTCCGAATTGTGCTTATGTTCCCAAATCTAGAGGTAGGAAATCTCTCAAGGAACTAAGAGAAAGAGTAGGCCAGGCCTCAGGGCAGACAAAAATAACGAAACTTCTTGATGCAGGGAAGGGGAAGATCCTTCCCAATCAACAACGAAAATAATTTCTTGGAATGTTAGGGACCTTAATGCCCCTAACAAAAATGCCTAATTAAAAGGCATTTATCAAAGTTTGAGTTAGAGATAGTTATGATACAGGAAACTAAATTAGATGAGGATGGTTATAGGCTATTAAATAAGAAAATAGGTAGTTGGGAAGTCTGTGGTTCCCCTTCGACAGGGGCTTCTGGAGGAATTGGCATAATTTGGAATCCTTGGAAATGTAGTTTTTCCCCTCTTGAATTTAGATCGAATTAGATGAGTGGGAGGATCAGAAGTATAAGAAGCAAATTGAATTTCATACTAATCAACATTTATGGGCCTAAATTTCTTCATGAGAAAAGAGTGCTATGGCAAGAAGTCAATAATTTTGCTTCTTCCTATCCAAATGAGTCAGTTATTATGGGAGGAAACTTCAATGCTATCCTCAATTTAGAAGATAAGATAGGTGGATCAAGGAGCATATCTCAATCTATGAGGGAATTCAATCGGTGGATTGATAATCTGGAAGCTATGGAAGTAAGATCAAGGATCAATGACTTTACCTAGTCCATTAGAAGAACTGATACCTGTATGATTAGAGAAAAATTGGATAGGTTCTTCTATATAGGAGATATGTCTAACCTTGATTTTGACTTGAAGGCAAAGATTCTCCCCTTCTCAGGTTCAGACCATTTCCTAGTAGAGCTATCATTTCTAGAGGCATCCATCCCCTAAAAAAACCCTTTCAAATTCGAAAAAATGTGGCTTTTAGATAATAAAAAATGTTTGGAAAATATAGAAAAATGGTGGGATGAAGCAAGTTATGAGGGGTCCAAAACCTTTATTGTGGTGTCTAAACAAAAATTAATTAAAAGGAATTTACTTAACTAGAATTAGACTAAGTTTGGGAATATCTTTAAGGATAAGCTAGAAATAGAGAGTAAGTTAGAAAGACTAAATGAGGAAGTTATTTTGAGAGGAATGAATCAGTCACAATATGAAGAAGATAAGTTCTTAAGGCAAAGACATGAAGAATGCCTAGCAAAAGAGGAAATCTTCAAGAAACAATGATCCAGAGAAACTTGGCTACCAGAAGGTGATAAAAATACTAAATTCTTCCATAACAGTGCGAAACAAAGAAGGTCAAAAAACATAATATGGAGATTACGAAAGGAAAATAATGAATGGATAGAAGACCCAATTCGAATAGGCACAGAAGCAGCGAACTATTTTGAGAAAATTCTTAATAATAATGACAGCTCCAACTTGATGGCATAGAAGAAGATCCTAGGCTTTATCCCCATAATGATAACAGAGAACCAAAATAAAATTCTCAATGCTAAATTTACAATTGAAGAAATAGAAGCTGCCCTTAGGGACCTTCATCCGAACAAATCCCCGGGTCCAAATGGATTCCCTGCATTGTTTTATCAAAAATGTTGGTCATTCATAGGAAATGAAATTGTAGGGGCCTTAGAAGGTATGAGGAATTCTGGAAAATTATTGAAGGAAATAAATAATACATTTCTTGCCCTAATTCCCAAGAAACCAGATGTTGAAAGTCTGGATGATTTCAGACCAATTGCCCTTTGTAATACTCTATATAAAATTTTGACTAAAACAATAGCTAACAGGTTAAAGTTGTTCCTTCCCTCAATTATCTTAGAGGAACAAATAGGTTTTGTCCCTGGCAGATCTATTTTAGGAGTAATTATAGCTCAGAAGGCTATCCACTATGTGCAGATGAACAAATCCCCAAGTATGTTTATTAAACTTGATATTCGGAAAGCATATGACAAAGTTGATTGGAGATTTTTGTGTAAATGTCTAGAAACCTTTGGATTTTCAAGAAGGTGGATCAATCTAATCTTTGAATGTATTTTGGGTCCCCACATGTCAGTTCTAGTGAACGGATCTCCAGTAGGATTCTTTGAGATCTCACAAGGTCTAAGGCAAGGAGACCCATTGTCTCCTTTTCTCTTTATAATTATGGCTGAAGCGTTAGGGAGATCCTTCTCCAAAGCTAGGGAAGAGAACATAATCAAAGGTATTAAGCTAACTTCAGATTTAGATGCTAGCACTCATCAACAATTTGTTGATGATACCTTCCTTTTAGGCAAAGCCAGTAGAGAGGAAGCATCCACCTTTAAGAAAATTTTGGACTTATACACAGATGCTTCTGACCAAAGAATTAATAAGAACAAATCCAATTTTTTCTTCTTAAATACAAATAGTAAGGTAGAGGAGGAGATCTGTAGGATTTTGAACTTTAACAAAGGTTCATTCCCTTGCAAATATCTAGGTTTCCATTTGGATAAAGGGATAAAATCAACCAATTTATGGGGGGATGTATGTAATAAATTGGACAAAAAGATAGAATCATGGAAAGGAAAATGGCTCTCCAGTGCTAGAAGGGCATTGATGATTAAGTCTATTTTGTCAGCTATACCTATATATCAGATGATGTGTTTTAAACTCCTGAAAGGGGTCAAAGATAAGATAGTGAGAAAAATGAGATCTTTTTTTGGCAAGGAACTAGGGAAAAGCCAATAATGGCCTTAATTGCTTGGAATAACATATGTAGGAGGAATGAAGATGGTGGTATTGACATCAAGAATATATCCTTCTAGAACAAAGCCCTAGGTGCTAAATTAGCCTGGAAGATGATTAAAGAACCAGATTATAAATGGGTAAGGATCCTCATATATAAATATCTTGATGGAAATGATAACCTAAGTATATGCAGAACTCAATCTTTTCCCAAGGGATCCATAATTTGGAATCTTATTGCGAAGTGTAGGGATATTATAGTGAAGGGTTTATCATGGGATGCAAAATATGGAGGTGAAGTTCTTTTCTGGGATGACTCATGGGGAGGATACCCTTGATTACAATCATTTTTAGAAGATGACATATCAATAGATTCAACAATCTCATTAATGGGAAATTATTTAAGTGATTATATAGAGTCTTCAGATGAGGATAGTTCTCTAGGCTGGAAATGGAAATCTCTTGATCATCTCAATCTTCCAAGTAGATTTTTAGATCTTCTTGGTGAAACCCTTAGGTGTAGAAAGATAGTTCTCAGAAGAGGAGAAGACTCTATTATCTAGGCTAGAGCTAAAAATGGGCTTTATAGTGTGAAAGAAGGTTATGACTTTCTCCTAATGAGTTCTTCCAGGAAAACTAACCTCTCGATAGACCTATGTTGGAATAAAGATTGTTTACCTAAAGATGGGATGTTCACATGGGCTGCATTGCAAAAAAGGATTCTCACGACAGAATGGTTTACCAAAATAGGCTTTAATGGACCATCTAGATGTGTTCTATGTGAGAAGGATTCTGAAGATGTGGATCAACTACTGCTAGGATGTGAGTTATCTAATAGATGTTGGAACTGGTTAATCTCAAAACTAGAATGGAAAACTACGCTACCAAATGACATTATTGGTTTATTAAAGAGTTGGCCAATGATAGCCAATAAAGACCTTTTTGGTAAAATTTGGAAAATAGCTCTTTCGATGCTTATTTGGGAAATATGGAAGGAAAGGAACATAAGGTTATTTAAAAATGCTAGGTTAAGTATTGACCAATTTCTATTGAAAGTTGAAGCTTGCATTGTGGAGGTGGTAAATAGTAGAAATTTTCTAGGTAAGAAAGACAGATCCTTCTTGATTAGTGATAGTTATCTTAGGAAAAATTGGTTTGGGTTGAAGATTCCACCCTTCATAGGAAGTAGTGGGGAGGACACTAAATTGAAAAGGGCTAACTACATATGGCAGCCGCCAGCAGAAGGTTGGCTCAAACTCAATTTTGATGGGGCTTCGAAAGGTAATCCTGGGGAAGCAGGCGTGGGTTATTGTATCCACGAATGGAAAGGTAGTAAGATTGTTAGCAAATCTATATATCTGGGACAAGAAACAAATAATGTGGCAGAACTTAGGGCTTTATACGAAGGGTTAAATAATTGCAAGAGACTCAAATTAGACCATATAAAAATTGAAGGGGACTCCTCCTTAGTCATAAATGTGGTTAGAAGAGGAACAACTTTGAATTGGAATCTGAATGGTATAGTTGAGAAAATAAAGGAAACCTTATTAACCATCCCAAACTTTACTTTGAACCATATATATAGAGAAGGGAATAAGGTAGCATACCAATTAGCTAATAGGGGTGCAGAAGGTATTAACAACAAACAAATCAATATAGATTAGTAGCAGGATGTATTGGCTAATTTATAGATAAGAGACCTTCAATTAATAAATTTAGCTAGAAAAGGTAAGAGATTAGGCAATAGTAGACTTAACCAAAATCCCTCAAAAGGAGCATAGATATCAAATACATTATGCAACTAGGCAGTTTCCAGGTCTCTTAGGTTAGAAGGGACCTAGTTGGCCCTTAGTTGTTTAAGGATAAGCAAATCCTAAGGAATGAAACTTATAAACATCTCCCTAATATTAGGTCAGCAATCTAGTATACTAGAAGTAAGCAGATAAGTCAGTATATTATTGTTTTTTAAAAATAGGAAAAGAGTTGATATAATAATTATATAATAATTAGTAGGATTAATCAAAATCCAGGAACTATCTCCGAATCAATGGGATTCCCAAAATATCATAAAAAAGGGCCCTCACTCTCGACGTTAAGTAATAAATTGATGACTTTAGGAATCATGACTTTGATGCCCTCTTCTCTTTCCGAGAGTATAGAAAAACTCTATTTTGATTATATCTAGAAGTGTCTTAAGCAAGTAACCTTTAGCTGTCAATCGATCCATATCCTTTAAAGTACAAGAATGATGGTGAGGTGACGGTAAATTAAAGGACATGACTTGCGTGGGATCAAGTTACCTCAATATGATCAATTAGTGATCAAAGCTAGTAATGGAGATTTAATAGCATTAAAGTTTGGATCAGAAAGTTAACTTGTCAAAATTTTCAAACAGAGTGAAGAATGGAATCTAGAATTTTAACCTTCCACCTGCAAGAGAACATGCAAATGGCATTTAGGGGCCAAATCAAGCCAGAGGGATGAAATGGTATCCTCAATCCTCTCTCGGACTCTGTTCGTAGGGCCCTAGAAAAATGATTATGGGATGACAATTTTGATAATGAGTTCACTGTCCATGTCAATGGACATATAGTTGGGATTTTTATAGCATTGGAAGCATTCAATGGAGTGGAAAATGAAAAGATTATAGTGGTTGCCAAGGAAATATTTAAGAAGGATTTCTTGGCCGGTTTGGAAAAAGCGGTGTTTGGCATAGACAAGAACCTAACTATCCCTTACCTAGAAATCTATATGAAAATGACATTAGCGGAATTACCATCCATCCCAAACTTTTAGCGTTTGCCAATGTTGTTTTTTAAGGACGAGGGAAAATTTGATAAGAGCTGGCATGTGATGAGGCATGACTTGGACTTTCTGATAACTACAGTGCTCAAGGAACATGTAGAACTTGAATGGGTGTTGAATTACTAGTGAGCTGAAGGTTTTGACATCCCAGAGGAGTTTGACGAAGATGAGATTAATAATGTCAGGATAGTTGCTCCCTCAGTAAGGAAAAGCTCGAGGAACAACCCATCCGACACGGGCGAAGAGGAAATAGTCATTTTGCGAAGGAATAGAGAAGCATGGAGCTGTAGCGTGATAAACATAGATTAAATGGTAGTACCAATACATAGTAAGAAGGAATCTGGTAGTAGACAAACTTTAAGTAGTTACTTTTGAAATCTAATAGATATGATAGTATAGCATTTTTTTGGAATCTTCTAGTTATATTTTGTCTATGAAAAATTGAGAAACTCAGATACTGGACTCATGTACTTATTTAGTAAGAAGATGATAAATATTTCATAAAATGATTGGAAAGTGTTATTAGTTTTTGTTACAATGGTTTATATTAAGTTGTGTTGTTAGCATATATAGATCAGGAGCTCTCTAGGTGATCTAGTAAGCATATTTGTAAGCATACGGATTTGTTAGACTTCCTCTAAGTCCTATTTACTCTTGGTCCTAAAATATGGAGCTTTGCATCAACTAACCTATGACCGTTCCTATCTTAGGATTTATTTTAGTCTTGGACAATTTATCTTCATTAAGGAAATCTTAGACCTTCAATGCCCTCTAGTGGGAGGAACTATGATAGTATACCCTCATTTATCTAGCTCTCTTTCAGCCCTTAGAGGTTATATCAGTCACAGTAGGATCTTTCTCCTCTCTGAGCCCTCACTTTTAAGTTTTTCTAGGTTCCTATTAAGTTTTTGTCTAGTTTAATGTACAGGAAACATCATTCCTCTAAAAGATAGTATCAACCAACAGTATGAATGATTAGGGATCCAAATAACGAATACTTGGAGGATTAATATGGATATAGGAAAATGGTGTTTTGTAAAATAATAAAGATAGAACCAAAATATATATAAATATTTAGAATTATATAAGATTTGCTGCATCTGTCATATAGGGAAATTTTATTGTATAATAATTAGCAAAAATTAAACAACATCTTATATAAAGGAACACTTAAGTATTTTTAGAGATTAATAGTCAACAATGTATCGTATAGCACTTAGATTATTTCTTGAACTTCATATCAGATTCCCCAATAGACTTGTAAGAACACGAACATACATAGCACCTCACCCATCTCGTAATACATACATGTACAAGATGGAAGAGAAAATGCCTCTCTCCCCTCTCGATATTATATATATACAATAAATTGTAACAAATTAACAATACCTCAACTTTTATACAAGAAGTTGTTAGCATGGCTACCCCAATCAAACTTATATGCAATAGGAGCCAAATAGCTTTCGTTGGTGAGGTATCTATCAAACATCTTAAAATGATTATGCTAGTGTTAGTAAACAGATTTGCACTTCAAAAAGACCAACACAAACTGACTCACAATGCCCAGATGAAAGTACAAATGCTACTAACAATTGGAGAAGTTATCATTAAATTGATAACTTTCCTCTGAATTGAGAGGTACAGCTCCCTCTTAGAAAGATTTGCAATGAATTTTAAAAAAAAGGTTATGTCTTTCACCAGAAGACACAAAGGCATATTAACATTCACCCATTAACATGGCATGAAAGCGATTGTGGATTTAATAATTTAAAAGAAAACTAAATGCATGGCACCCAGACCATTTAATTATTCTTCCCATTGTAGGAGCATGAGAGGAAGATTTGATATTTTGCTTTCAGATAAATGAATGAATAGAACTCAAAGAACTTATGACATTCATATGCACATTTATAATGAGTAGGACTACATAAAAAGATGACTGGAATAGCTCATAGACTACATGCAATAAAAAAGGAAATATTTAAATTCACAGATTCAATATATGTTTCTTTCTTTTCTTTAAATACATAACCCATGGCGCAAAGACCATGTTGTCCCTGCATAAAAACTATGACTGAAAACATTACATGCATTCCCTCTTTCCCTTCTTACAAATAATTTTTTTTTCTCTTTGTTGGAGCACACCCCTTTCCAGAAAAAAAAAGAAGAACCCCCTTCTTATCTTTCTTTTGCATATTTCACTCTCCTCTTTCTGACGGTTTCTTTTTAGTTTTAATAACTGATTCTTACAAAAATAACTATTTGCCTTTTATCTTTTTGACTTCCCAGTCTTGGTAATCTTCGTTTCTTGTCTATGGATTTTAATACCCTTACAAAATTTAACCTTTAAAGTATATAATGGCATAAATTATTTGGAAAGATAACCAATTTCTCCATGGACATGTGGCATGCTAATCCAACATAGAATCTTTCTTTATGCTGGGCGGATTTGTTTCTTTTTGGCAGTTTTGATAGTGGTTGACTCAGCCATTCGTATCTCCCAAACCATTCATAATTTTTTAAATTGCTCTGGTGAGGATCTGGAGAATTAGTTTTCCAAAGAATGAGAAAGATCCAACGGTGGAGTTGGGAGTTATGCCCCGCACAATAGACTGATTTTTATTTCCTGTAAATCTGTGGTTGCAAAATCTTCATCAAATTTTCTTCTGCAGAGTTACAATGGCTACCAATATGATTTTATGTCCCTAAAATAGAGATCCAAAAGATAATTATGATCTCTTTGTTGATACCAATTCTTCTCTCAAGATGAAGATGATGTAAGTTTCCACCGTGTGCATCACATATCCCAATTTTAACTTCTCTAATCTGCACATTGAAAACTTCACTACAATGAATGGAGGCATGCATTTTACAAGTAATAGTGACAACCTCTGCATCAATTTACACTGACATAAGGTTGCTTCCCTTCATTTTTACATTTCTTAAAATTAGGCATGTCGATGGCTCATCATTTTAACAATTCTCCTATGCTGACATGCTTTAATTCTGTAACCAATACTCCAGCATTTTTTGTGACTTAGCAGTAGATAAATCTCTTTCATTTGTTTTCCAAATTGTCATGTTTCCACAAGAGTACTGAATTTTATATGAACTACCTTGAACGGACTTGAACACTGTTCAAGCATGTTCAAGGGTTCAAAGGTGTTCAAAGGTGTTTAATGGAAACAAAGTTTATCTAACTCAAGACCCAAACAAAGAAAAGAGGGACAAGCACCAAACTGGGACTAACATCGGCTCTGATTGGGGACTACTTTTGACTCAAAAGTAGAGAGCTCCAACATTCTCTGGTTAAAAAGATAAGTGCCTAGCACCATTGGGCAATAGAGTCACAAAAAGATAGAGAAAAATGGAACTTCTTGCAATAGGGTAGAGAGGAGCAGGACAACGACAAGCCAAAACTGAAAAAGACAACTTAAACTAACAGCACATCAAAACTTATTTACAAGGAGTAGGGCAAACAACCCATACCTTTAGAGATGGATGTGGTTTCTCAAGTGAAGCCATTTATCAGTTGAGAGAAGTAGCTACCGGAGTGGAAGAGTGGTTGAAATGTAAGAAGCATCATCACCAATAGGCATTCCACAACCACCGTAAGAAAGGACCCAACACCAATACATTGTAGAATCTCTTCAAATAAAATATTAGGCCCAAAAAACTACCTTGCATCACATACTTCTGGCAGCAATATATCAATACCATGCTTAATAGGATAATTTGCATTAGGAATACCATCTCTTTTTGCATGATTCTTGGAAGTACCCATCAGAATTTTTATAGAGAAGCCCTCTTCTAAATTATGAGAATCATTTGCAATAATTTTGTCACTAAAATCTGAATTTTACACTTACTAAAAAGCTTCTCTCCAAGAATGCATAACCAAAATCATCTTTAAAACAAAAAGATTCTAATATGGGGAGACTACTAGATAACTCATCTTCATAAACAAACTTAAATACCTCCAGTTCAGAATGTGCATATGATGTCACAACAGAAGTAAATAAGTTTTCCTTAGTTTGTACTTCAATTTTCTCATAATTCTCTAGTGCTCTGGGCTGTAAAAAATCATCATTATATTTCATGCAATCAAATTGGAAAGATTCAAAGTCTACCTGCACATCAAGATGAGGAATACCCTCTACTTTCTCACCAACATTCATTTCTTGTTCATGCTGCTTCTCCATATTTTCTTGATCTAGACCACTTGTTGAAACTATGTTAGAAGCATCAAATGTGGTTTTAAAATCTGAAAAAGAAAACTCTTCCGGCAAACTACCATATGATCTTTTGCTGACCAATCTTTTCTCAATAGGAAATGCATCTACACATACCATCAAATTTTTTGATTTTGAGTCATGAGTATCATCATCTTCAACATGCAAATAATAGGTTCCAACAACACTATGAGAGATATTTCCAGCCATAAGACATGGATGAAAATCTTCATCATTAAAGATTGTTAGATTTTGGTGGTAAGAAATGGGTGATGTTGGTTTTGCTGCCTTTAATATAAGTTTCCTTTGCTGAAACTTTTCTATGGGTTTAAAATTTTGATTATGAAAAGAAATTTCAGATTTTGGGACCTTCATGACACTTGCTTCTATGCATTTCATCCCACTTAAAATCATATCATCATCTACCTCAATAGCCTCTTTTTGTGCATCTTTTAAATTCTGAATTTTTTTTCTTTTTAAAAGAAATTTAATTTCAGCTTGTAATGCAGCAATAAAAATACATAGCTGATTACTTTCATTTGGCTGGCAGACTTGAGAAATTTTACCAACATGTCTATTAAATCTGTCAACAAAATCTCTCATAGATTCATCACTTTTCATCTGAATTTGAAAGAAATCCAACAACAACTTATAAGTATCTACCACAGGCTGAAATCTTCCAAGAAATTTTACCTTTAAATCATCCTAGCTGGTAATACATCCATCTTGCAAATTTTGAAACCATTCAGCAACATTTCCAACAAGACTTTCCACAAACAATCTAACAAACACGTCTTCTTCTTGCACTTCAAGAATCCCACATGTAACAATAAATGCTTTAAGACGATCATCCGAGTCTTTAGTTTTATCTCCAGCAAACTTAGGAAGATATTCTATTGATCTTTTAGGCAGGGCTGAATATTGGGGCAATGCAAAAGGGCCAATTCGTGCTCCCCATGGCTGAGCTGCAACCAAAGCCATAACACACTGGAATTTTTTCACCAAAATTTTTTTGAGTTAAACACAGAGTCGCCAATCCCTTTATAGATAGAGATATTAATCATTACTGAGGAAAATAAATCTAGCACTGTTCTTCATTTACGATTCTCCAGCAGAGTCACCAAAAATCTGTTAGTAAATAGATTTGCACTTCAAAAAGACCAACACAAACTGACTCACAATGCCCAGATGAAAGTACAAATGCTACTAACAGTTGGGGAAGTTATCATTAAAGTGATAACTTTCCTTTGAATTGAGAGGTATAGCTCCCTCTTAGAAAGATTTGCAATGAATTTTTTAAAAAAGGTTATGTCTTTAACCAGAAGACACAAAGGCATATTAACATTCATCCATCAACATGGCATGAAAGGGATTGTGGATTTAATAATTTAAAAGAAAACTAAATGCATGGCACACAGACCATTCACTTATTCTTCCCATTGTAGGAGCATGAGAGGAAGATTTGATATTTTGCTTTCAGATAAATGAATGAATAGAACTCAAAGAACTTATGGCATTCATATGCACATTTATAATGAGTAGGACTGCATAAAAAGATGACTGGAATAGCTCACAGACTACATGCAATAAAAAAGGAAATATTTAAATTCATAGATTCAATATATGTTTCTTTCTTTTCTTTAAATACATAACCCATGGCTCAAAGACCATGCTGTCCCTACACAAAAACTATGACTAAAAACATTACATGCATCCCCTCTTTCCCTTCTTACAAATAAATTCTTTTTCTCTTTGCTGGAGCACACCTTTCAAGAAAAAAAAAGAAGAAGAACCCCCTTCTTATCTTTCTTTTGCATATTTAACTCTCCTCTTTCTGATAGTTTCTTTTCAGTTTTAATAACTGATTCTTACAAAAATAACTGTTTGCCTTTTATCTTTTTGACTTCCCAGTCTTGGTAATCTTCATTTCTTGTTTATGGATTTTAATACCCTTACAAACTTTAACCTTTAAAGTATATAATGGCATAAATTATTTGGAAAGATAACCAATTTCTCCATGGACATGTGGCATGCTGATCCAAATAGAATCTTTCTTTATGTTGGGCGGATTTGTTTCTTTTTGGCAGTTTTGATAGTGGTTGACTCAGACATTTGTATCTCTCAAACCATTCATAATTTTTTAATCGCTCCGGTGAGGATCTGGAGAATTGGTTTTCTAAAAACATATCCGAGAATGAGAAAGATCTAACGGTGGAGTTGGGAGTTATGCCCCACGCAATATGACTGATTTTTTATTTCCTGCAAATCTGTGGTTGCAAAATCTTCATCAAATTTTCTTCTGCAGAGTTACAATGGCTACCAATATGATTTTATGTCCCTAAAATAGAGATCCAAAAGATAATTATGATCTCTTTGTTGATACCAATTCTTCTCTCAAGCTGAAGATGATGTAAGTTTCCAACGTGTGCATCACATATCCCAATTTTAACTTCTCTAATCTGCACATTGAAAACTTCACTACAGTGAATGGAGGCATGCATTTTACAAGCAATAGTGACAACCTCTGCATCAATTTACACTGACATAAGGTTGCTTCCCTTCATTTTTACATTTCTTAAAATTAGGCATGTCGATGGCTCATCATTTTAACAATTCTCCTATGCTGACATGCTTTAATTCTGTAACCAATACTCCAGCATTTTTTGTGACTCAGCAACAGATAAATCTCTTTCATTTATTTTCCAAATTGTCATGTTTCCACAAGAGTACTGAATTTTATATGAACTACCTTGAACGGACTTGAACACTGTTCAAGCATGTTCAAGGGTTCAAAGGTGTTCAAAGGTGTTCAATGGAAACAAAGTTTATCTAACTCAAGACCCAAACAAAGAAAAGAGGGACAAGCACCGAACTGGGACTAACATCGGCTCTGATTAGGGACTACTTTTGACTCAAAAGTCGAGAGCTCCAGCATTCTCTGGTTAAAAAGATAAGTGCCTAGCACCATTGGGCAATAGAGTCGCAAAAAGATAGAGAAAAATGGAACTTCTTGCAATAGGGTAGAGAGGAGCAGGACAACGACAAGCCAAAACTGAAAAAGACAACCTAAACTAACAGCACATCAAAACTTATTTACAAGGAGTAGGGCAAACAACCCATACCTTTAGAGATGGATGTGGTTTCTCAAGTGAAGCCATTTATCGGTTGAGAGAAATAGCTACCGGAGTGGAAGAGTGGTTGAAATGTAAGAAACATCATCACCAATAGGCATTCCACAACCACCGTAAGAAAAGACTGAACACCAATACACTGTAGAATTTCTTCAAATAAAATATTAGGCCCAAAAAACCACCTTGCATCACATACTTCTGGCAGCAATATATCAATACCATGCTTAATAGGATAATTTGCATTAGGAATACCATCTCTTTTTGCATGATTCTTGGAAGTACCCATCAGACTTTTTATAGAGAAGCCCTCTTCTAAATTATGAGAATCATTTGCAATAATTTTGTCACTAAAATCTGAATTTACACTTACTAAAAAGCTTCTCTCCAAGAATGCATAACCAAAATCATCTTTAAAACAAAAAGATTCTAATATGGGGAGACTATTAGATAACTCATCTTCATAAACAAACTTAAATACCTCCAGTTCAGAATGTGCATATGATGTCACAATAGAAGTAAATAAGTTTTCCTTAGTTTGTACTTTAATTTTCTCATAATTCTCTAGTGCTCTGGGCTTTAAAAAGTCATCATTATCTTTCATGCAATCAAATTGGAAAGATTCAAAGTCTACCTGCACATCAAGATGAGGAATACCCTCTACTTTCTCACCAACATTCATTTCTTGTTCATGCTGCTTCTCCATATTTTCTTGATCTAGACCACTTGTTGAAACTGTGTTAGAAGCATCAAATGTGGTTTCAAAATCTGAAAAAGAAAACTCTTCCGGCAAACTACCATATGATCTTTTGCTGACCAATCTTTTCTCAATAGGAAATGCATCTACACATACCATCAAATTTTTTGATTTTGAGTCATGAGTATCATCATCTTCAACATGCAAATAATAGGTTCCAGCAACACTATGAGAGATATTTCCAGCCATAAGACATGGATGAAAATCTTCATCATTAAAGACTGTTAGATTTTGGTGGTAAGAAATGAGTGATGTTGGTTTTGCTACCTTTAATATAAGTTTCCTTTGCTGAAACTTTTCTATGGGTTTAAAATTCTGATCATGAAAACAAATTTCAGATTTTGGGACCTTCATGACACTTGCTTCTATGCATTTTATCCCACTTAAAAGCATATAATCATCTACCTCAATAGCCTCTTTTTGTGCATCTTTTAAATTTTGAATTTTTTTTCTTTTTAAAAGAAATTTAATTTCAGCTTGTAATGCAGCAATAAAAATACATAGCTGATTATTTTCATTTGGCTGGCAGACTTGAGGAATTTTACCAACATGTCTATTAAATCTGTCAACAAAATCTCTCATCGATTCATCACTTTTCATCTGAATTTGAAAGAAATCCAACAACAACTTATAAGTATCTACCACAGGCTAAAATCTTCCAAGAAATTTTACCTTTAAATCATCCCAGCTGGTAATACATCCATCTTGCAAATTTTGAAACCATTTAGCATCATTTCCAACAAGACTTTCCACAAACAATCTGACAAACACGTCTTCTTCTTGCACTCCAAGAATCCCACATGTAACAATAAATGCTTTAATATGATCATCCGCGTCTTTAGTTTTATCTCTAGCAAACTTAGGAAGATATTCTCTTGATCTTTTAGGCAGGGCTGAATATTGGGGCAATGCAAAAGGGCCAATTCGTGCTCCCCATGGTTGAGCTGCAACCAAAGCCATAACACACTGGAATTCTTTCACCAAAAGATTTTTGAGTTAAACACAAAGTCGCCAATCCCTTTATAGATAGAGATATTAATCATTATTGAGGAAAATAAATCTAGCACTGTTCTTCATTTACGATTCCTTAGCAGAGTCACCAAAAATCTGTTAGTAAACAGATTTGCACTTCAAAAAGACCAACACAAACTGACTCACAATGCCCAGATGAAAGTACAAATGCTACTAACAGTTGGAGAAGTTATCATTAAATTGATAACTTTCCTCTGAATTGAGAGGTACAGCTCCCTCTTAGAAAGATTTGCAATGAATTTTTAAAAAAAGGTTGTCTTTAACCAGAAGACACGGAGGCATATTAACATTCACCCATCAACATGGCATGAAAGCGATTGTGGATTTAATAATTTAAAAGAAAACTAAATGCATGGCACACAAACTATTCACTTATTCTTCCCATTGTAGGAGCATGAGAGGAAGATTTGATATTTTGCTTTCAGATAAATGAATGAATAAAACTCAAAGAACTTATGACATTCATATGCACATTTATAATGAGTAGGACTACATAAAAAGATGAATGGAATAGCTCACAGACTACATGCAATCAAAAAGGAAATATTTAAATTCACAGATTCAATATATGTTTCTTTCTTTTCTTTAAATACATAACCCATTGCTCAAAGACCATGTTGTCCCTGCACAAAAATTATGACTGAAAACATTACATGCATTCCCTCTTTCCCTTACAAATAAATTCTTTTTCTCTTTTTTGGAGCACACCCCTTTCCAGAAAAAAAAGAAGAACCCCCTTTTTATCTTTCTTTTACATATTTAACTCTCCTCTTTCTGACGGTTTCTTTTCATTTTTAATAACTAATTCTTACAAAAATAACTGTTTGCCTTTTATCTTTTTGACTTCCCCGTCTTGGTAATCTTCGTTTCTTGTCTATGGATTTTAATACCCTTACAAACTTTAACCTTTAAAGTATATAATGGCATAAATTATTTGGAAAGATAACCAATTTCTCCATGGACATGTGGCATGCTAATCCAACATAGAATCTTTCTTTATGCTGGGCGGATTTGTTTCTTTTTGGCAGTTTTGATAGTGGTTGACTTAGACATTCGTATTTTCCAAACCATTCATAATTTTTCAAATCGCTCCGGTGAAGATCTGGAGAATTAGTTTTTCAAAAACATATCTGAGAATGTGAAAGATCCAACGGTGGAGTTGGGAGTTATGCCCCCCACAATATGACTGATTTTTTATTTCCTGCAAATCCGTGGTTGCAAAATCTTTATCAAATCTTCCTCCCATGCTCCTACAATGGGAAGAATAAGTGAATGGTCTGTGTGCCATGCATTTAGTTTTCTTTTAAATTATTAAATCCACAATCGCTTTCACGCCATGTTGATGGGTGAATGTTAATATGCCTTTGTGTCTTCTGATCAAAGACATAACCTTTTTTAAAAAATTCATTGCAAATCTTTCTAAGAGGGAGCTGTACCTCTCAATTCAGAGGAAAGTTATCAATTTAATGATAACTTCTCCAACTGTTACTAGCATTTGTACTTTCATCTGGGCATTGTGAGTCAGTTTGTGTTGGTCTTTTTGAAGTGCAAATCTGTTTACTAATAGCTAGACAATCATTCTCTCGTTCTCAGAGTTGTCTTTCACATTTTAGGGATAGAATTTTTAATAAATGATGAAAGGTACAAAGTTTACACTGATATTACATCAATGTTTGTTGCTATTGTTCTATATTGGGGAACTGAGAAACATTATACTAGGAGGCTATGCTATAGAATTTTCAAGCATAGATTTCTAGGAAACCTGGTCAAGATTCTTCAAAACATTAAAGAGGACTTAACCATGTCAAGACCCCGATTCTATGACATACCTTCAATCAGGGGGAGACATGTTCCAACCAATCCTATTGTGGTATTTGATGATCTCAATGCAATCAATGAAAGAGAACCCATCATCAAGCGGAATATTGAATTCTTACTGATTTACATGCACATTAAGAAAACATTAGTGGAAAGTTGGTTCTATGACTACTGGCATAGTGACGAGGTGAGCGACAAAAATATGGATTGTTCTCCAAATCTGAGTCAGAAAATCTAGTTGAAATCTGGCAAGAAGGAGGCCATAGTGAGAAGAAGAAACAAAGAATCTATGATTCAGAAGATTCAAGAACAAAGACAAGGAATTAAATAAGAAGTATAGATCGTCAGACTCCTTGTCTTTAATATCTCTATGTAAAGATTATTTTGCACTCCCAAATTCTATTTTGGAGGATCTAATTTCTTATCTCTAATTACATCTATCAAGTGTTATCTCAATAATTTTGATATAATCAGACTAGAATAAAGTTTTCCAGATATTTAGGATCTTATATATCTATTTGGAAATGTATTTTCTATTTTATTCAATCAGATATGGGTATAATGTTTTATATATAGATATATATATATATCTATATATATTCATATATAGATATACATACCAATATATTCAAGGAATCTCTGTTCTAAGCCCTTAGCATCAGCAGTGGTATTACATTTGGCCATCAGTGTAAAACTACTCATTTATTTAAAGATGTTGACATACTTGTAACATGAGTTGCCTCCTCATTCGTACATCAACCCAAGAGAGTAAATTAAGGTATTACATGATATTTCATAATTTAAAAGCCAGTAATGATTTTAGTCATTTCTTGCTTATTTAGCCTATATATATATATACATTTATCTAAATACTTATGTATATAGATGTATATATTCATCTAGATGTGTATATAGGTATTTTTTCCTTTATGGTTTAATTCATAATCTTATTTTTATCCCTACTACAAATATAGAATGTTTCAAGGTTAAACAAACATTGTGTTTATTTAGCCTTTTTTCGAAGTAAATGATAATCTCTCTCATCCTAACAAGATATGTCTAAGCTTAGACATAAGAATATATTTCATACACTATCAGAAAGTCTGTTTCACATAGCTAGATTTCATGGCACGTTGCAGATATTTTTTTTTAATGTCCTTTCTATTGTGATCTGTAGCATTTTCTGAAAAAGAGTAAGGTAGCATTTGCTATATTTAACACGGTACAACTCTACAGTCTGATTATGGAATAAATTAGAATCTCTCTCCACTAGCCTCTCTATAAAAGAACATCTTTGATGAATATAAGGAAAGTGGCAATAAAGAATCTCTTACTACTATTCTCTTAGAGCGTGATAAGAAAGAAACTATCTATAATAAGGTCTTGGGCCCTAAAGTTAACATAGTGGTATTCGGTTATGGATTATGGTCGGATATACTTCAAAATTACATATTATTAGTGGTTAACATCTCCCTGTTAATTTTTTGTTGTCTTTATTAGTCCTCAATGCTATAGGAGATCCTTAAAATTTCCTTAAATGATGTAGTATTGTTATCCCCCATCTCTCCAGGCACCGCTAGATTAATTGTTGTCAAGCTAATTATTTGAATTTAATTCCTTTTTACGGTATATCCCTCTAAAACCATTCTATGTAGAAATCCTTTGTTTTCATTTCTGATGATATAGTAGGCTTTAAATTATCTAAAAGTTATTGGCTTAGTATGAAAATATATAGTTGTGGATATATGTTTGTGGATCTCTTGTCTTGAAGTCAACACATAAATATTTCTGTGTTAACTTTAGGAGAGGAATCTACAAAATAGTATCATGTCTTTTGTATTCCTTTTTTGTGTAGTAGAGTAGGTAAGCTTCTCTTCTTCTTAGAAAATTATTCGTTTAACTGTAGATAGGGTTTGTGGCAAGAAGCAAAAGTAATATTTTTAATTCTTTTGGTTCCATAAACAATGTTATAGGATAAATTCAGATCAATTTATTTTGCATTGTATAGGCTTATATATATATATACACAAATGTGTTCTCATATGGGGAATAAAGTTGTTGAATCCTAAACATTTAAGGTTAAGACATAGACAGTAACATGGTTATTAACAATTAAAAGAGCCATAGTAACTAAATCTCCTCTTGATAGTCTTTCACTAATTTATACTATTAGTTATGTAGTTTTAGCTTTAAGTAATGGAGACAGAATAAGAGGATAGGGCTCAATTTAGGGGAAAGAGATATTAAACACAAGAAATAGAGGATCCTTCATATCCTTAGACAAATGGTTAAGACTAATTCCTAATCATCCTCTGTTATTAGGGATGCTTATAAGATGGAGGGAAGTGGTCTAGAAAAAGTTGTTATAGCCTATAAGTTAATTATTTGGGCAACAATTTATTATATCTATAGTAGCCTATACATTTTTACAACATTATATGACGCTCGATATATCAAACTGATAAATCTGAAGCTCAGTATCTTCTCTGTAAAATAAGAATACATTACCTACTTTCTATTCTTATTAACTTCAAACTTCTCTAATGACTTCTCTATCCTAATACTAAGAATGAACTGGAATAGCAAATTATTCTAAAAATTACATTATAGGTAAGGTTAGTTAAAAAATTGTTAGTTTAATTATATTCTCTTAAATCTCGTAGAAAATAATGTTATTTGATTAACTCTAATGATTATTTATGCTAGGATTTGTTTTCATTTGACTTTTATCTCTTCCATTTAAAAGAAGTCATGTATGGATAACCTAGAAGCTAACCGTTATTAGGTAAGGTTTATAGCATATTTCTGCAGGTTTGGAGTAGACAAAGAGAGCTCATTTCCCATTTCGAGCCATACTTGGAAAGGGTAACAACAAGATACATACTTTATATTAGAAAATTTCAGAATCAGTATTAAGTTACAAAATAGTTTTGAACATACTAACATGGATCTTAGCCAAGAACTTGAGTTGTTACAAGTAAAGCAGGAACAAAAGTCACGAAAGGAAAAACCTCTCTTGCGTATTTTTGCTGGAGAGTCAGGCTCTTATATTAGTAATTTTGTTCTGATCTATAAATGTAATGACACTTGGATTGATAAGAAAGGATCCTAGTAAGGGTAGAATCTGTTTACACCAAAAGGAGACTCTCCATCTCTGTCCATTGCAAAAGAACAACAAAATGCTAGTTACTTCAATCAAGGACAAGAAGGATCAGACTAACCGAATTTGTATTCCATGTTTATCAAATAAATTTGTAATATTAGGGAATGCCCTCTTAAAACATCATGTATCAAAATCCGGACTATGGTCCCAAGCAAGGTTGGAGGTTTTCTCAGCCCCACTCTTTCCTACCAGTGCCTGCACTGAGTGGGGTTTTTGTAACACTTTTTTATGATTAATAAAATTCTTGGCTCCGGCCTTTTACCGATAAAATAAAAATAAAAAAATAAAAATCTAATTACATTTTCCTATCTTCTAATAATTAAACAATTTTTATTATTTAATTATATTTACATCTATAATCTTTGCTCCCTAATATTTTTAACTTGAAGATTAAATAATGCATGAATTATTTAATCCTTTTTCCCCTTTTCTCAAAATAAATAAATGAATCTTTGTTTAATTTGGCTACGATGTGAATAAAATAATTTAATTTAAATTAATTAATTTATGTAGCTAACTTTCTATTTTTTCAATTCTATCCCCTTCACTTGCTTATTTTCTCTCATCATATCCACTTTACTCTGTATTTTTAAAAAAATATTTTTTATTAAATTTCTTCTATTTTTCTTCTACTTGCTAATTCCTTTTGTCTTTTTATCCTCTTAACCTTTCATTTCTAACCTACTTCCTTTCATTTCTAACTTACTTTCCCTTTTCTCTCTCAATTCAAACTGTTGATTTCTCAAAAATCAAATCAATCTCCACTACTCAGTCAACCATTAATTGCTATTTAAACATGCTCACTTTCTTATTTGACAACTATAATTTTCATAACTTCTTATTGTCATTTTGAGCTTTTAAATTTTCTTGTGCACACTTGAAAGTTGAGAGAAACCAAAGAAGATTAATGACAATGGAAGCTCTGTGGATTGAGTGCAATTGATTGGGGTTGCTTTTGTAGTTTTGCATTCAATTTCTTTTACTTCATTGGATTGATTAGGAATTTAGTATTGAATCTTGGGTTCTATAGTTATTGTCATTCTTTAATGTTTGCCTTACAATTTTCTAGTTGACAAGAACTATAATTCTAGAAACATCTAAGTTTATCCACTTCCTTATTGATTCAAATGTTACAAATGTATGCAAAACATGAAAAGTTAAAGATTAGTTTTATAAACAATTATTTAAAATAGTTTAGGTGTAAACATTTTATTTTTAATAAAGTGAGTTCTACTATAGTTGCTAAAATAAAACTATTACCATATTCATCATTATAAATGTCAAGATCTATACAATTTGTGGCATGGTAATCCCACAAAAAACATGATTAGAAAAACAAGATAGGTTGTTCATTTGTTGATTTCTCAAGAAGTATTAAATGAGAAACAAACAATAAAGAGTGACTGAGATCTCAATCTAAAGACCTTATTTTGTCTAGCAGTGATGAGGAAGATGGGACTGATGCAAAAGTTTACTTGGAGGGAGAACTAGAGTGTTCTCTTCAACAAATAAATAGGTTGAAGAGAGAACACACCAAATACAAGAACTCAACCTTAAAAGAGAAAAACTAATTGAATAAGAGCCTTGAAGAATCTGATCAGAATACAATGAATCTAAAAAATCGGCTAGAAGAAGCCAAAGGACAAGTCAAGTCATGAAATGCAAATTTGATGCTCATGGAAATAAATGTTAGGAGCTAGAGCTCAAAGTAATTACTCTCAAAAAAGAGCTTTAGAAGTGTAAGGAAGATCTTAAGGTAAAGATGAAATAAGAGAGGAACAATAGTGCTTTACATGATATGATGAAGAAGAAGAAGCACTCTAAAGACCCTATTGGCATTGCATATGATATAAGCCAATGTTCTACTAGTGATGTAATGTCCCCGCTAGGGAACCCATAAGGAATCAGGTCTATGACCTAAAATTACAACTAACACATTTTTTTTTTATAACATTCTAACATATCATCATTACCACTCACAAGTACATTCCTTAAGGTTCCCTTATCGAATTCAATCACCATTATTAAGTATTTCATTTTATTACTTAATCTAACAAATTCTATTTCCTTTACAACTTCAATTTACATTGATTCCATTTCACATCAAAACCATTAACATTAATGAACTAGTGGAATTAATTTTCCTTACCGACTAACACGTAATTTACCCTTAGAAGTGAAACAAGCACACATTACTTATCACATCCACTAAGTTCATTTATTCTTACATATTTATTTACTCATTAACATTATCTATGCTCAACTCAATTGCATCATCAAAACTCAATTAAACTTTTCCAATAAGAGTCCTTACTTCATTTCAAGACAAGAATAGAAAGAGCGCAAAGTACCTAACCATGTATTGATAACCAACATACATCATTAAATGAATCATTTTTGCCATAAGTTTAACTTCCACAAATTATCATCTATAACCTTACACAAGTCTAGTTAAGAATCGAGATTAAAACCTAGTTTGAATAACCACACATTACTCATATTGAATTATACATTTAAGAAATAAAATCTTGTCACTATTTTAATAGCATACATGTTTCTTACCCTTATTATTTCACCTAGAGATACCCTTGAACTCATAGCATATCTTTTCACTAACCATATATCAAAAGAAGTTTACATCCACAAGTAATTTCATTACAAGGATTTGCATAAAACCATTACTTTCAATTTCATTTAAAATTCACAAGAGATATAAAGTAAGAATTTCTCATTGATATAACCATATTCAATCCCCTTTTCAAATTCATAATTCTACCCTTCCCTTAAACACATCTTATTTCTTACAATTTCCTTTTACAAACATAATTACAGTTACTGTACATTGCCAGAAGGCATATAGAAAGATAATTACATCAAGTTGCCCAAGGGCTTACAATACATCTTTGCATCTTGATAACAAAAGATACATGATATGAGAATATAATCTTCACCACTGAACAACTCAGAATCCAAGCCATGACATGAAGCATGAACAATACCTTGAAAGAGATTTGCCACCCAACCATGTGAAACTGATAAAGTTCCACCCCCCGTGCTAGGAGATAGAACCAAGGTACTCTCAAGACCTTAAGGCAATCTAAGTCTCAAATACCAATAAATCCTAGACTCAAAAGAACAAGAATAAAGCACATAAAATATCATCATATTATAACACCGAGGTTAAGGTTCTAGGAGACCACCTAAGTGAGTGTCATCACACAACCTGTGTATTGGGATCCACCCTGGCAACCATGTAACCCCGGTCCCCCCTTTATGAATAGGGATCCACCCTAGCAGTTATCCCCGGTCCCGGTACTCCAATCAGGTTTGTGTGGCCATTATTATGTTTTCTTTCATTATCTTTTGAATCCCCCCTTCCCAGGTTAATTTTAAAGGTTATCACTTTTTAACAAACCCACCCATAGGATCCTCCGGCAACCACTTTAGGGTTCCAGCACCCATGGTGAGCCACTCACTTAAGGTTCCTATTCCCTTACCCCATCACAAGATACAAAACAAGATAACACTTCCAAGTCCTGATTCATAGGTTTAGGAAACTCTCTTGTGCACTCAGGCCCTCAGAACGAGTCCTAACCTTAGCCATATACACAAAAGGAACTATTGGAAGAATGTCTATCACAAGAAATCATAAAACCTTTCACATGCACAAGTAAAACTTTCCAAGGCTCATTTATAGGTCTAAGGAACCCTCCCATGCACACAGGCCACCGAGACAAGTCCTAGCCTCATAAACTAAACTCAAGCATATGACAGGTGAAAAATCATCATAAGTACATTATATAACCTCAAAAAAACAAGTAATGAATACACATAGGTGATACAAACTTCACATATCACAAATGAAATACATCATAAACACTTTCAAGAACTAAAATCAAAGCATAGAAAAGAATAGGAAAGTTTAAGAACATCTGGGGAAACATTTAGGAGACCTTAGAGTAGTCCTAGTCCATTGGACAACCCTAACCCTAGAAAACATCCTAAACCTTATTCAAGCATCTAAATGCACCACATAATCCCAACTAAAACAAGCAATGATCATATTTAAAGTCTACACAAAATTTCATATGCCAAAACACAATGCTCTGCAACACCTCACGTGCCTGAAAAATAACTAAGTCTAATTTTAAAGAAATCTCAAAATTAGAAGTTGCATCTTAATTCCTATGAATCTGGAACCTATCTCAATCATCTCAGAAGGTACCTAAACCCTTTATACAAGTATAACTTAAAGTATAAGGAATTAAAGTATGTAAACTTATACTTTAATGTTATAATTGTATAAAGCCTGAATCCTGAAAAATTTGAGCCCTTGAAACCCTAAAATTCCAAACGAATTTCTACACAAACTCGTATGACAGTGTATGCACTCCCATACGACATTTGACCAAGTGTCGTATGGGGATGACTACAATGTCGTACGACACTATAAAACAAAACTCCCAAAAAACACTTAAAACTGACTTTTTTAACCCAAACGACTTTGTATGCCTTACCATATGACATTTGACCAAGTGTCGTACGAGTATGGACACAATGTCATACAAGTATGAACACAATGTCGTACGACATTGCAGCACACTTTTATGAAATTAATCCAGAATTGCTCGAAAAGGCAAAAAAATAACTTTTTAAGGCATGGAGAGTGCCTAGGAAAGGTTCCCCAAGATCAACCTAATACAGGGACCTTAGAACCACATCCAAAACACATCCTCAACACTACCTAAGTCTCAGATAAGATTGAATCCAATTAAAAACATAAACTCACAGAGAAGACCTACAAAAAGGAAAAAAAATGGGAAAGAAGGACTGCAACCTTTCCTAAACCATCCCAAACCTTCCTAAAATTCCCTAAATCATTACATAAACCTCACAAACAGAAAAAGGAAGTATCACAACAAATCCCAAACTCCCAGGAAATATTTTACTATTAAAATCATTCAAACATTTACATAATTTCTTTCCGGCAACACAATAGAAGTACACAGACAATATAACACTTAAATTTCCTTTTTATTTCATAGTAAGTTATCGCATAACAATCAAATAACATAGCATTTATAAACACAAGCACACACACAGGAGAATTGGAGAATTCATCCCAGTATAGACCCTACCTGGGGTCCTACGGAGAATTCTCTTCCGATGGCTGGAGCATTCTCTAAAAAATTCCAAGCCTTAAGTTGTTATCCTCCTGGATATCTTCCTCTAGCATCCAATCTTCCAACAATACACACATGATTTCCCTCCAAATAGATAACTCTCAAACTCACAGAAAAACTTCAATAAATCTTTCCGAAAAATCTATGCAAAAAGTCTCTAAATTTTTTCCTAAAACCTTCCTACCCCAAACATTCCAAAATGACAATATTTATCCTCTAATTATGTGGTTGGAGGAGTTTCTTTACGGGAAGAAACTTCTCCAACTTCCACAATTGGTTGGAAAATAAACAAATCATTCCCGTAAGCACATAACAAAGTTTTAATAAATTTAATTAAAAATAACTTCAAAAGAAATCATAACAAGAACCCTCAACAAATAAATTTCAAGAAAACCACATAGCACACATGGAAACCAACTAGCCTAACTTCTAGGAGGTCTCGAGTTCAACTCCCTCCTAGATAGCTAGTTTTACTATAAAGAGCATTTATTTTATTATTACTATTATTAATATTATTTTCAATTTTTATTAATACATTTATTGAATTCACTAAAATATAACATACCATTAAAATAATCAATAAATCCATACAAATATTATTATTTATATAAGCATGGGTATATGCGTGTGCACCCACATATACACATACCTATATAACATACAGTCAATATAACTCATATAAAATAAACATATATACATATACTAACAGGGATAATTCTAACCACATCATTAATCTCATAACCACATCAAATCACAAGACCACATCACATACTGCATTCAAATTACCCAACTAGGGTAACCTCCTAAGCAGAAATCTAAGTCCATGGTAACCTTGAGAGTAATCTTGGTAATACCTCCACACGACAACAATTCGAGGATTTGTAAGGCACGCTCAGACTATGTAGCCAGGTGGAGTCGATGCCTGGTACCTGCATCCTGCAACACCACCCAAGTACACCAATATATGTATATACATATGTAAAAACAATTGCAAACAAGGAGGGAGAGTGCGACATCATGTGGACCTCCTGTAGGAGTAACTAGGACTACCTCCCCTCATCCTACACTCACATCAGACAGTGACATCAATGAACCATAATTGGATTAGTGTGGTTAGTACCAAGACAATCTCTTTTCTGTATTGTATAACAATAATGCATCATAACATATTCATGTAAATGTAAATCATTTATTAACTTTCACAACCCATTTAACCATCAGGCATGTACTCAAAATGTCCCAATATCAAAACAAGATAAACAAATCATATAACCCTAAATGCATTAATCATGTCTAATCCCAAGTAACATTATTAGAGAGGGTAACAGATCTAACCCTTAAGTGATTATAATTAATTAACCTAAGGTAAACATGAGCATTTCACAAAGAAGCCTATAAGTCTATCGGGTGATCATTTTATCATTACGGTCCTAAACTTTCATTGACACACAAGAAGATGTATAGTAACATAGCTATGCAATATTATTATTCCTCAAATTAAAATATGAAGTTATGGTGAGTTGGAAAAGGTTCGGTTTAAGAAACCATCTCAAGAAGGATCATTCTCACATATAGTCCTTCCTAATTTCAAGTGAACATAACCAAGACTTGATAGGGTTGGAGGGGCATTACAAGTGAAGATTTGTCTAAGTGAGATATATTCTTTGTATCCTCAAGCACAAATGGAAAAGATAAAAGCTTCAAGGTTAGTAGTACTCCCAGAAGGAAAACAGAATTAAACTTTTTTGTTGAAATGGTGAAGAGAGGCGTTGCTGCTACAAAGGAACAAAATGTTGCCCCAAAAGAGAAAACCAAAAATAGGGACGATGGTTTCACAAAGGTCAAAGACACGAGAAGAATCCATATAAGATCTACTACTCCAAGAGATCAAACTACTCTCAAATCACTAATTAGTATGTCCATAAATTTGATGGTTATTGTTACAAGTGTAATGCATATGGGCATAAGATTTAAGATTACAAATTCTTACATAAACCTTCTCTAAACTTTGTAATAAAAATCCTTTTGCTACCTTAAGAAATATGGATATTGTTTGTTATAATTACAATAGGATTGGCCATAAAAGTTTTGAATATAGTAGTACAAAAATTCAGTCAAATGGAAGTAGCAGTTTTTCCACCTCCCTATTCGATGAAAACATGAAGTGTTACAATTGTAAAAATATTGGACATGTAGAAAAACATTTTAAATCAAATGCCACTAAACAAAAGAGTATTAGATGTCACCCCCCCAAAAAAAATCAGAATTAAAAGTTGCAACATAGAAGAATAAAGAAACAAAACAAGTTTGGAAAGCAGAAGTAAAGGACAAAAGTGAGTTAAGTCTAACTGTTCAAACAAACCTTCACACTGAAAAGATAAATTTTTGGTTGGTTAGCAAGCACTGCTCCAATCACATGACAAGTGAAATTTTTTTTTTTAATATCAAACTTGAAGACTAGAATGGTTTCTTAGGAAGATTTGGTGACAACTCCATCAAGATAAAAGGTAAAGGAAAATTAAGCATTGGTGGAAAGTTGAAGGAACATAATGTGTACTATATTGAAAGACAAAAACACAAGTTGCTCAGTGTGATTCAGATGTGTGACAACATATATAAATTCATATTTGACTCCAAAGGATGTGAAATAAGAGAGCAGAGCAATGGAAGACTAATAGATGAAGGCAAAAGGACTAATGTAAATGTTTACAATTTAAAAGAATGTTGTGAGTCACAATACATGATGGGATAAATAGATGAAAGTTAGTTGTGGGACAAAAGGTATGCCACATAAACTTGGACAATCTAGTCAAAGTAAGCACCAATGGATATGTAAGATACTTTCTCAAGATCACTAGGTCAAAAAACACACCATGTGTGAAGAATTTCAAAAAGGAAAGCAAACTAAGGTAAATTTCAAGACAAAGGTGTTAGGAATTTAAGATCTTGATAGATAAATTTTGTTTATAATAGTATTAAATTTTGTTTATTAATTTACTGATAAATATATGTTGTTGTGTGTTGCAGAGGAGAAGACAATGCCTTTGTTATTGATTGCTTTCCTCATCAACACACACTATGATAAATATGTCCCATTCAAACTAAGTGAATGGACATGACTCTACATGGCTGAGGCCACGTAGAGCCATGTCTGTTCACGGACACGTCTTTATGTGAAGTGGCGTATACATACAAAACATTTTATCAATAGTTACGCTAACTATCGGTTGATAGTTAACGTAACATATGGATATATGTTATGTTAACTATCCACCGATAGTTACGTAACACTGTCAATATATAGTTATCGGTTGTGTAATAATAATAATGAGAATCGACTATTGTGATTAACACATGCGCTCGATAAACAGACCGTTGTTGTATGGATAATATATATATGATAGAATAATATCACACGGTAGCTTAATCGATTATATCAATCAAATCGATGCTACTGTTTTAACACTCCCTCTTAGCGAGAGTGGATTGATAAGAAAATTTATGAGTTTTTATTGAATTCTTGATTTGAACTTGGATCAGTATTTTACTCATATAAACAATTAGATTTTTCTTTTCTTTTCAGCATAATCTGGAACACAAATTCAACTGTCAAAATTTATCACAATCCCTGACTTATTTGAAATTGGATTTAGTGATAAATGTAGGTATCAAGATATTCGGCACAATCCGAATCAAAACTTGAACCTCTTGTTATCATAACCCCCGACTAATTCGGAACTAGATTAGAGGATAACTATAGCATATAGATATCAATATATTCAGCATAATCTGAATCGAAACTTGAACCTCTTGTCATCATAACCCCTGACCAATTCAGAACTAGGTTAGAGGATAACTAAAATATATAGGTATCAAGATATTCAGTGCAATCCGAATCGAAACTTGAACCTCTTGTCATCATAACCCCCGACCAATTCAGAGTTCTAGGTTGGAGGATAACTAAAATCAATCTATTGAAGATCGTCACCTTACAATAGTGATTTTCTTATACACAAGAAAGATCGTCATCTTTCAATACACAAAATATTGCAATATTAAATTTCAATTTTATTCATGAATATACAAATTACATAAAGAGATAGAATCTCAGCAATTTTAATCACAATTTAATCATACCAAGTTTCTGCCTGAAGTACTTGATTTTCAACTTCGCAAGAGGCTTGGTAAGAATATCGGCATTCTATTCTTCAGTACTTATGTAGATGAGCTTGATAATATCTTTGTCTACCATGTCTCTTATATAGTGATAAGGAATCTCTATGTGTTTGGAGCGATTATGAAAAATTGGGTTTACAAAAAGTTTAATGCAACTTTGATTGTCACAGTAAACTATTGTAGGTTGTAGTGGCTTACCAAACAATCCAAATAGAAGCTTCCTTAACCATACTACTTCACGAGCACCCATGAATGCAGCCATGTACTCTGCTTCGGTGCAACTCTGAGCAACTACTGACTGTTTTCTACTGAACCATGAAATCCTTGCAGATCTGAGACTGAAGCAACATCCTGTAGTACTTTTCCGATCAATAGAGTCTCCAGCCCAATCGGAGTCAGTGAATCCTATAAGTTATATCTCAACTTTTTCATACTTCAGACCCAATTCAGTTGTACCGCATAAGTACCTCAGAATATGTTTAGCAATAGATAAGTGAATCTTCTTAGGTTCGCACATGAAATGACTTAATACATTTGTGGCATAGCAGATATCCGAATGAGTGTTTACCAAGAACATAAGAGATCCAATAAGTTGTCTGTAGTAGGACGAGTCAATAGGCTCTGAATCTG
This sequence comes from Chamaecyparis obtusa, assembly GCA_027943335.1. NCBI lineage: Eukaryota > Viridiplantae > Streptophyta > Pinopsida > Cupressales > Cupressaceae > Chamaecyparis > Chamaecyparis obtusa. Next base: position 304,971 of record BSBK01002687.1, read on the forward strand.
CAACATCTTCTTTGAGTTTGTGAAGATTGGTTTCCATTGGAGTGGTTAGGGGTTTACATTCCTTCATGCCAAATCTGGTTAATATATCCATAGTGTATTTCCTTTGATTTAGAAAAATGTAGTCTTCTTTTTGTACTACTTCTAATCCTAAGAAGTAATGCAATAATCCTAGATCTTTCATATCAAATTCATTTGTGAGTTCTTGTTTACATTTTGTAATAAGATGATTTTCTCCAGTAATTAGAAGATCATCAACATATAGAACTATAATTACCATTTCTCCTTTGGACATTTTGAAGTATATATTTGCATCAACTTCATTCTTGGAATACCCTAATTTGGATAGATACTTATCTATACATTCATACCAAGCCTTGGGAGCTTGTTTGAGACCATAGAGTGCTTTCTTCAATTTGCAGACATAATTATTGTCATGGGTGATGAATCCTTTTGGTTGTTCTATGTATACTTCTTCTTCTATGATTCCATTTAGAAATGCTATTTTTACATCCATTTGGTGAATCTTCCATCCTTTGGATGTTGCAATGGCTATGATGGTTCTTACAAATTTGTAACGAACAACTGGTGCAAATGTTTCTTCGTAATAAATTCCAGCCTTTTGAGAGAAACCCCTGGCAACAAATTTGGCTTTGTGTTTTTCAATACTGCCATTTGAAGCATATTTGATCTTGAACAACCATCTAGAGGAAATAACGGTTTTCCCTTTTGGTCTAGGGACTATTTCCCAAATATTATTTTTAATAATAGATTGGTATTCTTCAATCATTGCATCTTTCCATGCTTGACATGTTAGGGCTTCTTTTACATCAGTTGGTTCTATTTTAGTCAGTTCTGCCAGTGCAAGATAGCATTTTTGATTCCTTGTTCTTTTATTTTCTTTGGATATCTCATCAAGTTCAACATTATTTTCCTCAAACATTTTTCTAGCCCATAAGGGCCTTTTCTTGTTGTTAGAAATGTCAATATCTTCAAGATGAGATGAATTAGGTTCAATATTTTCTGTTATGTTTTCTCTTTCATTCTCATTGTTTAGAGGAACATTCTCCCTTTGATTCTCAGTTTCATCATATTCTGTAATGTCCTCCCTCTGATTCTCATTTGATCCTCCTTCAGTGGAAATTGAAATCTTTATAGCAGTGTCCTCTTCAAACTTGATGTCTCTACTAATTTCAATTGATTTTTGTCTTGGTATATATACCCTGTACCCTTTTGTAGTTTCATTGTAGCCAACAAATATTCCTCTTTTTTTGGAAGGGTCTAGTTTGGTTATTTTCTCTTTGGGAATATGGATGTAAACAGGACATCCAAAGATTTTGAGATGACTTAGATCAGGTTTCTTTCCTGTAAAGGCTTCCTCAGGAGTGATATTTTCTAGAATAGAGTGTGGGCATTTGTTCTAAATGTATACAGCAGTGTTCGATGCTTCAGCCCAAAATGAAGTGTGCAAATTTTGGTCATGCATCATGGCTTTAGCAGCTTCAATGATAGTTCTATTTTTCCTTTCGGCTACTCCATTCTGTTGAGGATTATAAGGTACTGTATACTCCCTCTTAATCCCAACAGATATACAAAAATCTTTAAAATTTTCAGAAATATATTCACCTCCATTATCCGACCTTAGGATCTTTATCTTTCTCCCAGTTTGATTTTCAACTAATGCTTTGAATTCTTTGAATTTGGATAACACTTCATTTGATTCTTTTAGTTTAAGGAAATAAATCCATGTTTTTCTGGAATAATCATCAATAAAGATCACATAGTATGAATAACCTCCTAGTGAAAGAGTAGACATAGGTCCACACAATTCAGTGTGAATGAGTTCCAATGTACCTTTTGTTTTATGTTCACTAGAGGGAAAAGATTTTTTTATATTTTTACCTAGAGCACATCCTTTACAAGTGCTTGAATGATTTGAATTCAAATTTGGGATCCCTGTAGTAATATTTTTAAGGGAGGGAAGAGTACTAAACCCGATATGACCTAGTCTTTGATGCCAGAGTTCATTAGTATTGGATACTTCATGACTTAGAGCTGATTTGATACTATTTCCTACTTTGTATAAGCTTCCATCTCTATATCCTAAGGAAATAGCATTTTTAATATTGGAGTTCTTTGTCCATATTAAAACTTTATTTTCTTGGAATGTGACATGATAGCCTTGATCGGCTAAGCTAGAGATAGAGACTAAGTTCCTTTTTATATCTGGTACAAATGGAACATCTTTCAATAGTAGAGTAGTCCCTGATTTCAATTTGATAGAACAGGTCCCGATTTCTTTTGCTGGATAGGTGGAGTTGTCTCCAATTGTAACTTCTTTGGAGGAATCTTCTTCTAAGGTTTCAAATTGATCTTTGAATCCTGTTATATGTCGAGAAGCTCCACTATCAATTATCCACGTGTTTTTGCTTGAGTTCACTTCACTTGATAATGCTAAGAAGAATAGTGATATTTATGCTCCTTTTACTTCTGCTAATGCTACTTGTATTTTCTGCTTCTCGGGACAGTATCTATGTGTATGACAAAACTTGTCACATTTGAAACATTGTATTTTGGAGAAGTCTCATTTGTGAGTTTTATTTGGATTCCCCACATGGTTTGTGTTAAAGTTTCCTCTCTTGTGTTTAAACTTTCTTTTATTGCTTTTGAAGTTTGAGCAGGTGTGCAGAGCTTGAATCTCATTTCCTTTGGTAGGCCCAATTCCTCTTGATATTAACCGAGATTCCTCTTGAGTGCAATCATTCTTCAGTTGATCAAACTTGGGTAGAGATGGATGTCCGGTTATACATTGAATGAAGGATTCCCGTGAGATGGGTAATCCTATAAGAGCAATCAGAGTTAGCTCCATGTCATCAATATTATTTCCAATGGTGGATAGTTGATCCCTTAGTTCTGAAATCCAAAGAAAGTAAGATGTAATTGTTTCCCCTTTGTTCATTTTGAGATTTAGCAGTTGTTGTTTGAGAGTGAGCAATCTTCTTGTATTGTTAATTTCAAATGTATCTTGGATAGTCTTGAATACTTCATAGGTGGTATTCAGTCTTGCTATGGATGGTAGAATATGGTCTTTAACATCATCAATTATAATTTTCTTTGCTTTATTGTTACGTCTTTTCCAACTTGCTTTTTCCAGTTCTTCCTCAGGCATGCTTTTGTTTTCTTCAACATAAGAATCCAACTCTAATTTTTGAAGTAGAGTAAGGATTCAAATTTTCCATGAGAAGAAGTTAGACGCACCTTCGAGTTTGTCTTCTACTTTGATACTGCTGGCCATTTTAATTTCTTCTCCTTCTTTTATGTATGATCAAAATATAATTTAAGCTTTTAAATGAATTTCTCTATTGAGGCTCTGATACCATGTTAGGAATTTAAGATCTTGATAGAGAAATTTTGTTTATAATAGTATTAAATTTTGTTTATTAATTTACTGATAAATATATGTTGCTATGTGCTGCAGAGGAGAAGACAATGCCTTTGTTATTGATTTCTTTCCTCATCAACACACACTATGATAAATATGTCCCATTCGAACTAAGTGAATGGACATGACTCTACGTGGCTGAGGCCACGTAGAGCCATGTCTATTCACGGACATGTCTTTATGTGAAGCATTTGTATGCAAATTAGTTGGATACTATTCTAAATGATGAATTAACTAAAAGAAGCTAACAAATCTATCTAATAAGCAAACTACAATGAAGAATGCAATAAACAATGAAGCCAAAATAACAATTTTACCTTCACCTACAAATGCAACTTGTCTCCATTTCCCTCCTAACCTTGATTTCTTGAAGATGTTGAGCTCTCAGATTTCCAAATGAAGCCCTTTTCCCAAGATGTTTCCAAAGTGTGGAGATTGAGTGAAATGGATGCACAATAGCTTATGCAAATCTAATGAATGGAATGCAAATGTTGGGGATGATAATGAAAATGCTTGTTTGCTTGATTGCTTGGATGCTTGATTGCTTGGATACTTGAATGCTTGTTCTCAAAAATCCCTATTTTCTATTAGCCCACAAAGGGCAAATGAGGCTCCTTTTATAGAGTTTTGGAGGATCTAGGCCTAGGTGGCACGATCCTACGGTTGAGAATGAAAGGTGGAAGATCCTAGGGCTAGAATTGACTTAGTTGAAGGAGTTGAGAGAAAGGGGGATGTAGTTGGAATGTGAGAGGAAGAATAGGGATGATATTCCTCTCACATTGACATGGAGGAGAAGAAGGTGGAAGGGAAAGACACATGTCAAGTGTCTCACAAAGACCAAAGAGAGAAAGGGGGAGAGACCTTTTCCTCATGAGGACTCTTTGTACAAGTGTCCCATGAGTCACCTTTGACCCTTAGAGGTGGCTTGAGAAGCCCCTTAGGAATAGGGAAGGTCTCTTGACTTGGTTGTTGAGAGGACATGTGGTCATGAGACCAAGTCCTATGAGGCCACATAGCCCTTAAGAATAGGACATGTGTGGGTGAGGATAAATATGAATAAATAATTAATAATAATTATTTATCTTAGCCAAGGTGATGTGTCAGGTGACTAGGTGGATGAAGTGGACTAGGGGATTTAGTCATATTTAGGTGATTGCGTATTTAATTAAATCACTTTTAATAGACTATTTAGAAGACTTAGGATATAGAATTAGACTATAGTGAATTTATTAAATAAATTGAATAATTTACTTAATAAATAGAGGAAACAAATATTAATTAAATAATAAATATTTAATTAATTTATCAAGTCAATAATAATTAAATAATAAATATTTAATTAATTAATGAAGCCATTTTTAGGTGTATACAGCGGTGTATACATACGAAATAGTTTATCAATAGTTACACTATCGGTTGATAGTTAACATAACATATGGATATATGTTACGTTAACTATCCACCGATAGTTACGTAACACTATCAATATATAGTTATCGACTGTGTAATAATAATAACGAGAATCGACTATTGCGATTAACACATGTGCTTGATAAATAGACCGTTGTTGTATGGATAATATATATATGATAGAATAATATCACACGATAGCTTAATCGATTATATCAATCAAATCGATGCTACTATTTTAACAAAAGGCGTACTCATCAACAAGGCCAGTAGAATTGGTACATATGGACTTATGTGGTCCAACTAGGACACGATATTTAAATGGCAAGAATTACTTAATGTTGTTGATTGATGAATACTCAAGAATGACTTGGGTAACCTTCTTATAGGATAAGTCACAAATATTTTAAAAAATTATATTTTTTAGAAAAATAGTTGAGAAGGAGAGTGGATTCAAGCTGATATTTTTAAGATCAAACCAAGGGGCAGTGTTCACTTCCAATGAGTTTAAAAATTACTATGATCAACATGGAATTAGGAGACATTATTGAGCTGCCATAACACCTCAATAGAATGGTGTTATGGAAAGAAAGAACATGACAATCAAAGATATGGCAAGAACAATGTTGAATGAAGAAAATCTCCCTAATCTCTATTGGAAGGAAGTAGTCCATGCAACAATATATACTCTGAATAGGGTTTACCTAAGAGTGAACAACAACATGACACCATATGAGTTGTTGTATGGAAAGAATCCCTCTATCAAGTGCTTCAAGGTTTTTGTCCAAGAAAATGATTTATTAAGAAAGATGATGATAGACTTCATAGATTTGATGCAAGATGTGATGAATGCATCTTCCTATGATACTCAACTCATAGTAATACATACAAATGGTATAATAAACATCTCAAGAAGATAGTTGAGTGTGTTAATATGAGGTTTGATGAAGATATACAAAAAATAAGGCTAAGTTTTGAAAATAAGATTAAGGAGTCATGTCATGAAAAGAGGAACACTATAGTAACAAAGAAGTCCCTAAATATCCACCAAGAAAGTATGTGCATAAGTATCATCTCGAAGAGAAAATTATAGGGAGAAAAGGTGGTGTGCAATTAAGAAGAAAACATGCTATGAGCAATGAAAAGTTCAACTTATGTCTCTTGACTGAAATGAAACCAAAGTGCTACAATGAGGCCAGTAAGAGTGAAGATTGAGTAAAAGAAATGCAATAAGAATTGTAACAGATAAAGAAGAACAAAACTTGGAATTTGGTACCAAGGCCAACTGAAAAGTGTAATACCCCAAAATTGGCATCTTGCTATCCTAACCAATTTTGTTGCATTTAGTCTCATTCTATCAATTTCTAAATCAACAAAGTCCTATTGTAGTAGGCAATTCTGTCTTCTAATTGACTCTAATTGACTTAGTGTCAAATGCAGAAAAATCCTAAATCTGCATCAATCACATGACATATTTAATTCCTAAATATCGAACATAAATTAGCTAAATAAACCCTATGATCACTTAATTTAATTATAAAGTCCTAGCACTTTAATTAAATTAAATCCACCCTCTTTAGCTAAAATACATGAAAAGGGAATTAAATAAATATTTGATTTTAAATAAATATCCTCATCTTAATAATTGAATTTAATTATTCAAATAATTGAGAAAAATCCATTTATGAGGTAATATTTAATCAAATATTCTCCACAAAATCTTCTCTTCAGTTCAGAAAAGGAAACTTTGATTTAATTGAAAATAAAAAAGAGGAATAAAATAGTTAACAGTTTTTCACAGACAAAAATAGGCAGTTGAATGCCTCTCTGCAAGAAACTTTCTATTTTGAACTGAACTCTCATTCAATCTTCACCGTTCGTCTGATTCATTCTCAACCGTCAATTGAACCTAAGATTTCTATAAAAGAACCCTCATTCCTCATTCAAAGGATCCCAACTTTTTGAGCAACGAAGTGCTATCACATTGTTATCAGAACTCATTTTGCATTCAAGCTTTCATTTTTTTCAGCATAATCTTCATTTCTAGATTAATATATCATGTTTAGCTTAATCATGCACTTCATTTCTTAATCTAGTTTGGTTTCATTGTTCTTAGATTAATTCTATCATTTCTAGATTAATTGCATGATCATGCTAGATTAAAATTGCATTTTATTTTCAATCAAATCCTTCATTCTAGTAGTAGTCTATGGTTGCAGGACTCTCACTTCTGAGAGCAAATCACGAACCCTACCTAGATGGGAGGCAACAGGTCAAATCATCCAGACAAGCGAGATGAATAATATCATATTCATTCTTGGCTACAACTGGTGAACAATGACTATGTTAAAGTGTGAAGCTAAATTAGAGGCCCATATTTAGCTTATACATTTTTGGCTTACACCGTGGGGCAAAAAATCAATTTATGGCCTCATCGTATTTTCAGTTTTTTGTCAAAAATTTTCATTTTGTCTGTACGGCCATACACCTCTATACAGATTCTCGCGCGAAGATTCTCATTCTATCGCATGAAGATTCTCACTGTAGCGCGAGAAGTTGTGCTGGTCTTAGCACTTCCTCACGCGAAAAAAGGTGTTTTCTTGCATGGGACTGTGCACAATCTTGCACAAAATTTGACATTAGTGTTTAAAATTTTTTTCATAGTTTCTGTACTTTCAGCTTGTTGTTTCCTGACATTTTCTATTTGTTGTGGATTTTCTTGATTTTGCTTTTTGGAGACAACGTAATAACTGGATTGTAGAGCTTTGGACTTGAGGTGATTTGCTACAATCTCTATAACACTTCAATTTTGGACCTTAAAATGAATCTCTCACATGTATGGCTTGAGTGTTTCCTGCTTTGATAAATCACATGTTCATTTTGGACTCTAAAAAGAATCTAGATTTACTTTCTACATGTTTCACATAGTAAATAGGCCCTATGAACACTATTTGTGGCGTTCTTGAGAGAGTGGGCTTCATTTGCTTGTTTTACATGTGAAGCTCTTCTCGAAGATAGATCCCCTTATAGGTAGGGAAGGAGTTGATATTATCTCACAGTCTTACTTGGTTTTTGTCTTCAATCTTTGGTGGTGCATTCTCTCTTGGTCCCACTTAGAGAGATCAGTAGCCATTGTTGTTGACATACAAAACTTGGTGAGGTAATTTCAATTTAGTGTGTCAATCAATCTATCTACTATGTCTGGGTGAGGTGAAGAGGCTAGAGGATTATGCTCTATTCCTTTTTTGGGAAACATCAGAAACTCAAATCCTTGAATCTGAACTAAGTCCCCATGTGGTCCTTTTTGTGAGTCTTCCTTATTAGAGAGGGTTAATTATAGTGGACACTCCCTTTATTGGGTAAACCATGTGGATGAAACCTCAAGTGATAATAGCTATTTATGTTGTGGTAGCTCAGCAGCCGCTATATAAATGTCCTTGTGGAAGAAATCTCCATGGGTGTAGTTTCTTGTTGGGCTGTCAGATCTCCTCAGCATCTTCGAATGATTAAATTCTCAGAATGTGTCAAAACCCCGGTGCGCCTAGATTGGAGTTCACCCTCTTGAGATTGCAAAAGTTGCAGAGTTGACCATTACTACGAACCATAGTGTAACCAACTTTTTATTTTTCTAGGACTATGTGCGTGATTGCAAAACACTTTGAGAACATACACAAGTAGCACTCTTAGGGAGTAGAATACTATGTCACATATTCTTGTTCATGCGCAAGGTTGCTTTGTCCCTTGCTCATTGTTTGAAGACATTGTTTGCTTGAAATCCCTGATTGTTGTCTTATGTGCCTAATCGTGATAGAAATCTGTTGATGCACGTAGTTGGTCATTTAGAAATGAACAGAAGTTGAGCTTGCTGATTTAAAAGGTCTAAAAATTGAATATTCTATCAGAGAACAGCTAGCATTGTGTCTCGAAATCTATTCTTGTCTCAAAAACCGTGCCAAACTATCAAATTTTATTCTTTTTCCACGTGAGATTTTAGCTTTCTGTGCACTTTCTCACGCGAGACAACTATCTTCACTCACAGTCTGGCACTTCCTCACACGAGACTACACTTCCTTGTGCAAGATTGTTCCCAGATTTTCAAAATAGCAAGCTTATTCCCGTTAGTTGGTCAATTTTCTATTTGATCTAGTTTTTGTCTGGGGTTCGTCTGCCTTTTTTCTTGTTGTACACAATCTAAAATTGGATGTCTCAGGCTGAGAACCATGCGATGACTGCTTGAACTCGACTTGTCTCTTTGTTATCTATCCTTTCCTACTGTGCTCTTGTACCTTGTGACATGATAGTCACATCTTGGTTGTTCTAGCCTTACTCTCGATGATTCATGTCGGGTGCATTTCACTTTTATGACTCTTTTCTATTCCAGAGACAGAGTTCTAGGCATAATCCTAAGTCCTCTCTCGTTACTTAATCCTCGTCTATGCCTATGGCGACTCAAAGTGGCAACGTGTTCCCTCCACGTCTCACTAGATGTCATGCCACATACACTAATCACTTTGTTGTAATGTAAAGATGTATTGTTACGTTATGATCTTCTCAAAACAAAGATAACCTCCAATGAATAAAGATGTATTGTGTTGTATTCTAGTCCCCCTAGGGTTTAGATGAAGTCTTTGTTTATGACCTCTGCAACTGAATCATAACCCAAGCATTTGATCAAATAAGCAAGTATTACCCACTATGCAGCCGTGGGTTTTATGTATATATACCCATTGTTTCAGCCCAACAATGGCAAATGGGGAATCTCTTCTTCCAGGAGTGTAAAGAAGTTGGTAGGGTGGGTTGGTTTAAAGCTTTGATTACTCTAATGCAATACGATGGAAGGTTGGTATGGTGGGGCTCATTCATACCGAGTCGATTATGTAGCCGACAAATTCCTCTCCCATTCCATGGCATATAATTTAATAATATATTATACATAGATGCATATTAGATAGATTATATAAATATAATTTAATAATTATAAGTTAAAAAATTATATTGATATAATTTATAATATTTATTTTTTAACATAATTTATATTTAATAATTATTTTTAGATATTTTTTTTAATTTTTATATATTATATAAACATTAAATTATATTCATAAACATCATAGTTTATAAACATCATACTCATATTTGGATATTTAAAAAGTTATATAATTTATGAAAATATATAACTTATATAACTCACTTTATCATTATACATTTGGCATAACTTACAACATTAACTAAACATTTTTAAGATTAATGTTTATATTTATATTTTTTACTTATAAATTATAAGCATCATATTCATTAGGCATTTATATATTATATATTAAATTATAAATTATATAACTTATAAACATCAGGCTTATTTGAACATTTAAAAAGTTATACAATTTGAAAAAATATATAACTTATATAACATAGATTTATATTTATATTTGTATTTAATAATTATTTTAAAAACAAATTTAAATATTTTTGTTAAATCTATAGTGAAAATCTACAATCATTATAACTTAAAAATGCTCAAATGACTATGATGTTACATAAAGTGGTAAAATAAACAAGAAAATACATCATATTCATTTTTATTTGAGCGTTTATAAGCTACATATAATAATTGTAATGATATTTACTACTGATTTGACAAAAAATTTAAAAAAATAATATCTAAAAATAATTATTAAGTTAAAATATAAATATATAATTTAATATATATATATATATATATATATATATATATATATATATATATATATATATATATATATATATATTAGATAGATTATATAAATATAATTTAATAATTATAAGCTAAAAAATTATATTAATATAATTTATAATATTTATTTTTTTAACATAATTTATATTTAATAATTATTTTTAGATATTATATAAACATTAAATTATATTCATAAATATCATACTTATATTTGGATATTTAAAAAGTTATATAATTTATGAAAATATATAAGTTATATAACTCACTTTGTCATTATACATTTGGCATAACTTATAAATATTAACTTATAAACATTTTTAAGATTAATGTTTATATTTATATTTTTTAATAAGCATCATGTTCATTGGGCATTTATAAATTATATATGAAATTATAAATTACATCATATTCATTTTTATTTGAACGTTTATAAGTTACATATAATGATTGTAATGATATTTAAGCCAATAGGCTTTTGTATTGTGGGCATCGCCCATTGACGGAAATGTCTGATAGGGAAATTTTATCCGGCAACCTGAAACATGTGAACGGCATGCTGAAACATCTTCACTGCATTAAGGGTTCACCGCATTAAGGGGGCAAGGTGGTGGATGTGCATAGCATGAATCTTTGCCCATTTGTCGGCAAAGTGTGTTTCGTCCAACAACGGTTTCAACAAAAAAGGAATCAATGACGGTTTTAAGCAATTAAATGAATGGTTTGTAATTGCATCAACTGAAAAAATAACGGATTGCTTGAACCGTCAAGATACATCTTTTAAAGACATTGTATTTCTTTAAAACAATGTAGAAAATTGATTGCTTGAAAGAAAACTCAGTAACCTTTGTCAGCATCCTCCCAGCCTGTGCCAAAATAGGAGCTTTAGAACAGGGTATGGACATCCACGGAAGAATAATCAAAAGGAGACTTTTGTCAGATGTCGCTGTTGCAAGTGCATAGACGCAAGATCTGCATGAAATGAAATTGGGGAAAACCTTTGTCGTTTCTTTCAGCCAGTGCACAAATTGAAGTTTTGAAACATGACATGGACACCCTTCAAAGCGATTAGCAAGTGTGTAAGACCATTTCCTGCAACTGGTGCCAACATCCTTCATCCCTGTGCATGAGTGCAGAGATCTAAAATAGAGCACGATCATCCATCAATACGCAAAGGGGAGGGGTTTACAAATGGATTTATCGAAACACTTTGTGTGAATGTCCTTTCTCCTTTTATGTTCTAGCCATGCACTTCTTTCGCCTATTGGGCTCCTATTCTTCCTTGGCTCTGGACTCTTATAACTGTCTCCAAAAAAATCCCACCTTAAATTTTCTACATAATTGACTTCTTCTAACATAGATGTCCCAATGATGCTATGACCAAGCTTTCCTGGGAAGCTACGGGTTGAAAGGACTCCCCTCTACAAGATTAAGGGCGGTGAGAGAAAAAATGAGGAGAGGTGGGGAACATGATTTTGCAATTGTCTAATGACCTAAGCAACACATATTAACCACTGATTTTTACACTAAAACATATTAAACAATCAAAATTGACTAACTCAATTGTTCATATTTTTTATCCACTACTTTTATTTGGAATGAAGGAATTGTGAACAATTGTAAACAGTCTACTCGTACCATATTATTGATTTCTCCTCCTTCCAGCACAACCTTCTATATTTTCCAATCTTGTCACAAGGCGATAGAATGCTGTCAAAAATTATTTGGTTACGCTGTAATTTATATTTAGTGAGCATTGTGTACTTATCAGCAGTTAGCGCCCTGTCAAAATAGACAGTAGACAGCCCATCTGAATTTCTGAGCGTTTCTTTTGTTTCACACGGACTCCATTTTTTCAAGATTTTCTGAGTTTGTTCAAACTGTTGGAATTATTTGTTGAGGCATTTTGGATGCATAGATTCTTGTGTAACTATATTTTTATCAAGCAAAGAACAGAGTGACGGATAAATAATTCATTAGGAACTAGCCGCCCTTGTGCTTTTCATATTTCTTGGTACGTCAGAATATATTTTATATTCCTGTTCATATTTGGTGATTGGATCTGTGTTGGGCTTCATGGGATGCATCTAACCTTCTGCAATCATATTGCAAGTTGATTAGGGAGTTTGGTGCAGATTTGAATTTAGTTTGAATTATTAGATGAATCGCCACTGTTCTATACCAGTGCCTATTAGCTGCTGTTTTCAGTAATGTTAGGAGGCATAAAATTGTCGGTAGAAAATTTGTTATATTTATCACATCTTTGCACAAGTGTTTCTAAACCTGTTTCCTGTAAATCTCACAATCATCGAATTTATGGGACGATTGCAGGATATGCACAAAATGGCTTTTGTAGGGATGCTCTCAAACTCTTTCAACTAATGAAGTACTCTGGAACATACCCTGACTATATAAGCCTTGCTTTGATTTTATTTGCATGCAGTCATGCAGGTTTAGTGGATGAAGGCTGCAAATACTTCAATGACATGAGTTTCTCTTATTGCATTATTGCATTACACCTACAATTGATCATTATGTCTGCATAGTGCATGGTTGATCTTCTTGGCCGTGCTAGCTATTTCGAGGAAACACTAAACTATATCATTAAAATGCCAATCAAACCTGTGGTGATTGTGTGGACGTGTTTTCTTGTTGTCTGCAGACTGTATAAAAATTAAAGGTTAGGAATTTTTACTGTAAAATCTCCTTTTTCAGCTAGATCATAATAGCACCACGATTTGTGTTCTGTCAAACATATACGCAGGAGTGGGGAGGTGGAGTGAGGTTCAAAAAGTGTGATAATTGATGAAAGATAGATGAATTAAAAAGATACCAGGATGTAGTTGGATTGAAGATTATACAATGGTACATACCTTTTGTGCAGGAGACGTATCACATCCAGTGACACAGGAGGCCTGTGCAAAGGTGGGTGAACTCTCTTGCGAGATGAAGGCATCAGGGTATTTTCCAGACTTAAGAAATGTTCTAAATGATGTAGAGGAATAGGAAAAAGAATTGATCCTCTATCACCATAGTGAGAAATTGACAAAGCTTATTTCCAAAATTGTTGGAAGAAAAATTGTTGTGAGAGATGCAATCTGATTCCATACCTTTAACCAAGAAAAATGTTCTTGTGGAGATTGTTGGTGAATCTAGGTGAACAAATCTGTCAACATGGGATTGCATGATAAAAGGTGTGCTAGACAATGCTATACCATCGCGCTATCGAGATTGTAAAGGGGTGAGATTTAATTTTGAATTTCTATGTGAGTATTGTTTCTATGTTTTGATATATAGACATTGTTGTTTAGTTCATTGGTGTTGTTGTTTAGATATAAATGTATATTTCTTCATTATTTGCATTTATTTAAAATCAATTTACATAAAATCATTTACTTCATCAATTATATAAAATAAGTAATAATATATTAATAAAAATATTTTAAAAAATAATAAAAAGGTACATTTTGTATTTTTACCTACAACTAACATAAATATTAAATAAAATAAAATAAAATTACAAAAATTGCTCTCTTCTTCTATAAAATTTTCCTTATAATAAAACTAATTTCTATTATGCATAATCTTAAGAATATCATAAACTTTATAGTATCAGTATTTTTAATACTTAAGTGGCCAACGAGTTTTTTTTGAATCATTTTAAATATTAAGTTGAAGTGACAAAGAAATACAATGATATGTGAACCTAACTTTAATGAATCTAACTTTTCATAATCACACTAAGCATGAGAATCTTATTTTATCATGAAACATGTGACAGATTAATTTTAAGAACGGTTCTTAAATACTAATATCTTGCTTGATAGTTATAATTAATAAAAATCTATTATTTTATTTTACATTTGATCAATGATAATATGTAAAAACCATCTTTTCATTTTATACATATTTTATAAAAATGTATCTCTTATAATAATTATTTTATTTCTTAGTGTTTGCATCTATTTTTTATTTGTTCATTTTCCATAGGAATGTTCAAAATAAAAAATTTGTGTGCAATCTGATATGCTGTTTTAAGTAATTACTTATTAATACAATTGTTGATGAATAAATTAATATTGCAATTTCTATGTATGTATCAATTCTTTTTCCTATTCCTCTACATCATTTAGAACATTTCTTAAATCTGGAAAATACCCTGATACCTCTCCTGCACAAAAGGTATGTCCCACAAAAGTCTCATATTCTCTTCATGTTTCAGCAAACTGATGTGAGGGAAGAAGAGTCTCACGAAACCTTTTTCAGTGAAGGGAAGGGAATCCATTGTTCTTTTAGCTCTACTACCATTTATCCATTTGTATGTAATGTATGGGATGAGCATCTTACATAAATTGCTACTTATTCTAATGTTTTGCCTGTCATTTTCTTGGATTTTGCTGCATGTCACCCTCCACTATGCCTTATATGTCAAAATAAAGTTTACTAGACAAAAAAAGTGATAAATTCTAAATTGTTTAAACAAATTGCAACTCTGACACATTAGCATTAGTTTAATTTGAAGAAGAAGAAAAAGAAGAGGAAGAGGAAGAGGAAGAGGAAGGGGAAGGAGGAGGAGTAGGGAGGTAGAGGGGAAGAGGAAGAAGAAGTAGCAGGGGAAGAAAAAGAAGAAGAAGAAAAATGAGGAAGACGAGGAGGACAAAGAAAAAGATAAAGAGGAAGAAGATGATGATGATGAAGAAGACAGAGATGATAAGAAGAAGAGAAAAAGAAGAAGAAGAAGAAGAAGAACAACAACAACAACAATAAAAGAATGCAGAATGCAAAGAACACGGTATATCTTACTATCGGCTAACCATTGCACCTTTATTAGGTGCAAGTGCTAGTTATTAAGCTGATAGACTTTTTATTGTGGACATCATCCATTGACAGAATTATCTGATAAACAAGCTTTTTGCAGCCAATTTTTGAGTTCTCTCAGTAAAGACGCTCTGCAAACTCAGCTAGCGGGAAGAAATAGCCCATTCCCATATTGAGAGGGAAGATGGCGATATGGATTTTGGTTCTCTCACCTATAAAATCCATCAATGCTACAATTACAACTATAGAGAGTGGAATTGTGTAATGAAGTGATAGATCTATAAATTCAAGAAGGATCTCAATGCAGCCACAGAATGAAGGATCTCTGACTAGGAATGTGAAGATCCAAGCTAATAAATGTTGAACCCAAAAAGAGAAACAAGCTTTTTGCAGCCATTTGAATAATAATATTGGTTGTGATCGAATCATGAAAATCCTATAGCATGCTTAATTCTTTTTGTAGGATCCACACACTGTTGCAGGGGATACAGTGGAGTATAGAATTTAGGGGAGAGAGATTTCAAATAGATTTTAGGGCAGAGAGATTTTAAATAGTCTTAGACCCTGTTTAATCCATATACACAATATTTGAAACACGGGAGAGAGGGATTTGGAACATACAATCTTTAAACAGAATCTACAAAATGTGCATTATCTGTGAAGCAGCTTTCTTTACTATGGAGGATTCTTTATGTAAAAATATGTCAACAAGACATTTAAGACTATGTATGAACAAGTTAATTATCTCAATATAATACCGAGCTCATGAGCAGCAGTTGCAACGGAAACACGGTCCATGAAGAAGCCAAATTCTCCATCATAATACAAATTTCCTTGAGACACCAGCTTGGACAAAGAAGAAAAGACACAACTGCGTAGTATTTTTAATTCCATGTACCGCTTTCTCATATAATTAAATCTCTACATCAGCAGGAAAATGTTCTGCTAGATCAGAACAAGACACCTACAAATCAAAACACAAACATTAACTTACGCCTTATAACTAATCTCCCTCTGTATATTTGTCCTTATGTTAGATTATATATTTTATTAAAATCATTGCAGCTGTCATTTCATAACTCAGTATATATTTTGGGAAGCGCTGCCTGACAATGCATTTTATAAATGGAAGTATGCATGCATGGTATGCCATGGAATGGGCGGATGGTGGGGGAATCTGTCGGCTGCATAGCCGGCTCCTATCAGAAACCAGGGAAGGGTTTGTGCCGTTCGAGGCAGGCGTTAACATGGATGGGCATCCAGCCTGGATAGCCGTTGCCTCCTGACAATGAACTGCAATCTGTTGAGGGTTAAGGGATTTCACATAAATAGGGCAGGGAAGGCAATTCTATGAGGCTCAGGCATAGAGATCATGATGGGTGTTTGGGGTTGGATTGGGGCATTGTTGTTGTTGTTGGTAGTATACAAATTGGTGCAATGGAAGAGATACAGGCTTCCTCCAGGGCCTAGGCCGCTGCCTGTGGTGGGGAATCTGCTAGACATAGGTGCAGTGAGATTTAGGTGTTTCTGGGATTGGTCCAAGCAATATGGTCCTATCATGTCTGTGTGGTTTGGGTCGACCCTGAATGTGATTGTGAGCAATACAGAGCTGGCAAAGGAGGTTCTTAAGGAACATGATCGGAAGCTGGCTGACAGACCCAGATCCAGATCAGCTGAAAAATTCAGTAGAAATGGTCAGGACTTGATTTGGGCGGATTATGGTGCCCATTATGTCAAAGTCCGGAAAGTATGTACTTTGGAGCTTTTCACCCCCAAGAGGCTGGAGTCCCTCAGGGCTGTGAGAGAAGACGAGGTTGCTGCAATGGTGGAATCCATTTTTAATGATCAAGGTATGCTTTGCTATTCTATTGTTGTTTGTCCTCGTGTCATCCTAAAAGATAATATTATTAAAAGGCCTGGTCAGCAGCAAGATGTATTGTTTAATATGGTTTGGTCTTTGAGATAATGAGGTGATGGTACAATGAGTGTTCGAAATGTCTTTAATTGCATATGAATATGCGATTTGCTGCATGAATATATGTTTGCCTCCTATCATTTTGATAAAAAGTACTGCATAGACATATGTGGTGCTGAATGCATTCCTGATTGTTATCAACCAAGAAAACCAGTCAGAAGGATAATTGATTAAATTTGCCATTTTCACTCTTCCTAATTAATAGGTATGAACTTATTGAAACTTGAGAAGTTCAATGATGGTCAATCTTGTTTGTGGATTTGATTGTGTTGGAGTTTTTTACGTGAATATTTTAGATCACATTTTATGATCTATTATTAGAATAAACAAAAACTTTATAATCGAATTCAAAAACAAGATTAAACAATAGAACAGCATCGATAAATTATAGAAACTTGAAAAAAAAAACCTATTTATGTATCTGAGTGGGCCTAATTGTAAAGTTTGTGTACTAGACACAAGTTGGAATCCAGAGGTGGATAGGGTATTGGAAAACCAATCCTATTTTACAAGGTGGTGTAGCATACAGAATTGGTGTCTGGCTGGTGTTAGATAAAAAAAAAAATTAAAATTCCTTTGCAAAAAACAAAAAAACCAAACCTGTTTATGTATAATAGCCTGAGTGAACCTAACCGTAAAGTTTGTGTAGTAGACACAAATCGGAATCCAGAAGTGGGTACGGTATTGGAAAAACAATCCTATTTCACAAGAGGGTGTGGCACTACCAAATTGGTGTATGGCTTGTCTTAGATCTTAAAAATTTAAAATGCCTTTACTTTCTTTATACTCAAACCTGGTCGTCTTGGTCTTACATCACTTGGCATTACAAATCAGTGGTCATTTTAGCCTTGCCCATCTTCACAATGCAATGGTTTTACAAAGTTCTGGTCATCTTGGCCTTAAATCACTGTACAACTAAATGGTTTTAGAAATCACTGGTCATCTGACTTCAGAATGGAATGGTTTTAGAAATCATTGGTCATCTTGGCCTCGCTTTGCAATTTATGGTTTTAGAAGTTACTGGTCATCTTAGCCGTACTACACAGTGGAATTTTTTTACAAGTCAATACGATTGCCTTTAGAGAAGGGGTTTCTAGAGTGGTTCTGGGAATCACTACTTGTGTAAACATTGGTATTCAGAATTGAAAATTCATTAGACCAAGAAATCTAGAAAGAGAAATGATCTTGTCTCACACCAAGGTTTATAGATATATTGACCTATGGGTGCTTATTAGTGACCTCTTGATTGACCTGGCTTGTATTTGCATTTCAGTGCTTCTGATAAATTAAGTAGAAATTCATTGAAAAATAGTTATTTTAAAGTTTCTATGACTGTTCTACTCCTAGCTTATGTTTGAACTTTTTATTTTTGTTATATAAGATTTTTTTCCCTTCTGATCTGTAAAGGATGATTTCTGCTGACTGGTGTTGTTTGTACGGAAGGCCCAGGCAAGGCTTTGGTCGTTAAGAAATATCTGTCAGCTGTGGCATTCAACAACATCACCAGGATTGCCTTTGGAAAACGGTTTGTAAATGAAGAAGGGAAACTGGATCCACAAGGAGTGGAGTTCGAAGAAATAGCTGGAACAGGATTGAAACTGGGAGCTTCCCTCACTATGGCCGAACACATTCCCTATCTCCGTTGGATGTTCCCTTTGGAAGAAGGTGCATTTGCTAAGCATGGTGCGAGGAGAGACACACTCACCAAAGCCATTATGGAAGAGCACACTCTGGCTAGACAGAAGAGTGGTGCCAAACAACATTTTGTGGATGCACTGCTTACACTACAAGAAAAATATGATCTAAGTGAGGACACGATCATTGGTCTCCTTTGGGTAAGTCTCCATATCCCTAGATGACTTTCTACCTTCATTGGCTAATAGGCTTCATCGTCTCCAAATACTTAATAAGATTACTTAAGTAGCCATACTTGCTAGCAGATCCATTTGCTCAATTCAATAGTTTTTTGTGATCTTGTTGTAGGATATCCTAAAAAAGTTTCTCTGGCCGCCTTACCATTTTTTATCAGTAGAATATAATGCAATGTCATTCATTTCATACAAGTACTCCAAATAAACAATGTGTAATCTCCTGCAGGACATGATCACTGCAGGGAGGGATACAGCAGCCATAACTGTGGAATGGGCCATGGCTGAACTTGTTCGCAATCCTCGAGTACAGCAGAAAGTTCAAGAAGAGCTAGATAGGGTGATTGGCAAGGACAGAGTAATCAATGAAACCGATTTTAATAATTTGCCCTACTTGCAATGTCTCACCAAAGAGGCTCTCCGGTTGCACCCATCTACTCCCTTAATGCTTCCACACAAAGCAACAGAGAATGTCAAGATAAGTGGCTATGATATACCCAAAGGGTCCAATGTACTAGTCAATGTGTGGGCCATTGCAAGGGATCCAGCTATATGGAAGGATCCATTAACCTTTAGGCCTGAGAGATTTCTTGAAGAGGATGTTGACATGAAGGGCCATGATTATAGATTGCTGCCATTTGGTGCAGGGCGGAGGGTCTGCCCTGGTGCACAATTGGGTATTTATTTGGTTCAGTCAATGTTGGCTCACTTACTTCACCATTTCACATGGACCCCTCCTGAAGGAATGAAGGCAGAAGATATAGATCTCACAGAATCTCCCGGACTTGCGACTTTCATGGCCAAGCCTGTAGAGGCCATTGCGACCCCTCGATTGCCTGAGCATCTCTACCGTAGAGTTCCACAGATGTGACAGTTTCAGTTATGTAAGATGGGTATCTTTCCATGGTTAACCTCTGAAACCCATTTTGTGGTATGCAATAACTGTATGCTTTTTGAACAAATATACATTAGTCAAATCAAGCACTCTCTATCAGATGTTCATCTGCAACTTGGATTTACAAATTATGTGTATTTAACTAGTGTAAATTTGAATGTTTATGTTGGAATGGGCAGTTCCATTAAGCGCTCATTGCTTTGTAGAAAGTGCAATGAACAGCCTCCATAGATCCCACTTTAATGAGGGAGGATGTGCTCTTAATTGAGGACAACCCGAATAATCACACGGTGCATTGATGCTACTTGAAAAACATTTCAGCAGGATGCCCTGGAGGATGCTTGTTCCGTTCAATTCAATATATATATGAATATAAATATAAATCTGTGAGAATTTTTGACAGGAGGATTCTTTTTGATGCATTATTCATCATATTTTGTTTTGTTATTGTTTTTCACTTATCATATTTATTTATAAATAATGATTTTTTTATATTAAACAATAATATCCAATGATCTGTAAATGAGTCTACATATGGCATGTTGTAATATAAGACTATCTTGTATTTCTTGTGGTAGGATTTAACTGCATTACAAACAAAGTGTATGGCATACCTTATTATTTATGAAATTTGAATTTGTGACTTCTCTTTCAAGAGTACAAAGAGATTTGAACTTTTGACCTTTCTCAAGAACATAGAAATTTGAACTTATGACTGTTTTTTAAGAACACAAATTCTCCACGATTATACCAATATAACTATACTATGATAACTCAAAATATTAACAAATAATTACAACACAAATCATCATCGACAAACCCAATAAACACCTCGGATCATATTATATCAGTCAATTTTACTGAAATAACTCCTGAAGGATGAAACCAATGCTATATCTATTAATAATTTTTCATATGCATACTATTGGTTGACTGATTAAGAACATTTGCATAGGTGCGCGCATTTTATTTCTAGAATTAAGCTATGCAGTTTGGAATTAAATGTTGATGTGTTCAATTTATTCACCAGTCACGTTGCTAGATAATCAAATGCAGGAACCAATTAAAAATGGTGGTTGTGTTCTTGCTAAATTTTTATCAAGGTGGTTGTTAAATGAGTATCATCTATTGATGAAATTAAAGATTCACAGAGAATATATTAATAGTGAAGTATTGTTTAAATACCAAAATCTGATGTTCTAAAATGAAATCTCATATAAATAATAATTTCCCAAATTTGGTTAAAGGGAGATGGAATAAAAGCACAGATGACAGCAAGGATTTGTAGGGCGGAATGGGCATGGAAGGGCATGGACAAATTGTAATCAGCGAAAACTTTAGTGGCGATTATTCGTCATTTGGTGAATGTCGCTTGTCGGCAACCTGCGAATTGGCAATTTTTTTGCACATATGAGAGTGACCCTCTCGCCCCGTATTTATTCAAATTGGGTCCAATGCCCGGGTCCATTGCCCAGTGCTTTATTAGATTTTGTTCATTTTTTTCACCTTATCGCCAATGGCATATATGTTTTGGGCACGATATATTTTTATTATTCGCTTATAATTTCAAAGTGACCCCAAATGGACGGCCTATATTCACCAACAGTTATATATATATATATTTTAGGCGGCCCCTGTTAGGAATGAATGCTGGATGTTGGCAGTCATTCTGTAGCAGTTGTTACATTCATGACTTTGATTGTCATTGATGTCAACATAATGATCTTCTGGAGACTAGCAAAAAAGAAAACAGTGTTTTGATTAGCGCACATGGGATATTGCAAATAATGCTATGCGATGTTGAGGTTATATTCTTTGATATGTTATTTGTCTATGGTTAAGAGCGCAGACATAAATTCATTTATTCATAGAAGTTATGAGCATTTTGGTGGAAGCAATATTCAGGCAGTGTTCTTGAGTAAGTGGTTTGTGGAAATCAGATGATATCTCCTAATCGGGATGGAATCTGGTTTTGCGCAGTTAAAGGGAAGGTTGAGACACATTGATAGTGATGTGGTTCACAGCACAAACTTCGAAGTCGCATGAGTGAAGAGTTATTACATCTGGAAGCCGACAGTTTTGTGTAATTTTGATGTAGCGTGTGAAAATTTTTATTTTGTATTTGTGTGTCGACTCATTTGAAATTATTTGAGTGTAGTATAAAGGAAGGAATATTTTTTTGGATATGCAAGGAATAGTAGTAGCAATGTGAAAGAAGTGTGAGCATGGTATGGTTGAATGCGAATGTAAGCATGAAGTGAAGAAAAGAGCTAATGAAATTGTGAAAGCGAAATTGTGAAAGAAGACATGCAAAGTACAGAGATCTAGTGTAGCAGTGAGTGCGGTTTGGCACAGTAAGGAGGTAACATACTTCATATTATTTTGCTGAATAATATTAAGGTCATTTGGACAGTGTGTTCAGTGATCTTACCCTGAAGCTGTTTGGGCAGTGGGTCCTTCTATCTTCCATAACTCCTAACAGGGTTAGAATCTTTTAACAGGGATTCATATGTACTGAATGTATTTCATAACCTAACAGAGTCCATCCTTTCACAAGGAATATTTATATTAGTGCATCTTTTGTGGGCATAATTCCCACCGGGGTTTACTCTTTGATCAAGAGGTTTCCTAGTCAACATATCTTGTGTTATTGTGTCATTATGTATGAATATCTTTCTATGGTTGGTAATTACATTGCTTACATGGTTAAATACTGTTGAAGTTGATAAAGGTTATAATTATCTGATAATTGATTCACCCCCCCTCTCAGTTATCTTGGTGGACTTTACTTTCTAAAAATTGGTATCAGAGCAGCAGGTCTTTGAAAGAAAAGTTTAACAGCTTAAGGAGATATATGGCGAATTTCAAGAAAGAAAGCCCTAAGTTTGATGGAGTAAATTTTGACAGCTGGAAAGAGAAGATGAAGACACATCTACTATATTTAGGACCAGGTTATTGGTTGATTACAAAGAATGAGAAGACTATCATTGGAGAAGATAATCTTGAGACAGGATCTAAAGATGAGCTAGATCTATTCATGTGTAACATACTTGCAAGAGAAGCACTTTTGACAGCACTTCCGAAAAATGAATACAGTCAGGTAAAATGTTTAACAAAAGCTCATGAAATTTGGAAAGCTTTACACTCTACTTTTGAAGGTGATGAACATGCAAAAAGAGCTAGATTACATAATTAGATATGTGCATTTGAAGATATAAGAATGATGGAAGATGAATCTATTAGAAGCTATATTGGTAGAATGTTAGAAATTGTTGTAGGAATAAAAGCTTGTGGAGGAACAAGGACAGAGAATGAAGTGATATGGAAAATTCTGAGGACATTGACTCCTGTATTTAAGTAGACAACATAGACGATTGAACAAGTTATACCTTGTACTACAAACTTTACAAGAGAGACTCTTTTTGGAAGATTGGAAGCAACAGAAATGAACCTGAAGGTATCAGGAGACTTACCTAGAATGGAGACAACATTCAGTGCTCTTAATATTCGTCCTACTTTGTCAAGAAGTACCAGTGTGAGTGGAGATTATGCCAGCAGCAGTAGATCTAGAAATGAAGAAGATAAGAAGATTGAAGAAGGTATTGCCTTGCTTGTGAAAAGAGAACCAGACGGTAAGAAATTTTTTAAATGTTGGACTTGTCAAGAATATGGTCATTTTGCATCTAAGTGTCCTAAGAGAGTTAAGAAGTACAAAAATAATTTTAAGCCTAGAACATCTAAGGAATGTTATTATGCTAATGATGAAGATCTTGAAGCTAGTATAGAAAGAACTTTAAGTGAAAGTGATACTGAGATTAATGATGAAATAGGATTTGTAGCAATTAAAGAAGAGAGTTCTGAATCTGATGTTAAGGAAGAAAAAGTATTAGTTTTCCAAGTTGAAAAGAAAGCTGATTGGATTATAGACATTATAGGTTGTTCACATCATATGACTGGTGACATGAAGAAGTTCATAAAGTTTAACAACTATGATGGAGGAATTGTTAGAGTTGGTAACAATGCACCTTGTTTGATTAAAGGTATAGGATCTATTACTCTTGATGGAAAGACTAATACTGATGATGTTTACTTTGTTGATGGATTGAAACATAATCTTTTGAGTGTTGGACAGTTAGTGGATAAGGGATATCAAGTTTGGTTTACTGAGAAAACTTGTGTGATAAAGGATAAAGATGGAAATTTGATTGGAACTAGATCTAGAACCAAAGGTAATGTATTTCAATTGAATCCTACTGAGATGACATGTTTGATTACTAAAATTGATGACAGTTGGTTATGGCATAGAAAGTTTTGTCATATAAACTTTGATAATATTGTGAAAGTGAGTACTACACTTGCAGTAAGGGATTTGTCTAAAATTATGAAGCCTACTAACATGATTTGCAAAGAATGTGTGATGGCTAAGCAAAAGAGAAGTTCATTTCCTAGTAAGAAGTTCACATTGACAGAGAAGTTGGAGATTGTTCATACAGACTTGAGCGGTCCTACCAGGACTAGAGGATTCTATGGAGAAAGGTATTTTATGATTCTTGTTGATGATTTTACAAGAATGATGTGGATTGCATTTTTGAAAAAAAAATTGAAGCATTTGATAAGTTTAAGATCATTAAGAATAAAGTTGAGAATGAATCTGGAATGAAGATTAAATGTTTGAGATCTGATAGAGGTGGAGAATTTACTTCTAGAGAGTTTAACACTTTTTGTGAAGTGAATGGTATTAAGAGACAGTTTTTAGCCCCTAGAACACCTGAACAAAATGGTATTGCAGAAAGAAGAAACAGGTCAGTGACTGAAGCAGCAAGAGATATGTTATTTGAGAATGATTTGGCGAAGACATTTTGGAGAGAAGCAGTGAATACAACAGTATATACAATAAACATGGTACAAATCAGAGTAGACACAGACAAAACACCTTATGAATTATGGTTTGGACATGCACCCTCAGTTAAGTATTTTAGAATTTTTGGAAGCAAATGTTATATAAAAAGAGATGATGATATTGGAAAGTTTGATCCTAGAAGTGATGAAGGTATTTTTCTTGGATATTCTTTGAAGAGCAAAGCATATAAATGTTACAATAAGAGAACTAAAACTATTGTTGAAAGCATAAATGTTAAAGTTGATGAGAAGTTTAAAATTTAGGAAAGAATGCTTGACTATGAATCTGATGAAGAACCTCATCCTTAGCTTAACATTGAAACTACTGAATTATTCTATGAGACTGACAGTGAATTATTGAATGAGAGTCCTGCAAAAGAAACTAGAGAGGAATCTAGAGAATAATCTACAGTTGAAGCAAGATCAGTAACTATGACACCGAACAAGTATATATCAAGACATCATCCTATTGAACAAGTTATTGAAAGTTTGGACAGAGGAGTTCTGACTCAGAATAATGTACATTTATGTTTGATTTCTCAAATTGAACCTAAATCTACTAGTGAAGCTTGTGAAGATGAACATTGGATTAATGCTATGAAAGAAGAACTAGATCAAATTGAAAAGAACAAGACATGGGAATTGGTCCCTAGACCTAAAGACAAGAATGTGATTGGAACTAAATAGGTATTCAGAAACAAGATGAATGAATAAGGAGAAGTAGTAAGAAACAAAGCAAGATTAGTTTGTAAAGGATACTCATAGCAAGAAGGAATTGACTATGAAGAAACTTTTGCACCTGTGGCAAGAATTGAAGCAGTAAGAATGTTCTTGGCCTATGCATCTTTTAAGAAATTTGAAGTGTATCAGATAGATGTGAAGTCAATATTTCTGAATGGAGAATTGGAAGAAGAAGTCTACATTGAGCAGCCTGAAGGTTTTCCTTTGACTCAAGAAGGAGACATGGTATGTAAACTAAAAAAAACATTATATGGACTAGAACAAGCACCTAGAACTTGGTATGCTAGACTGGATAAGTATTTGTTGAAATTGAGATTTACTAAAGGAACAACTGATAGCAATCTGTATACAAAAGAAATTGAAAATGGTTTGTTGATTATAGTTATTTTTGTTGATGACATTATCTTTAGAGGAGAAGATGAAGCTAGTGACAAATTTGCTGATGAAATGAAGACTGAATTTGAAATGAGTATGATTGGTGAGATGAAATACTTTTTGAGATTACAGATAACATAGAATAGTGATGGTATCTTTGTATTTCATACAAAGTACTTGAATGATTTGCTGAAAAGATTTGGAATGGAGAACTGTAAACTAGTTGGAACACCTATGGTTACAGGACATAAACTATCTAGCAAAGATGAAACACCAGCAGTTGAGCAGAAGAAATACAGATCCATGATTGGAGGATTGCAGCACTTAACACATACTAGACCGGATATACAACATTCAGTTGGAATGGTAGCAAGATTTCAAGCTGAACCTAGAGAGTCACATTTTGCAACAGTAAAGAGGATACTGAGATATTTAAGAGGTATAATGGATTATGGATTGTGGTATGAAAAATCTGATGATTTTACCTTATGTGCATATACAGATGCTGATTGGGGAGGTAGTGTTGATGACAAGAAAAGCACTAGTGGTGGAGCCTTTTTTCTTGGAGGAAGATTAGTTTCTTAGCTAAGCAAGAAGCAGAATTGTATTTCACAAAGCACAACAGAAGCAGAATATGTAGCAGTAGCAAACAATTGTAACCAGATAATTTGGATGAAGCAAATGCTGAAGGATATTGGAATTAGGTTTGTTGAGCCTGTTGTCATACATTGTGACAACACCAGCACAGTTAGTATGTCTAAGAATCCTATTTTACATTCTAAGACTAAGCATATATAGATCAAGTATCATGTTGTAAGAGAGAAAGTTGCTGAAAAAGAAGTCAGACTAGAGTACATAAGCACAAAGGAATAGATAGCAGACATATTTACAAAGCCTTTGCCTAAGGACACATTTGAGTATCTGAGAGGTATGCTTGGGGTTATGCCCCAACCTACTTTTGAGTAATGATGCAGTTGGTTGCATCCGTCCAGTGGTATATGAGCCCTATCTTTCTTCTGGATTGGATGTTGGTACTTCCTCTATGGGGGAGTATGTGAGCTGAGTCATGAAGACTCTTGTGAATGTATTTTTCTGAACAGTGTCTATTGACATTGAGTTGTTGTTGACATAGTTATGAAATTTCTATCATTGATGTCAATGGGAGAGAAGTGTACATGAAAAACCACTTGTACCATATGTTGGAGAGAGCAAGATTTGAAATGTTTATCAGAGCAGCTGTATTGGATTTTTGGAACATTGGATGTTTTTCATCTATGTTTCCATCAATGCCAATGGGGGAGATTGTTAGGAATGAATTTTGGATGTTGGCAGTCATTCTGTAGCAGTTGTTGTAGCATTCATGACTATGATTGTCATTAATGTCAACACAATGATCTTCTAGAGACTAACAAAGAAGCAGACAGTGTTTTGATTAGCGCACGTGGGATATTGCAGATAGAGCTATGTGATGTTGAGGTTATATTCTTTGATATGTTATTTGTCTATGGTTAAGAGTGCATACATAAATTCATTTATTCATAGAAGTTATGAGCATTTTGGTGGAAGCAGTATTCAGGTAGTGTTCCTGAATAAGCGGTTTGTGAAAATCAGATGATATCTCCTAATCGGGATGGAATCTGGTTTTGCACAATTAAAGGGAAGGTTGAGACACATTGATAGTGATGTGGTTCATAGCGTAAACTTCAAGGTCGCATGAGTGAAGAGTTATTACATCTGGAAGCCGACAGTTTTGTGTAATTTTGATGTAGCGTGTGGAAACTTTTATTTTGTATTTGTGTGCCGACTCATTTGAAATTATTTGAGTGTGGTATAAAGGAAGGAATGTTTTTTTGGATATGCAAGGAATCGTAGTAGCAATGTGAAAGAAGTGTGAGCATGGTATGGTTGAATGTGAATGTAAGCATGAAGTGAAGAAAAAATCTAATGAAATTGTGAAAGCGAAATTGTGAAGGAAGACATGCGAAGTACAAAGATTTGGAATTGAGATCTAGTGTAGCAGTGAGTGCAGTTTGGCACAGTAAGGAGGTAACATACTTTATATTATTCTGCTGAATAATATTAAGGTCATTTGGACAGTGTGTTCAGTGATCTTACCCTGAAGCTGTTTGGGCAGTGGGTCCTTCTGTCTTCCATAAATCCTAACAGGGTTAGAATCTTTTAACAGGGATTCAAAATCTCCTAACAGGGATTCATATGTATTGAATGTATTTCATAAGACTCCTAACAGAGTTAATCCTTTCACAAGGAATATTTATATTAGTGCATCTTTTGTGGGCATCATTCCCACCGGGGTTTACTCTTTGATCAAGAGGTTTCCTAGTCAACATATCTTGTGTTATTGTGTCATTATGTATGAATATCTTTCTATGGTTGGTAATTACATTGCTTACATGGTTAAATGTTGTTGAAGTTGATAAAGGTTATAATTATCTGATAACTGATTCACCTCCCCTCTCAGTTATCTTGGTGGACTTTACTTTCTAACAGCCCCAACTTCGCCAGCCATTTTACGGATGCATGTCTCTAACTGATGCATTTTCGCCACCTTTATTAATCATACCAAGGTATTGGATGACCCATAATCACCTAGGAAATAACACAAGATGTGTTATAATTAAGCGGGCTTTGCCAAATATTTGGACACCGACCTAATACCTCCCACCCAATTCGCCAAATTTTTTTTGTATAAATACATTCATACATCAGTGTTATTGTACACAATTTGGATCGGTTCAATTTGATCGATAGCGAAGTTCAGACTGTTGAGTCTTGATTGCTTTGGCGAGTCGCGACTGCAATTGAATTTGAGGCAAAGGTAAGTGATTATTATTCTATGACTATGTAAACATTGTATATTATAGTTTTATTGTCATTTGTCACTTGTTCAACAATTACAAGTAAGCATTTTTTTTAATCACTGGTAGGCTAGTAGCCTTTAGTTCGTTGAAGAATCAAGATGTTGAACAAGAATAAGGGTAAGGCTCCGGCATATGGGGAAAGCCAAGAGAGGCCAACAAAATGCAGAACCTTATCATCCTACTTTAGTCATGGTGATGGTGTTGAAAATGTTTCTAGCCAAAATCGAGAAGCTACTTCATCACAAGAAGATTTTCAAGATTCACAATCTGAGGCTGAACCTACATGACATATTGAAGAAGTCAAGGAACCTGATATCTTAGGTCACGATGAACTTGAAGAAGATTTTTAGTTAAATACCCAAAGTAGCCATAATGATATAATCGACTTGGATGAGACTGAGAATGTCAGAGAAGATGATGGTGCAGGGAAGAAAAGAAAATACAAATCAAAGAATGATAGAATGTGGGATTTGTCGAGGAATTTTCAAGTAGAATGGGTGTCAAAGTATCCATTCATTGAACCAGTGGATAATCCAATTGAAGAGGAGCCTCCGGTAGAATGCAGATGTAAGATTTGTAGCCAAATAAATAAGAAGGAAAAGAGGTTGCAGCTAAAAATTGACACCATAGAGAAGCATATGGGTAAAGTTTATGAAAAGAAAACCATAGATGGAGTTTAAAAATTAGTGATAAGATGGAAAACAAAGGAGGAATCTCAGCATGTTAGGAATGTAGAATTATATGAATTTCAGCATAATATAAAGATGAAGCCTGGTGAAGTTAAAGGCTCTATTGAAGCTTGTTTTGAAAAAGCATTGGAAATAGAACTAATGGGAAAAGTTGTTCAATTAAGTGTTTTGTTTAATATTTTGAGCAGAGGGTGTCCTATGACAGACTACCCATCATTGAGTGCTTTATTACACTTTTTAAAAGTTTGTAACTATCCTAACAGTCATTGGTCAGTAAATAGTCGATGGGAATGGGCAAGTTGTCTTGCCGAGGTTGAAAAAGAGGATCTGAAGGCAAAAATTAAAGAGTCAAATTTTATTGCATTGTCTTTAGACGAGGTTATAATAGTAGACAATACTTCCTGGGTATGCATGCATGTTTATATTGTACAGAATTTTGTTCGCCAACCTCATCTACTAATTGTTGCTAAAATGAGGGATAATGCGACAGCGAAAAATTTATTTGAACTAGTAAAGAGTTCTCTAATTGAATATGGAGGTATAAATGACATGACCATTGCCAAAAAGCTGGTGTGTTTTGGAGTGGATGGAGCTTCAGTAATGCAAGGCCACAGGGGCGGTCTTTGCACAAAGATACAATCTTCTTGTGCACGCTACGTTACTCCCATTCACTGCATGACCCACAGAATGAATCTAGCTTTTGGAGTTGTCAGCAAGCATGCTCCAGTACAAAAAATTGAAGCTTTAATCAAAGAGCTCTACCAATACTTCTGTCGAAGTCTGAAATGATTGAGAGAATTTCAACACTTTGTCGAAGGACTAGCAGATGGGAACAAGCTTCTTAAGGATAATGATACTAGATGGATCTCTTTGTATGGACCAACACGTCGAGTTTTTTCAAAATATCAATCATTGCTTGGTCTAATGAACTCAAGTCGTAACGAAGCAGGGCAACCAAAATTTTTTGCGTTGCTGGCAATGTTAAGTAATGTAGAGACATTGTTAACATTAGCAGGTATTCTCCCCATGCTTGAGGAAATGAGAAATTTAATGAAAAAGGCCCAGCAAAGAGCTATGCATATTGTAGAATGTGCTTTGCTACATAAATTGACATGCGTGACAATTGATAATCTCTATCAATTATGTGTCGATGATGTAAAATTTGCCAGCTAGCTAAAAATCATAGATTTGGACAATCCTAATAACTTTTTAAAAATTGGTTCAAAGAGGGAGTTATGTGTAGAAGTTCATGGAGTTGAGATACCAATGCACTACTTTGCCAGGATCGAGTACTAGGAACCAGGAAAGAACCCCAAGAGGCGAGTATCAAGTATTAAAAGGGAAGACTTTACCAAGATCGTTGAGTTTGTAATAGCTTCTGTGAAGCACATTTCCTTTGATCTTTCCTTGCAGATTAGAGCAAGATTCCCTCCAGTCAAACTACTTGAATCCATGGCTATTTTGTTTCCTCGATATTGGAGTATGAACAATCCGAAAGATTTTAAAACTAGGCTACTAACTTTGATAGATCATTTCTACAAAACCAAAGAGTTAAATGGAGTAACTCTAAATGGGATTTTAGATGGAAATCATTTGAGAGAGCAATCAGATCATTTTTCATTGACAATGAGGGAACAATATAATATTATGCAAAACCCTTGCAAAGATGGATCGGTATCAAGGCTTTGGAAAAATCTAGCTGAGAGTGAATTGTTGACTGATTCAATATCAAAATATTTCAAGCTTGTTGATTTATGTTTGACCATGATATTGGGGTTGGTGGAGGATGAGAGAGTTTTCAGTGCTTTGGGATTCCTAAAATCAAAGCTAAGAAACAAACTAGATAAGAATTTGGAAAATTGCTTGAGGCTTTATACATCCAGGTATGAAGTCAATACTTTTCCTTATGAAAGGGCACTAAAATTGTGGAGGAAGAAATGTCAGAGAAGAGGGATAAACAACATTTCAAACCAAAGTGGGACTGGGAGTGGGAATGCCAGAGACAATGATGTCATTGACTCATGTACTAGTACTAGTACTACTAGCAGTGAACATCAGTTAAGCGGTGGTATGCAGAGTGAAGAAAACATATTGAAGAACCAAGGAAGCTATGAAGTTGATGGCGCTGAATCCGATGATCTCAATGATGATATGATGTGGCAGCTTGAAGTTGAACTATTGTAGAAGTAGCAGGTCCTAGGTATTTATTAAGCTTTTTCCTGAAGTCTACTCTCAGTTTCTGTATCTCATCATCAATCATGCATAACAACATATTCCAATGTCAAAAACATGAATGTGGTTGATAATGTCATCAAGATTCAATTCCACAATTAATAATGGTTTTCATTTGCATTATTCAACTCATATGGTACAATTCTTGTAGATTTTTCATTATTTGTTTTGACAACATAGCAATTCATATGTTACAATTCTTAGAGTTAGAAATATTGATTCTCATTAATTTAA
Source organism: Chamaecyparis obtusa (assembly GCA_027943335.1). Classification (NCBI taxonomy): domain Eukaryota; kingdom Viridiplantae; phylum Streptophyta; class Pinopsida; order Cupressales; family Cupressaceae; genus Chamaecyparis; species Chamaecyparis obtusa. Next base: position 337,132 of record BSBK01002687.1, read on the forward strand.
TTACAAATATGTTACAATGTAACAATTCATTCATTAATACTAGTAAGAACAAAACTCTGTGATTTTGTTTACAAAAGTCAATGAATCAATACCCATTGGCAATTTGGCACATTGCCCAAATTTCAATTTCATTACCTTAAGCCAATGACCCTGAATTCCCTTTTATAGAAACAAGGGAGCAACAACAGCTTCAAGTCGATTTGCCTAATGTGAAGTGAGAAGTCTCAAAATCTAAATCAGTAAGACAACTACAAGTCTACAACATCTCTACAACTCTAGTTGTACATTTCTACATTTGACAGGCCGGTTTAGTAAATTAGCATTGGCAATAGCATCTACAAGACTGCAACATTCATCCTGTTCAAAAAACAAAGTTCAAACTTGTTACTTTAAACTCAATTCTAGACTCTAGTATTTAGGATAATATCAAAGATATATACTAAAGATATAGAGATGATTGAAACTGAAAGTATTTTCACATACTATGATTGATGAGATCAAGATGATTCTATCAGTTTCTTTAGTATGCTCCATTCTTCATCGGTTGGAAGGGCAAATTTTTTCATGTTATAGTAAATGACATGCAACCTCGTCAGCCATCCATACTTGGAAGAGTGAGTTGAAAGCAATGTTCCTTCCATTACTGCATCAAATTTGTGAATGTTTTGATGCACTTTGCAATGCCTTCATAAGTTTTGTCCTGAGGAAGGTTGCCTAAATCAGACGTCACTGTGTCCTCCAACTTTTTTTTGTAAGCTTCTCTTCTAACGAAATTTGTTGATGAGTAATCAGGAGTAGGACCAGGACTCAGCAAACCAAGAGACATCATTTTGCTTGTTTTACTATTCATCTTGGCGAGCTTTGGCCCGAATAAGGCAACAATTTCTTCTGCTTCTGTTAGTCTCTGACATTTTTGAAAGACAAAGGTCGCCTTTATTGTTGCACCAATGCGGTCCTGAATTCCCTTGCTGGCCAAATGCCTATCACTACTTCTATTGATTTCTTGCATAATCTACTTTGCAGTTTTCTTTCTCTGACAAAAACTTTTGTTCTTTTCAATGTGCTCTTTCAGCTTCCCAAAAACATCTGTAAGAGTTTCATTCAATTCAAACCAATCACACAACCTATCAGCAAACATCTTTATTTGGCCCTAGAAGAATTTTTTTATTTTTGTGACTGTATTATTTACATGGTCATTCAAGCTGTTTTCATATTTTTAAATTGTATTATTTGCCTTCTTTAGGTCTTCTCTCATTTCTGAGAATTGGTGTTCACTATCTTTTCTTATTTGCTTTGCTTTCTCTTCCCACTCTTTATTTTTTACCCTCTCATTCTCCAATTCTTTCTTTAAGTTATTGGTCGCCTTTCCCACACTCTCCAAGTTTTTGTATAAACTTAATGAAGAGGCTTTTTCATTCTCAAGTTTTTGATCGCTCTGTTCCAATTTTTCCCTCAGAGTTTTCAGTTTTGCGTCCATATGTTCTTGTTGTCCAATTGCTTCTTTAGAGGATGAATTTTTTATCCTTCTCTCTAATTCTTTGGACACCTTTTCTGTTGCTTTCTCATTTGCCTTTACATTTGCCAAGTCTGCCTTTAACTTATCTATTGTGCCCTAAAGCTTTCCTTTCTCTCTCTCCAACTTCATCACTGAACTGTAGACCACTTGGTTGGTCATTTTGGACACATTTATCTTGTCCACATTTTTAATTTTGGATAAATCCATTTGGAGGGTGCTAACTTGAAATTGAGATGGATCTAACTGACTCTCTGGTGGATTGTTATCTCTAGCTGGGGGCATAACAACCATGAATTCCATCATATCTTTTTTTGGGTCATATGTGGGAAATAGCTTGTTTGATGTAGGTTCTGCATCACGAGCTACAACAACTATTTCCATCTTCATTTTCTTACTATGTTATCTATTCTTGTTTTTTGATTGCTCATAGTTAGTTACAAAATCATTGTAACGAAAATCAGGGTTTTTTGACACAATTGAATGTTTGAATGGTGAAATAGCACTTGCACTGATGTAGGAGCTTCCACCTATGTTGCCTATGGTGCTGCTAATTACACCATGAGGATTAGCAACACCCTGACCCATTACAAGTGGAGTTTTTGGACTATTCTGAGCCTGAGGGTTTTGTCTTGAAGGTTGGGCCATTGTTGGAGTCACAGTCACCATTGGCATTATTGTACCAATACTTGTCAAAACCTTTTTCTTCTTTACACTGCCTTGATCTCTGGGAACAATTATTTTCATGTGTATCTATGATGCCCTTTTCGAACCACTAGTTGTAGTTGTACCCATGATATCCACAGCTATGGGAGTGGCAATTGATTCAGATTGAATCTAGGTGCTTGGAACAAATGGAATTGACTGAGTTGATGAATTTGATGATTGAACTCCAAGCCCAAGGCCTAGTTTCTCACCATGTTTTGGTGGAGCTACTAGGTCAAGTGCACACCAAACCCCTTGTCCACTAGGACCCAAACTGCCAAAACCTTGGTAGCCCATTTTTTCTACAATATCTGCCCCTTTGGTATATTGAAGTTTTTTGGATGCATCAAATCCTCTACTAATTGAATATACTTTACTAGATGTGGGATTCACATAATCCTGGTCCTAGTCATCGTCATCATCGTGATATGCTTCAGCTGGATGCTCCTTATTCCACAATTTGTCAAACATTGTATCCTCTTCCACATCATAAAGATCTATAGAGGTCTTTGGCTCACCGAGATTCTTCCTCATTTTCCAAAAATTAGAAATTTTGGTTCAAGTCCAATTATCATCAATTCATTCATCCATTAGGTCTTTTGGAATAGATTTTGTAGATGGTTGAGCAGCTATCTGGTAGAAATTGTACGATGTCATGGCCTGCACTTTTCCTTTTTGTTTGTGCAAAGCCATTATTTGTGATGACAATTCCTATATTGACATATTATTTTCAACAGCATATTTCTCCATCTCTTTTTTGACCTCGTCCCAGGACTCCATGTTTTTAAATTTTTCAATCAATGGCATACTTTCATGTTGACATTTGCTTGCAGAGTTCCCATTCTCTCTAAGCGTTGTTCCAATTATGTTGAGTGGATCATACTGCCAGTGAATGTCAACATCAAAGTGAAAAATTGAAAAAAAGGCTTGTGCCACTTTGAATCCTCTTCTCTCAAATGTGAACCCTCCAAGTGAGAAAGGCAAGGAAGGAAATATCATTTTCTTTTGCTGACCATTAAAGAGTACATCTATGCTCTTCATCTACCATACATATTCCAATGCAAATACCCTCTATGTTACATGTATTGAAAGTTTGTAGGGTTCTACCACTAAACTGTAAAACCTTAACACAGTATACTCTTCCATTAAGTACTAGTCAGTCAATTGTAATTGACTTCCCAGTTGAATGCAATTTCTACAAGTAGCAGGCATTCTAGGCATTAGAGTTCTTGTAATTTTATGGTACATTGGTGCCAAAAAGAAGTCTACAAAATTGTTGTAGTGCCTTCTATTATCAATCATCCTTATCTGAGGTGGCCACTCATATATTGGATTTTGGCCCTGACTGCAAAGCTTGTTTGTCTGAAATACTGCATGATACTTTGCTAAGAGAAGATAGCACAAGTAGGTTGTGAATCTAAATGTCTTTTGTGAACCTCTTTGAATCATTAGTAATTGATCTTGCATGCAATGAACAATGTGCTCAATAAAACAATATTTTACTGGTTCTTTTTCAAAATGAATATGAAAAAGCATTTCAAGAATGCTGGCACCCACTTGTTTGTTACTATCCAATCCCAAACAAAATGCTAGCAAAGAAATATTGTCCTATGCCCATGGCACAAAAATATCATAATCATAAGGAGGCTTATGATCTAGATTCAGACTATAACCATTTGTTATTCCTCTGATATAAGAATCTCTTTGTGTTACATCTAACTTTTCATAATCCTATGCCAGCTTTCCCAAGTCAATGTGCACGTTTGAGTTTTGTTGTTCAAACCCTAGGTTCAACATACTAGCAAATTCACTCTTGGGTATGGACAAAATTTCCTCCTGAGTATTTTTATTCATAATTGCTTTTCTATTTTCATCATAATTTTCAGTGCAGACCATGACAATTTCTGGGTAAGGGGATACTTGAGGTAACACCATGTGTGTCGACCCAGCAACCCACTGTCCAATTTTATTTGTCATTGCATTTACCATGGGGTTAAATGAATAAAATTTTGAAGCCTTATTTGGATCATTCCACTTGTTTTCAAGAGCAAATATAATTTCCATTAGTCCCTTATTTCCATGAATAACAGGATCATAAATATCACGGAATAAATTAGTGAAACCTGGTGTTTTAAGCAAATTATAGAAGTCTAGTATCTGACTTGGCCTTTTACTCGTAGTCTTATTCTTGATATTTGTTTTTCCCATCGTGGTAAGTTGGTAAGAGGTATCACTATTTACTCGTAGGAAAATTCAAATATTTATACACAGCTACAAGCTTACAATTTACAGGGGTGATTCAAAATTAAACCCTAACAGGCTAATTTTTTGTATATAATATAAAAAGTAAATTTGTAAATCAAGAGATTTGAAAAATTTAAAATGCAGGACGTAGGTGTTCAGAATTTTAGTAATTACCCATTAGTTTTGATTTTTGGAGACTATGATTGTGAACAGAGCTAAAGCCTAAGAGACTTTATTGCTTTCCTCAACCTAGAAATTTAGAATCCGTAAACCCTTTCTAAATCCGTAGACTACTTATACTCATAAATGAAAAATTAGATTGGAAACTGAAAATTGAAACTTAAAGTGCCAAAATTGTACAATCTATAGTCATCACCACTCAACTAACGGCTGACTCACCTCACGAGTCAAATGTCTCACATCATCATCAAATGGCATTGTTGGTAGAACCATGCGAGACTGTGAGTGGAACATGTTACGTGTTTAGTGACATGTGTCATGATTCTGAAATGGGTTTGAAAAGATGGGGTTTCTTTTCCCTTTCATCCCAAAATATAACTTTGGTCATTGATCTACAATAATCCAACGGTCATAATATTAATGGCGTTGTGTGCCTATGGTGGCCCCATGCCCATGGGTCCCATTTGGCATTAACTCTCCTAGTCACCACTCATCAGATGGCTGACTCACCTCATGAGTCAAATGTGTCACAACACACGTCATCATCAAATGGCATTATTGGTAGGACCATGCGAGACTGCAAGTGGAACGTGTTACGTGTTTAGTGACATGTGTCATGATTTTGGAATGGGTTTGAAAAGATGGGGTTGCTTTTCCCTTTCATCCTGAAATACAACTTCGATCGTTGATCTACAATAATCCAATGGTCATAATATTAATGGCATTGTCATTGTGTGCCTGTGGTGGCTTGGGCCCCCATGGGTCCCATTAACTCACCTAGTCACCACTCACTTGACGGCTGACTCACCTCATGAGTCAAACATGTCACATCATCATCAAATGACATTGTTGGTACTAGGTAGGACCATGCGAGACTGCGAGTGGAACGTGTTACGTGTTTAGTGACACGTGTCATGATTTCAGAACAGGTTTGAAAAGATGGGGTTGCTTTTCCCTTTCATCCTGACGTCCATCATACATCGTCGATCTGTGCTCATCCAACGGTAGTTATTTGCAACAGACATTGCTAAATGTTATAATGTTATTTTTTCCTTTAGAAATATTAATTAATAATGGATAATAAGTTAATAACATTTTGTTATTTAATTGAATAGTAACAATTTTAGCCAATCAAATTCAAAATGCACTATTTTTTTTAATAATATTGCATTCTAATAAATTTCAGAGGCCGGAGTTAAGGTTAGTGTTTACGATTTAGAGATAACGAGATTTCTGTGGTACTGGTTGCTGACTCACTAGGTCTCCCAAACATGAGTTAAAGTAATATTTTTTTATTGATTATATAGTATTGTTAATGTTAAAATGATATTTTTTATTGATTATAACTTTAACATTAATAATTATAATCACATATAATTATCATACCTTATAATTGGAAAACAATAAATTCTTTCTCTAACCTTATTAATTCATTTGTTTGTCAAATTGATTATATAGTATTCTTAAAGTTAAAATGATATTTTTTATTGATTACAAGTTTAACGTTGAATCATTGATAATTATAATCACAGATTCACATATAATTCTCAAACATTATAATTAGAATACCATAAATTCTTTCTCTAACCTTATTAATTCATTTGTCCTTCAAAATTCTATAAATCTTTCATATTAAATGTACGAGTGTGTGAATTTTGACAGGTAACATTACCCAAACTTAATGTCAGTACTTAGTGATAATTGAGAAGACATTTTTTTTATTAACTACAACTGTCTACATTGTACAACTATGATACATCATACATGTCTAATACGTAGACAAATCATAAAGCAACTAATTAAAATATTGCAATCATAGTGATAGAGAAGTCTAAGAACCATTTTTTGTACAAATTGAAATGAGCTAAAGATTGTGAAATTTTCATTATTTTCTATTCATAAAATTATAATTACATAAACATTGTCCAGTTCCACTTCCAGAACAAAGAGAAACCTACTATAAACAAAAAAAACCAAAATATGAGGTATGTTTTTATAAAAAAAAACCACTAGTAGACTAGTAGTCCACTACTGATTTTCCCCTTCGGCTCCATCTAAGTAGAATTCTTCAGTGAGGATTAACTGCAAGAATTCATCGAGCCACTCGAATTGCCCCGCCTGAGCCTCCTCGTCATCAAGCATAAACCACTTTTGGAGAAAATCCCTAGCAATCAGGGCCCATTTCCTATGGCACTTATACTGCCCAGCATTCAAGCCCAAAAGAAAAGGTTGCATGGCCACATTTTGGCCTAGGAGGAGAAGCTTGGGTATTTCACTTGCCCAAGGGATCCCCACCCCTTTTTTTGTGAACACGACAACATTAACATTGTCCCCCAGGTACTCTTCTTTAAAAACCCTCCTCAACAGCATTAACATGTCCACCTTCTCTCCTCTAAGGTCGAGAAGAGATGCCAAAAAATGGGACATAATGTCCATGTTCACCCGATGCCTATCTTCATTGTTCAGAAACTCTTGGCCCAGCACCATTTTCATAACCTCTATTACGAAAGGCCCTCCCTCCTTACAAATAGATTCTAAGGTTTCATCAGAAAAGGAACCCAAAAAGGCCTTCTGGGCCTCCTCAGATGTGCATATAAGCCTAATTGGAGTGTCCATCTAAGATAGAAAAACTTCAAAAAACTTAAAAACAAATTATTTGTAGAGTGCAGAGTGCAGACCCTAAACAAACAAATTATCTAGCAAAGGCCAAAGACAAATCGATGAATAATGAAGCTAGATCATCTATAAATAGCCCTTGAATTCTTGATCGTTACTTAGCAATAAATTATTCTGTCTTTAATGGTATTAAATCCATTATCCTTAACATGCCTCTAAATCTTTTATGTAAATCTTTCCCCTAAATGCATGCGTGTGAGAAATTAAAATTTTGGACTTAATCTTTCATATCTGGCAGTAAATCTTTCCCATAAATACAAAAAATGTCAAATATCAGTTATAGTGTCTGTACAAATTTGGAAGTGGTGCATGTCTACTTTGCATGACAGGTAAAAGAATGTCGCTTGTCACTGACAAGGCATTTATTGCTTACCGAGTTAAGAGGTTACAAGTTGCACTATAGTAATAGAGCCATGAATATCGATACCGACATGTGTACATTGTAGTCTGCAGACAAGTAACCCTTATTTGATACGTGTCAACATTCCAGTGACTTCCTCCACAACTTTGTTTCCTTCAAGAAATTGGGGCCGAAATTAAACTTCAGCCATTGATCTTGGATCATCAGACGGTCTCAAATAATATATTTACCATTTTAAAATAATGTATGTATGTTAGGTATGTTAGTCTAAGGTATTATAACAAAATATTTCTCATCTTTTGAAAATCGCCAACAAAATATTTTTTTTGTCATAATTAACGAACGATTAGCTAATAAAATAAATAAATTTTCAAATGGTACATAAAATTCACCTCATATATTATTATTTTTTACTTCAAAAGAAAATCATTCACCTCATATATTATAATTTTTTACTTCAAAAGAAAATCGTTCTCCTCATATATTATAATTTTTTACTTCCAAAGAAAATTATTCGCCAGCAATTTATGAAATTTTCATTCGGCAGGGGAGAAATCACCAATAAAAACTATGAAAAATCATGGATTTGGAAAAAAAATTCACTTGCATTAAAATTAATTCCCCCCTAAAATAATGTATGATTTGCCAGGATTTTACAATTTTTCCTAAAAGGGGGTTTCTTAAAGTTATCCCTGATTGAAATGGGTTGTTTGGGCATCAAAAGATAGCTGTGTTGGGATGGCAGCCTCCAATGAATATGAGCAAGCATCAATCTAATTTTGGGACCAAAAACAAGGAAGGAATTTCAAGGAAGTCCTCAACAGGTTGGGGCTACTCCAAGATGGTGGAAGATTAGAGTGGTGGTTGGAAACACCTAGAGAAAAAAGTATAGATACCATGAATGAGAGCAGTGAAAGAGTGCTTGTCTTAGGAAAGCCATCGGTCTAATAGTAATATTTGAGTTACAGTTGTTATTGATCATCTCTGGGTTAGAATGATTTGGGGGGTTGGTTGAAAGAAAGGGTTTTTTATTTTATGAAATGGGTTGGGGAATGGCCAACTCTAATGTGGGTGAGGAGATGGTGTGAGGAGGCTTGGCCATGTAAAGTGGAGCTAAAATCCTTACTCATTGCCTTTTATCTAGTGATTTGTGATATTGTTGAAGCCAAAAACTAGATATTGGACAGGTTTAGGGTTAGGGTTAGGGTTAGGGTTTTTTCTGAAAGAATGGGAACCAAACTTTAACCCTTTAATGTCAAAGATTAAAGAAGCACCAAAGTGGTTAAGACTATATAACCTTCCTTTCAAATTTTGGGATTTGAACACTTCAAGAGCTATCGGTGATAAGTTGGGAAGGTTTATTAGAGTGGGCGAAGGCATCGAAAGCAAAGATTGCAATATGTACTCCAAGTTTTGTATTTACAAAAGTATGATACACCTCTTCCAAAGGAGATCAAAATTTGTTCAAATGTCAGGGTTCAAAAATAGACCATCAAAGTTGAAGCAATGAAGAGACAATGGATAGATGCAAAGCTTGTAAATCCTTTAGTCACACATAGTTGGAGTGTACTAAGAATCAGAAAGGGAAGGTAGGTGTAAATGAGGCATATTTAAATAAAGTGATCCAAATGTTTGAGGAGGCAAACATAGTGCCTACTTTATGAGGTGATGTGGCTAAGGTAGATGATTCCTACCTGGCAGCAAATGGTGTTTTGGCAATGACTAGTGAGCATCAAATACCCAAAATTGATTATGACCCAACATAAATTGATGCCTCTGTAATGATGCCAATGATATCTTGTACTGGTGTTGCACCCCCTCCCCAATAAAAGTGGAGATTCTGAGAAGGCTTTTGTCTCAAGGTTAGGGATGATACAAAGGATGCAATCCCACTTTAAGGTATTGTGAACTCTTTGCCAAAGGACTATGAGATAAATCCTACAAATTTAAACAGAGAGTTTGAGGAGACCATAGAAAAACACAAGGATCAAGATCCTAACTAGAAGTTGAAGGAGAATGAGGATGTCATGCATGGTAGCTTGGTGCCAGAGATGATTGAGAGTGAAAACCCTAGTCCCTTAAGGGTCCTCGACTCAGATTTTGGTTTGGGTGAAATACTAGGGGCCTCTGATCCTTCCAAACTATTGGAGGGCCACTTTGTTTTACAAAAGGTTTTAGCTTCTTAGGGCAGTCTAGTCAAAAAATTCTCATCCTAGGTACAAGAAGTAGAAAATAAACATCCTTAGGACACATGGGAATAGACTATATGAGGGCCCATGGTTTGTGCCCTACCACTCCCAATCAATCTGAATCTGGTGATGGGGAGGAAAATGGTTTAGAGAGAGATGCCATTCATCATTTTGTGGATGAAGAGGACATATTGGAAAAAAAAAGACAATATGTCAAACTTTATCGAAAAGGAAGTTAGCTAAGGTCGGGGAAAAAGGTCAAGAGGGCATAAGTCTATAAGAGTTCACTTGGAAGTTGCAAGTAATGCCAAAGGGAAAAGAGAACTTAGATCCAAGAAGGGATCTTCCCTTCCCGAGGAGCCATGAAGTCCATTTCATGGAATATTAGAGGTTGTATTGCCCTTGACAAAAGGTGTCTGATCAAAACATGTTTTGATCATCAATGCCTAGACTTCATAACGCTACACTTGAGAAATTAAGCTATGTCAAGTGGAATTTTTTTAAGATTATCAAAAAATGGAAGAAGTGGAATGGATTTTGTGTTGAGGCTGATGGTGCCTCAAGGGGTCTTGGATTCTCGTGGAATCCTAATATTGTATTAGTATTAGAAATTAGTAAAGGCCCTAAGTGGTGAATAATCAAATTGGTGTTATTAAGAGATAACAAAGAGGTTTTATTCATAAATGTTTATGGGCCTACAGGCATAGGACACAATTGAATTTTGTGGGAGTTTTGGGCAATAACATTTGGGAGATCAACTCTTCACTAGTAATTATTGGAGGCAACTTCAATGCAACCCTGGTTTCATCAGATAAAAGAGGTGGTTGTGGTAGGATTGGCACCATTCAATGGGATTTTTAGGCTTTCATCAACAGTAATAGTTTGGTTGAGATCACCTCCAAGGATGACAACTTCACATGGACTAATAGGATGAAGGACATTTCTAACATTGTGGAGAAGTTAGATAGATTCTACATTGTGGGTGATTGGACCTCTTATCCTTTTATTTTTTAAACTCACAACCTTCCCTACCTTTGGTTGGACTACTATCCAATATCTTTACATTTTTAGGATGATGTGGCTCCCATCAAATCCCCTTTCAAGTTTGAGATCATGTGGTTGCGTGACAATAATCTTCTTGCTTTAGTAGAAAATTGGTGGAAGAATACTCCAGGTAAGAAAGCTTTCTCTTTTTTTTTTTCTTTTCAAGAAGCTACATTTTTTAAGGAAAAGTTGAAGGATTTGAATAAAAAGTGTTTCAAGAACATCTTTGTTGAGAAGGCTAGGATTGAAAATGAGATTGAGGCCCTAAACCAACCCATCATCTCACATGGAATGATTGATGTGGAGTTCAATGAGGAAACAACTTTGTTACTAGATCTATCTGGGGTTCTGGTTAAAGAGGAGGTTTCTGGAAGCAGAAGTGTAGAGAGTGTTGATTGAAGGCTAGGGATCAAAATATGAATTTTTTTCATGCTTCGATGAAGGCTAGAAGGATGGTGTATTACTAACTAATTAGGAAAATATTGATAATGAAACTGTTAGATTTTTCTCCAATGTGTTGGTCTCATCGAATGATGGTGTAGCTACTCTGGACTATAAAATCTTAGGCATAATTACTAAGATCATTTCACAAAAGGAAAATCACTTGTTAGTTAAAGCCATTGATTTAGTGGAGGTAAAAAATATTGTTTTCAATTTAGGGGGGGACTGAGCACTTGGATTGGACAGTTTCCCTACAATTTTCTACCAAAGATTTTGGGAAATTATCAAGGATGACTTTTGGGGTGTGGTGGAAGAATCCAAAGTTGAGGCCTCTAAGTGTAGAAATTTAAATAATACTTTTATTGCCTTGATCCTGAAGAAAGATGTGGTCACATCCTTCAATGAGGCCAATCTCTTTATACAATGTGATATACAAAGTGATATCTAAAGTCTTTGCAAATGGGCTTTAAAAAAATCTAAACTTCATCATCTTTGAAGAACAAAGCACGTTTGTACTGCACCATTTTTCAAGGCATTATTATAGCTCATGAGGTGACACATTCCATCAGGAAGGTAAATACAGATAGAATGCTTGTTAAGTTGAACATCAGGAAAGCTTATGACTAGGGTACAAAGGACAATCAAAAGGACTACTAAAACTTTGTGGGGTACAAAGGTGGCCGATTATCTGATTAGAGAAGGGGATGGGTTGTCTTCTAAGTAGCAATGGAGAAATTGTGAGGAGTTCTATTTGAAGAATGAGGACACGAACACCTTCAAGGAGTTATTGACACACATAAATTTTCTTTTGTCAGGGGGAGAGGATACACTCATTTGTTGTGGGTCTAAGTGAGGAGTTTGTTTAGTTAAAATAGGATACAAAGTATTGGAAGATTCTCAAGAGGAAGAGGGATGGCCACACCATTTAGTGTGGAATAAGTCTTGCCTACCTAGAAAAGGTTATTTTCAGTGGTTGGTGCTAAAAAAAAAAGAATTCTATCAGGTGAAAGACTCGTGAGGTTGGGCTTCCATGATATCTTGTATTGTGTGTTTTTTGGAGAAGTGCAGGAGCATGTTGACCATATTTTTTTGCATTGCACATTTGCTTCTCAGTGCTACTATTTGTCCTCCAAAAATTTAATTGGGTAACACTTTTTCCTTAATCACTATTGCAAATGTTTCAAAGCTAGTGCGTAGTCACCAATAAGTCTATTTTCTCTTGTATTTGGCAAGTCTGTCCAACTTCCATTGTATAAGAATTATGGAAGGAACACAATAGGAAAATATTCCAAGGGAAAGCTAAAAATGTTGAAAAGGTTTGTGTGCGTATTGAAAATTCAACATTTGAATTAGTGAATTCAATAGTTTTGTGTTAGAATGCCACCAAGTACCCCTATGACAAGAATGAATTTCTTTATAAAGGCTTTGGCCTTTACTTAAAATCTCAACCGTTTATGGGCTTTAAGGGTTAATCCAATTAGTGATGTGAGGTATGCTGTTAGATGGAAAAAACTAAATAGATGATGGATTAAAATTACTCTTGATGGTGTGTCTAAAGGGAATATAGGGTCTTTAGATGTTGGTTGTGTGGTACAAAACATGGAGGGTAACACATTAGTTATGGCTACGAGAAAACTTGTGAATGGAACAAATAATGATGTTGAGGAAAAGGCAATCCTATTGATGATTAAGCTTGCCCAGAGAATTGAGGTTGAGTAGTTACACTTGGAGGGTGATTCTTATATCATTGTTAATGCTATCTTGGAAGACAAGGTTCATACATGGAAGATTGTAAAAAATGTGAACATCATCCGCCAGAAGCTAGGGCATTTTAAAATTCTTTAAATTGCACCTATACTTCAAGAAGGAAACTACACTGCAGACACACTTTCAAAATGGGTTGTTTCCTTTCAAAAGATGGGGGTCATTTTTGAAGATTTAAGGGAGCTCAATTTGTTAGAGTAATATTTGGTTCTACCACCCTAAATTTAAGATTCAAGTTTTGATTTCAAATCTACACCCACTATCCATTTGAATTTCCATATTATGGCAAGTGGGACATGTGTGTGCAGTACCCATTGTTTGGGAAGTGCTAACTCGTAGCTACTAAATTATTAATGTTGGAAGTGCTTGACATGATGTGTACAACATACGAGGTTGACATGGAAGAAAATGAGACACCTCAGTATTCATATGCTTGTGGTGTTAATTTGAGTTGATGGACAAGCACATGAGATGGCTTGCAAGGAGAATTTATAATCTGTACGGGGGTGCAAATGGGCATAACTACTCATCTGGTGTCTCTGGTTTGGTAGTATTGTCCAAGGTCACATAGTGGTTGTAGAAATGGAGGCAAATTTCACTTTGCGCACTGCAAGATAACAATGCTTCTTGTGGGAAATATCTAAGCAGAGGATGTTGAGTGTATTAACCCTAGATGGCCTAGAATTTTGGCAGATAATTGAACTGTTTCTTAGTGAGGAGTTTATGAAATCCAAGCACAGATACAAGATAAATATTAATATTGCATCTACTTTGCTAGTGTGGGCACTAGAGCTTGGCACTAAGGAGGAGGCAATTTGCCTAATGAAATCATGCATCCAACTGGAGTAGTATGGAGGTCTCATCCTAATTGTGGTTGTGGTGGAGCTAGACAAGGGTTTCAAAGTGAGTGAAGGTAGTTGGTGAAAGGTGGTGAAACTTTACAAAAATTCCAACCATTTTTAATTTGGTGTGCCACATCCAACAAAAAGGAGAGGTACAAAGAAGCGAACACTAGTTGGGTGTTTTCAAAGGACCACTTGTGGCAAGGGAGATGGAGAAAAAGAAGCTAATGCTAGAGGCTAAGGGTGTGAAACCAGGCAAGAACAAGGAAAGTGATTTTCAGCCCAGAGGACAATTGGTTCAATGGTCCAATGGGCAAAGTGTGAAAGGGGTAGGTCTATTAGTTTCATAATTTGTTGTTTTTGAATAATTTGTATATTGCTCAATATGTAAATGATGCATACAACCCATTTTGATAATATAGTATGGATAGTGCTAGTTTCATAGCTCTGTTCATGCTTGCCTTTCTTGTATTCAAAGAATTAGAATGGAATGGTGGAAAGTCAGTAGAGTGGTAGGTATAGTTAAGAGACATTATTAGGTCTAAGCCCTCTTTTGTATGTCAAATTATATTAATAATTAATAAAATATTGATTCTTTATTAATCAATTTTTTTCTATAAACTTATTTCAAAATTGGAATTAAATAATTAAAATTATCAAAATTTAAGTAAAATTTAATTTGTGTCAATGTTTCAAATCACACTCCCTAGTCTATTTTTTTCTCTTCTAGCCTTCTACTATCTTAAAAATAGATCAGAATAGAATCTTGAATATTGATGTAAGTTTTATACTAGTTATAAAATTTATTCCAAATCTTTAAATTACTTTATTAAAAAATTTAAAAACATAGATATTTTTATGTTATATGATTCATAAAAATGAATCCATCATTGCATTTAATGCCTTAATGTGTCCAATTATTTTGCAAACTAAAAGAGATCATATCAAAGATGCTTTGAGGGATGACATACATTTTGGTATCTCTTATTGTTTCTATTCAATATTGTAGTAGGGGAAGCAAACCACTAGCCGTTGTAACTAACTTTGTACATTCACAAATCACAAATGTACATCAAATGTTGATGAATTTTTTGGTTGTTGTCTCTATATGTGACTTAATTGCTCATAATTATTATTCTAGCTTCTAGTTTGTAACAACACACACTGTGAGATATGTCATGCATCCAAGAGAAAAAGTGGTCATTTCAAAGTTTCACCTAATACCTATTAAAATGTCACAATAACCATGCACTACAACCACCTCAAAATTGCTAATACTTATGCACAAATGTCCCAGTAGTGCTGCATTATGATTACCAATCAAGTTACACAACTCCTCAAATTAAGGTGCACAAATTCCATCTAGTGGGGGTACAAGTGGACAACTATTGGTACTTGTGAAATTTATTTATAGACTTTTCGTTATCAATTATTGGTCTATCTAAAATTAGTAATTGGGGGTTTTAGTGAGAGAGGAGGAAAACAAAGGTCCTCTTCCCTGAAAGATTCCTTTTCTCCAATAAAACAAACTATTTTACTTGCTTATCTTAGGATCACAATTTTAGTGTTATAATTTTTTTTTGTTTATTTTAGATTTTGATTTGGGTGGGGGTATCTTTTTCTTTTCTTCTTAAGAGGTGTTATAATTTTGTTTGTTTATTTTAGAATATGATTTTATGGGGAGGAAATTTTTAATTTTTGAACTAGTTTTTGACATTAATGCTTTATTTAGAAGTATTAATGAGACTAATAATTAGCACAATATAATATTGAGAATCACAATTTAGAAATTAGTATTAGATATTATATCCATATTATTAAATTCAATAGTAGAAGACCAAGATAATTTCACATTGGACTTATCTTTGAAAAATTGAATTTGAGTCAACATACACAATATCATATGGGATTGCGTTGTCCTACGTTCTTCTTGGACTAGTGTATGTATGTCCTGGCTTATGTTTTGTTTGAGCGCATTGGGGGTCTTTTGTTGTGTGTGGGGAGGCATTGATTGTGAACGAGGATCCTCCCTTTTCTTTTATCCTTTTTTATGTCTGGTTAGTGCATTATTTTTTTCTTTGTGCTGGTGTGGAGGTTACAAAAGTGGTGGGGTTTTCAAAGATGGGGTATTTAACAGATGGCTACTCTTTGTTTGATTCGTGCAAGTTTGATTTCTCTTTGGGGTTTGTGACCCTAGGTGGAGGAAGTTTGTTTCTTATTTCCAAAGGGTTTGTATGGCTAAAATTGGAGTTGCTTCTTTGTCAGAAAGTCTTCCCTTTAAGGATGCTTTAATCAAAGTAATTTCTTCTTAGGTATTATGCAAGAGAACTCTAGAATTGGTTTGAGTATCTTTGAAAGTGGGTAAATTATTTGCAAGAGAGTGTTTCAGCCTGCGAAAGTAAATGAATGTCTTGTAAGAAGTGAACACAAGCATGTGCTTATGATTCAACCTGCTACTGTGGAGGAGGATGTTAATTATTTGATTAATCTTGCCTTGATCTGCAAATTTATGGGTATTTGGACTTCCATACCCTTTTAGAGTGAAGGAGAAATGGAAGTAATGTTGGTAACTAATAATTATTTTTTCTTGAATTTCTCAAGTATGTTAGAAAAAACAAGGCATCTGAAGGTGGGACTTATTTTTATAATCAAATTGGATTTTTCATAAAGCCATGACATGTTGGATTCATCCCTACAAAATAATTATCATCAAGTGTTCTAGTTTGGGTGTGTCTACCTTGATTTCCACTTGAATTCTAAAGACATGACATTTTCATTCAGTTGTGCTTCTGCTTGGTAAACCTATTGGCCCATCTCAACAAACTATGGACAAAAAGGTAATTACTTATGCCCACATTTACATTGAAATTGATTTAAGAAAACTATTGCTAGATTAAATGGAGATTTAGCTAGGATCCACCTCTTAGATTCATCACATGGATTATGAGACTCATTCTTTTAGATGCAATATTTTTCATGATTATGGCCATTTGTAGAGGGAAGGCTTGTCCACTCAAGGCCCTTTTTTACCTCCCCTAAGCAAGACAAAGGGAAGGCTCCAAATTGGAAGATAAAGATGGCTTAATTCTAGTTAAAACCTGCAATAAGGGTAGAGGACAAAAGATAACCCTAAAGAATATACAATCAGATGAGATGTTTAACAAGTTTGATGCTCTGGATGACCTAGATCAGTTTGATGAGATTCTTGGTGGCTCGCTTGTAGGCCAAATTCCTATGGAGGCTAGACAAATAGAGGTTTCAAAGGAGAATAATATTTATGTTGATCAATAGGAAGGAGGCAAAGATGTTCAAATGGGCACAAATATCCCTTTGTTTCCTTTTGGCAAGTTGAAATCATGTGGAGGCATAATAGTTAAGGATGGTCCAGGTTACACAACTTCAACAAGTAATTTTAAAGAGCCTCAAAATGACAGTGAAAGGGAACCCCACCAACATTGGATTTACAAAAAAAGTATCTTAAAAAGGGCACACTTGAGAAGGCCCTTAAGGGGGGTAGAAAGAAAGAAAGAGAAAAGGTAAAATTACTTAGTGAGACATTAATGGTTGAGTCTTTCTTTGTGAAGACCATTGACTCCCATTTCTCTTGAATAACATCCCTAGACAAAAGGCTAGTCGAGAGTTGATTGGATCTCATTCTCATGGTGTGGTCTTCATTTAGGAAACTAAGTTATCAATGGATGAAATGATGAATAGGGCCTCCAAAATTTGGACTTGAAGTCATTGTCAATGCATTAGGCTCAAGGTAGTTTAGGGGGCATGGTTTGCCTTAGGGATCCACACAAGCTTATCCCACTCTAGTGGGTTTCTACTAGATCAATTATCTATATGGTTTTTGTTACTCACGAGTCTAGCGAGAATCTCTTGTTTACTAATGTTCATGCTCCAACTAATTTTTTGAGAAAACACCTTCTTTGGACCCATATCAAATATGTTTGTTCTCTTTTTGCTTTATTCCCTTGGATATTAGTAGGGCATTCTAATGTGGTGGCTAGTTTCGAAGAGAAACATGGTGGAAATATCAAGCTTGATCCTTCTGCTAGCCTTTTGAGGGATAATATTGATTTTTTTAAGGTTGTAAAAGTGAAGCCTACCAACGGTTTTTTTAATTGGAATAATAGACAATGTGGGGAGGAAGCTACAACAAAGGGATTAGACTTTTATTTTTTAATTTCCTATTACTGGATGGGTGATAATTAGGTAACTAGCTCTGAGATTTTAGACTGGGAAGGTTTTGATCATTGGTCTATCAAGTTGACTAAATTATTCAATTCAGAGTTTCAAAAAATCCTTCATTTAAGTTTCAGCTTATGCATCTTCAAGACCATTCCCTTCATGACCTTATGCTAGATTGATGGCATGATGAGAAGCATACCTACAAAATTGTTATACACTCCTTTGTTAAGAAACTTCAATTTATTAAGTATAGAATTAAAATGTGGAATAGGTTGTCTTTCAATAACATATTCTCTTAAAAAAATCAATGCCCAATATGGAGTGGATCAAAGATCAAGTCCTATCAAAGGACTTATACAAAGAGGAGTGGGTTGTGGTAAAAGAGTTATAGGAATGAGAGCTTTAGGAGGAGATTTATTGAAAGCTAAAGTCTCAAGTACATTAGCTCCAAGAGGTTGATGGGAACACAAAGTTTTTCCATAACTCAATGAAGGATAGGAGATATGTGAATTCTATTACTTATCTCATATACCCTGAGAGAGTTCACCTTTCTTCTCTAAGAGAGTTTTCTTGAGAAGCTAACAGGTTCTTTGTAGCTTTGCTTGTGAAGGACTTTATTTCTGCTAGTATGGAAGAAGGATTGTTGCTTGATTGTATTCCATCCCTCATATCCAATGAGATGAATGGGATCTTTTGAGACCCATCTCTTTATCTAAAGTTGAAGTGGTGTTACTAATGAAGGAGGGTAAAGATCCTAGTCCATATCGCTTTCCCATAGAATCCTATCAAAAATTTTAGGAGATTCTTAAGTTTGACCTCTTGGAGGTGGTGTAGGAATTGTATAAGAACACACAAATGTTAAGGACTATGAATGCTAAATTCCTAGCCCCTATCCCTTAAAAGAGAGGAGCTAACTCTTTGGACTCCTTTTGGCCTATAGCTCTGTGTAATGTTATCTATAAAATTATAACAAAGGTTATTACAAAAAATCTCAAGCCATGGCTCAATAATTCAATCTCTAGAAAGCAAGGGGGTTTTGTTGCTAGAAGACATATTCTTGATGGGATTATCATAGTTTATGAATCCATTCGTTCTATGGTGACTTCTAAGGAGAATGCTATGTTTATAAAAGTAGATATGGCCAAAGCTTATGATAGAGTCATGGTTTTTCTTTTGCAAAAAGTGCTTGCACTTTCTGGCACCAATTTGTATTACTTCCTCTTGTTTTTCAGTTCTCATCATTAGTGAGCCTACAAGACTTTTTAAAGCTTCTAGAGGTCTGTAGTAAGGAGATCATCTTTCTTCCTTCCTATGAATTTTAATGGCAGGAGGGTTGGGATGATTTATTAAGTTGAGTGTTTGGCAAGGATTGATTTAGGCCTGATATTGGTTTAACAAATTTTGTCCTTATTCTCACCTCCAATTTGTGGATGATACGACTTTGATAGGCATGACCAAAATTATTGGGGTCATGGATTTAAGGAAGACTTCAAATATTTATTTGGTATCTTTTAGGCAAAAGATTAATGAAGATAATTATTTTATATTCTTCTTTAATACCCCTCCCCTCATTCATGCTTCGATTGCTAGAATTTTGAGATTTCAAATTGGTGTGCTTCAATTATTTATCTTGGAGTTCCTCTTTTTGTTGGATCCATGTCCAGTAGGTATTAGCAAGACATTCTCGATAACCTTTGCACAAAGGTCAGTCACTAGACTAACAAGTGGCTTTCAATTGTTGGGAGAGTGTCCATCTTGAAGTCTATTATTCAAGATCTCACTATCTATTGATGCTTTATTGTAGCAGCTCCAGTAAAATTTATTAAGAAATTAAATGCCCTCTATTGATAGTTCTTGTGGATGGGTAATCTACTTTCTTCAAAATGGTGTTTGGTTAAGTGGGATACAATTTGTAGGCCAATACAAAATGGAAATCTTGGATTACAACTTGCTGGTATGAATGGTCATGTTCTAGCTTCTAAGCTTATTTGGAGATGGTCCATCCATCAAGAGCAAGATTGGGCCAAAATTATTAATGTTAAGCATTTAGGGGGTGTTGATAGAAAGGATGTTCCCTGATTCACTATAGATGACAAAGGCCCTATGATATGGAACACCCTATGGAAGGGATAAAAATTAGTTAAGTAAGGGATTTAGTGAATATGCAATAATGTTGTTGAAGCTTTGTTTTGGCATGATTCTTGGGATGGGCATCCACCTATTGTTAAGAAACTTCCATATCTATAGTCTCTATGTGAGAACTTCCTCGATGCATGTTGGAGCAGAGTTGATGTTTTTAAAACTTCCTTGAATCTTAGGCATGTGGAAGTGGCTAGATGGAAGGAACAATATTAGTGACCTCTTGGAGGATCATTAGATGGTATGGAGGAACTTTCTCATATTTTGGTAAGAAGAATGTGTAACTCCTTGAAGGATAAGAATGTGCTTGTGTGTGGTCCAAATCTAAAGGGGAAGTTTTACATGGAGTTGGATAAAATGACTTATGGAAAGGAGAATGTCCCTTGGTGGAAGTGGGTGTGGAATAGTTTTTCTTGTGCCAAGTGTATTTTTTTCTTGTGGCTTTTTGTTTAGAAGAAATGTCTCACTTGGGAGAACCTTTAGAAAAGAGGTTTTAGGGACCTTTTGTTTGCATTCTATGTAGTAATAGTGAGGAGGATACTCCACATAGTTTCTTCAATGTGCTTTCACAAGAAAAATTTGGCATTATTGGTGAGGATCTTGGAAGCATGCTTGTATTCATGGTAATTCCTTGATTGAATTCTAAATAAGTCTTGGTAGGCCTCCATCTAAGACCTCATTTCTTTATGTGGCTTGGGAAGTTGGTCCTTTTATTATTTGGCAATTGTGGCGAGAAAGAAATAGCATGATTTTCAAGGATAAGAAAATGTTGGTGGAATAGGTTTGAAAAAATTTTATTAACATGCTCCAAGAGACTTTGGTGGAAAAGTGTGATCTTTTTGTGGATGTAGATCTTGGTGACATTGTTGTTATTCAAAAACAACAAAAAATTACATCTCTTTGGTGGGGTTGTTTAAGACATCCTTTTTAGGAGAAGTTGGCAAGCTAAATGTCAACATGTTTAGAAAGTTCAACGAGATGGTAAGTGGTCTCCTCCACCCCTAGGATTCCTAAGATTCATGAATATTAATATTGATGGTTCTTATAGGGGTAACCTTGACCATGTTGTGATTGGAGGCATTGGCAAGAATAGACATGTTATTATCCTATTCTATGTTTATAAGGGGCAATAACTATATGGAAGTTTTTGCTATCCTCTTTGCACTAGAAAAAGCATATTCTCTTGGTTGGAGAAAAATTGTGAATTAGATTCTTAAGTAGTTATGCTTTTGTTGACTAAGCAACAAATTGAGGATGTCGATTGGCATTTAGTGGAATATTGTTAAATAGATCCTTTTGTTGGGAGATTCTTTCAAGCCAGTCTCCTACTATGTTCCACGAGAGTGGAATAAGGCAATTGATTATTTGGTTAATTGGCCTCTAAGTGTCTCAATAGATGGAATGTTGGAGGTTGGGGTCAATTGTCCTCGGAGTATGCTAAAATTATTGATAAGATCATTAAAGAATATTGTTGATCAGTGTTGGCCTTTGTTGGGTCTTTTTTAGGTTAGTAATTCTTGATGTTCTCATTATGGTGGGATGGTCACCCTTTGGCTTTATATTGTTCTTTTTGATTCAGTGAATTTCAAAAGAAAAACAAAACAAATTTGAGTCTCCACAATAAGAGTCCAATATTTCAAGAATTATTTTATTTTCTATATAAATATCATTTCTATCATCTATCTAGAATATTTAATAGACTTCTAAAGATAAGATAAGATAAGATAAGATAAATTTATTAATGTCCAATGGAAGACCAACAAGGGTCTATGGGATAGGAATCATACAACCAAAATAGCAAGAAACCAGCGGACCACCAAACAGTGGTTAGGGGAACATGCAAAAAGAATAAGGAACCAAACAAGAAGAAGCAGAGAACAAAGAACCACCAGGGCAAGGACTAGGGGTCCTTCTCAATTAGATGAAATCCAACATAGAAGGATAGTGACCCGAAAGAATATGGGTATGGAGTCATCATCGTGATTTGTTGGTGGTATGTCGTTGATGGGTAGAAGCACTGTGAGGTCTCATGGATCTGGAGTGACCGATGGTGGAGGCACATGAGGGCCACTTCACACCCTGAGCTAGGGGCGAAGATGGGAAGAAATCCGTAATGAGTTGCTCGATGACCTGCATCTGGAGAAAAAGAAGCTACTGTAATACCCCAAAAATGGGCTATAAGTTCATTAACCTCCTATATCAAAAAATCGAACGAAATCGACATCAAAGTCCTAACCTAAGGCACATCGGCACATTATCGAATCCTAATTGATTTTATCTTAAATCTGCATCGAGGAATATTCCTTATTCCTAATTATCCTAATTATCTTTAATTTAATGATTATTTGGCGGTAAATCATATTTATCCTAAAGTTTGATTAATTGAATATTTTGAATATTTAATTAATTAGATTTAATTTTGCCACTTAATTATTTAATTGAATTTAATTATATTTATTCCTCATTGTATTATTTAATTTTGACAATAAATCCAAAATTCTATGAATAATTGATTAAATTCTTATTTAATTAATTAAAGCAAGTTGTCAATTTTTAATGATATTATTTAATTGGAATAAAAGTTTGAAAAATGATTGATTAACCCATAAATCAATTATTTTATTTTTAAAAATCAGTTAAGTTGGAAATAAATCACTTTATTATTAAATTAATTCATAAATAAAACATGCACAATCACAAAAGTAGACAACTATCAATTATCAATTAAAGCTAAACTCTATTTTGAGTTGATCTCTTCTTTTGCATGTTTTTGTGAGTTAATTATCCTTTATTTAAAAATAACTCAAAAATCAACCTGAGTTATTTGAGTGATTTATGGCTTTTATTCATGCACCTCCGAAGTCCTGGATTTCTATAAATTAAGGCCTCAGCTCTTCACAAATCATCTCATAATTTGCAAACTTACTTTGGAGAATCGACATCTGAAGAATTGAAGCTTCTTGCGAATCAACAATTTTTGTGATATCAATCTTGTTTTCAATTCATTTTAGTTTTATTTCATATCATTGTTAGATAAATTTTCATATAGAATAGATTCTTATCAGATTTCTCATTCTTATTGCATAGAAAACCCAAAAATATAGATTAATTTGCATTCATTCCATATCCATCTTTTGCATTCAAATCCTTTGTTTAGGTGTCGTCAAGGTCACTGATCTCGGTCCAATCTGAGAATACATACTCGCACCTACTAGAAGGCAGTAAATCACCTAGTTAGTTTAGTTTTTTTTATTTATTGCATGATTTCAATTTTGACTAACCTCTAATGTTTTACTGAAGTGTTGTGTCTACAGATCAGGTACAATTTTTACACACACAGCTACAGGGTATGGTCACGAAGAAGTACCATCTCCCATAAATAGAGTGTTAGACATCTATGGTCAGAGTAACAAAAGAAGGAAGTCAAGGAGCTTCATTCTCTGAATAAGCAATAGAATCTCCCTTTGATCTCATAGTATATAGGGTAGTGGAAAATGAAATGTGTCTCGATCTCAATCTCAGACAATGTGCATAAACTGCAAATGTGGTCCTCTTTGTCAATGTGATGATCAGTCTATGCTCGTAGGCGGTGAGAGCTGACTCTGAAAGATCCCAGCGCAATCTGAAGAGCATGGCACCAATGTTGTGATAAATATTTGGGTCAAACGATGATCCCATCCTAGATGTGTAAGAAGTTCTCAGCATAAAAAGCCATCCTCGGATGTAAGCTCCCACTAAGGTTGGTCCAAGTCGAGATGATGTACTACCTGTAGATGTCAAGTCTGACATGCTCATTGAACTCCTATCTGGAGGGGAGAAGATGAGCTGAAGCATCCAAAGAAAATTGAAGGGGGGGGAGGGTAGGCGATCAATATCAATCCCGATGGAACCCAAAAGGGAAGTGGCTTGAGCATACCAGCAATGAGCTCTAGAGGAGGTGTTAGATCTAGCCAACTCAACAGAAGAGAAATAGGTGAGGTAAGAGTATCTACTCCAGCCATCTGAAGAGCCTGCGAAGCAATGAAGGTGGTGAAGAAACCAAACCAAGTCAAAGATGGCTCCCAAACTAAAGGGATGAGCCTTGAACTTAGCCAGGATGATGTTGTAGGAGATGGTATGATGACATCTAAGGATACACCAAAGGAGGAGAGTCTGTATACACTCAATAGAGGCCCAATCAGAATCAAGAAGAGATGGTCCCCAAACAACAGAGCCATAGAGTACAATAGGTCTAACCAGAGAATCCAAAAGGGATAACTTGGATGAGGTGTCCTAAAAGTGGTGTCTAAAGCATTGTCTCTCAATCAGGGCAAGGGAACCCATCTCTTTGCTGATTCTAGGTTGAATAGCAGGTCTCAAACTGAAGCGAGGACCGAAAAACTTAACCCTGAGGTATATGTATGCAAAGGCAATCTCAATCTCATGTCCCTGGAAGTAGAAGTGTAAATGTGAGGTCTTCAAGCAATTAAAGATGCTGACCTGTGTTTTCCCCAGATTAACCACAAGTTGTCTCAAATCAAAAAAGGAGGCCAAGATATCAAGAATTCTCTGGAGACCCTCAGGTGAGGAGGCTAAGAGAATCACATCATCAGCACAAAGAAGAATGGAAACTAAGACCTAATGTAAATAACATCCATCACCTAGGAGAGATGAGTCTTTGATGAAACCCTCAAGCTTGTCAATGTAGATGCCAAATAAGGTGGGGGAAAGAGGGCATCCTTGTTTCACCCCAATAGTGCTCTGAATAGGATTTGAGAAGCCCTCTGGGGTCCTAAATCTGCCCTCAACATGCTCACAAAGTCTCATAATGATAGTCAAAAGACTCTCAGATATCCCAATGGTCTCTAAGTCTTTCAATAAAGTTACTCTATACATAGACACACAAATATTTATTTTCTTTTATTTATAATGTTTACATTAAATTATTTTTTTCATGTAAAAAGTGTAATAAATATAATATACCATAAATAGTTTAATTTTATAGTTAGATTTTATGTACATTATAATCTCATGGAGCTCCTTGATGTTTTTGATTAATGATAAAACATGTTTTCAAGGGACCTGAAACCCTTTATAAAATAGTCACATAAGATATTCCATGAAAGCCCATCCCATAACAAGAAACATATCAAGAAAAAAGATGGGGGTTTAACCAACATGATCTCACAACCCACAAAAAAAAATAGCATGCAACTAAGAACTAAAGAAAGGACTAGAGAAAACTCCAACTCCAACACCCATAACCCAAAGACCATTAAGATTTACCTTTAGCCCCACTCTTGTGGGAACAGAGGGTCATGCCAAAAGAGGGCAAAGACGTGTTGGATTTTTTTTCCTTTCACCACAATCCAACCCTCTTCCACCTTAGCAGTCCCATCCTGCCAAGCCAATAAAACTAGTGTTGGAATCCCAACACCATGAGAGGGAAGACCAACAACGCCCACAGATGAACCAAAGATAGGGCCAACAACATCTTGAGAGACATGGCTAGTAGCAGCCAGAGAGATAGCATCAACATTGCTCTCAATAGATAAAGCACAACCTCTAGCAAAAGCTCTATCACAGGCAACAAAATTGTAAGACACAACTGGTGTAGAGCCAAGTACACCAACCATCCTAGAGACATGAGACTTCACCAGAATCCAAATCAACTTGGGAAGCAATTATAATAACATCATGAGGCATAGAGGCCTCAACACTCTCCTCATTAGAAATCAAAATCACCCAAGAAGAAGTCGTAGAGTGAAAGGGTCTTGTGCAACCACCTAGGAGAAACTCTATTGGTTATCAAATTCCTTCTTAGTCGTATAGTGTTGATTCAAAGCATATTTCCACCAAGAAGCCACATTTATTTTTCTCTAATCCACATTGAGCCACCACATGTCCAATTTTAAAATATCTTCTACATCTAAAGGGAATCCCTTCATTGTCCAAAGTTTGAACCCATCTACCATTGGAAGAATTGATTAAGATCTTTGTTAGAAGCCCCTTAGACATATCCATGTCAACTAGAATGTAGGCATAGGTATAATGAATAATATTAGACAAATAGTCATTGACCATCAAAAAATCCCCACATGCATTACCTACTTTCTCTAAAAGAGAGTCAACCCATAGGTGAAGGGGAAGATAAGGAAGTTGAACCCATATCAGAATCATATTTTAAATGATTCAGAAGAAGGGTTAAAATCAGAATGGTAGGGTTTAACCATGAGCATAAATCTATCTTCCCATCAAAAGAAATGATCACACAAAATTTAATTTCTATCCTCAACATTTTCAAATTTAGCAATAAAAAAACCTTTAGCCATAGGGTAAATGTGCACAATACTAGCAAGGGTGGGCTCCTAATGTTATTAAAGAATGATTATTATCATAATAACTTTGATACCCCTTAATTATTTTTGGATAGATATATTTTAAATATCTATACAAGTTTAATATTAAATCCTTACAAATAAGCCAAATAATTTGGATGTGTAAAGTTTTATTTAAAAAATAAAATGAAAAAAATATTCTTGCCTCTCCTCACCTACTTATGGTTACTACATTAAATACAAAGTAGAATCTTTATTTGTAGAATCTTTCTACATTTCTTTGAAGGTGTAAGTTTCCAATAGTGTGGATTGTTTTGGTTTCTACTACCAAGATCTCCCTACAAAATCCTTGTTGGGTTACTTGGGTATGGTAGTATTGTATTGTCTTATATGTGGTCATTTGGAATTCATGAAGTGTCTTTTTTTTTTCTTCCCTTAAGCTCAAGATATTAGATATTGGATTCATTACTTCTTTAAGCCATTTCACCTTAAGCGTTTCTCATTGACTCATATGACACTCCCTGGAAATTGACACAATTTTCTAGTAAAGTACACTAAATATGGCATGATTTTATGGTGGAGATGCTATTTTCAATTTGAAAAAATAGAAATGACAATATATTTGTTGGTTTGTATGTGTATACATACAATTCAATATATACTTATACCATTATCTATGTTAATATTATATTATAGATTCAATTCAAAACAAATAAGGTGGCTTTGGAGATTATTTGTTTTTCAACATTAATTGAACTCATGGTCACAACTATACGTGAGGTCACCATGGTTTGCTAGGGTCTCTAAAACCTTGACAAAATGGGTGACCTCCATTACCATATGGATAGTCTTCCACTCAATGAGGTCACCTTAGGTGGCTAGATAAGATAAATTTGTTTTCCCTTGGATCTTTTCCATATTCCATGTACATGTTATTTCTTAACAAAATGTAAACAAATATTAGAATGATACCCTTACAAGATGAGAGAACAATTTAAATGGTCAAGACCTATGGAATGTTAGAGGTCATGCATTGGACCCCGATCCATCTCCTATTTATATAGCCATGGTAGCCTAGCAATTAATAACTCCTTTTGCATTTTAGACATTTACATAACTTCTCAAGCTACAATTTTGTTACATTATATATCTATCTCTTAATATAAAAATATAACATTATTCCTCACCTATATTGTATACACATACAAATATACATACACTACAAAATGTGAAAAGGAAAATGTTGTTTTATTAAGATTCTTTGTGAATATAATAAAATGCATATATGTATCATGCATCAATTTATGATTGGTATAAATATGGAAATGGGAATGGAAATAGAATAATTAAATAACAAAATTTGAAGTTAAAGAATGAAATGTAATAAGGGGTCATAAATAGCTTGATTATTAAAATAATTATGCAAAATAAATATGAAATTATATTGATTTAGACTTTAGAAATATTGTCTCTTCTAAACGATCCACTTGGAATTCTAAACTTGATGTTTTCTCTATTAAAGGACAAGTTTGTGGATTTGTGACAAATTCATGGTTGCAAATCTACATAGACCAATTAGTATGGATATATATATACATACATGGATAGATGTATAGATGCATTTATATATCCATACCAAAATGCATGCATACATAAGATGCCATGGGAAGCTTCTCGTGCATCCATGCACACATGGGATGTATTCAAGTGTTGATGCATCCATGAATGTATACAAACATGCACCCATCCATGCGTCCATTCATGGGATGCATGGATCCGTGCACATATGGATGTATTATGTACATATGCATGCATCCATAAATGAACAATTATGCATTCATATATACATCCATGCATACATGGGATGTATTAATGCATTGAAGCATCCATGTATGTATACACATACGTCATGCATCTGTCCATGCATCCATGTATGCGCATGCATCCCTACACACGTACATAAATGGATGCATTATTTTATGTATGGATATATAAATGCATTTACACATCTATCCATGTATGTACATATATCCATACATAAATTGATGCATTAGATGCATCCCATGCATGGATAGATGTATGCATACATCTATATATGTATACATGCATTCATCTAGCATCCATGCATGGGATACCATGGGATGCATAAATAGATATATCATGTATACATGCATCCATGAATGCACAAATATGCATCCATGTATGTATACAAACATGCACCCATCCATCATGTGTATCCACACATGAATGTATCATGTATGTTTGCATCTATGTACGTAAGGATGTATGCACGCATCTATGTATGTATTAATGCATCCATGTGTACATACATGGATGCATGCATGCATTCATGGATACATGCATGATATATGCATCCATCCATCCACCCATTCAACCATACATTCATTCCACCATCCATATATGCATACATACATACATGCATGCATACATACATGCATGATGTATGTATGCATACATACATGCATGCATGCACATATAGATGCATGGATGGATCCATACACATTTATGTCATGCATGCATACATTGATGCATCAATGCATGAATACAACCCATTATGTATGCATGTGCCCATTTGTGCATGGATGCATGCATCCATCCATGCATATAATAGATAAATACATCACATTATACATGCATGTACCCATTTGTGCATGGATGCATACATACATCCATGCATCCCATGCTAGATGTATACATACCTAGATGCATGCATACATCCATCCATACATATGATGCATATGCATACATACTCCATCCATGTATGGATTGATGGATAGATGCATATATGTATGCATGAATATACATAGATCTACATACATCCTTACATGTATGCACACATGGATGCATACATACATGCATGCATGTACATACATCCATATATGTATTCATACATGGATTGCATGAATACATCCCATGTATACATGGATGTATACATAAATGCATGGATGCATACATGTATACATGAATGCATGATGGATGCATCCATGCCTTCATGGATACAACCATGCATTCATACACACATGATTATGCATCCATAATATATGCATACATGTGTAATACATAGATGCATGTACATCCATAATACATGCATACATAATACATACATCATCTATACATCCATGCATCTATTCATGCATATATGAATGATTGTATGCATCCATCCATCCATATATACATAATACATGCATGCATCCATAATACATGCATGCATCCATAATACATGTATACATGCATCTATAATACATAGATAATATATGCATACATTCATGCATCCACCCATCTATGCATGCATGCCTTTATGGATACAACCATGCATTCATACATACATGATTATGCATCCATAATACATAATAGATGCATGAATACATACATCATCCACACATCTATTGACACATGCATACATGCATCCATTCATACATGGATGAATGGTTGTATGCATCCATTCATACATGCATAATAAATGTATACACATATCTATAATACATAGAATGATTGTATGCATCCATACATGCATCTATCATAGATAATATATACATGCATGCATCCATCCATCCATAATACATGCACACATGCATCTATAATACATCCATTATAACTAACATCAATTTAGAATACTTGTAACAGATTAAAATCAACATCAATTCAGAATACTTGTAACACATTAAAATCAACATCAATTCAAAATACTTCAATATTAACAATAAGTACATGCTTCCATAATACACATATGCATGCATACCTAAGATAATATTTCAATGCATTATAATTAACATCAATTCAAAATACTTGTAACAAATTAAAATCAACATCAATTCAGAATACTTCTATATTAACAATAAGTACATGCATCCATAATACACATATGCATGCATATAGCATACATACACATAAACAATAAGTGCATGCATCCATAATACACATATGCATGCATGCATGCCTAAGAGAATACTTCAATGCATTATAATTAACATAATCTCATAGTACTTCAATGTTAACAAATCATTCCAAAAACATTAACATCATATATCCATCATTAATCCTAAAACTAAGCCCCTCCCCTACGTACATGCATCTTTAATACATATAGCATACATGTATATAACATACACATATGTATGTGTGGCTAAGAGAGTACTTCAACACATTAAAATTAACATCATTTCAGAATACTTCAACACATTAAAATCAACATCAATTCAGACACATTAAAATTAACATTAGTTCAAAATATTTCAACACATTAACAAAATTAATAAAAAAATTAGGGATCTTATGTAAATGCATTTCGATAGCTACTAAAAAAAATGTAAGTAAAACTCTTAACTAAAAGAAAATGTTTTATATAAAAAAAGCCTTC
The DNA here is from genome assembly GCA_027943335.1 of Chamaecyparis obtusa. Taxonomy (NCBI): domain Eukaryota; kingdom Viridiplantae; phylum Streptophyta; class Pinopsida; order Cupressales; family Cupressaceae; genus Chamaecyparis; species Chamaecyparis obtusa. The sequence continues at coordinate 368,119 of BSBK01002687.1, forward strand.
CAAGACACAAATGATAATTAGTTTCATCATGTCGTCAACAAATTAACCTACCATAATATCTGAAAAAAATATTTGAGTGATTCACACCAAACTCAAAATGATTCCAAATCAAGTAAATCAACCATCTCCTAGCTCTCCTTACATTAAGATTTATCCAAGCTGAAAAAAAAATCCTTAGTTGAGATATAAGTAAACTTTTTGATTATTATGCCTCTAAAATGTGAAGAATATCTTTGTGCAAAGCATTGCATTGCAGTCTTTCTAAATTTAAAAAGAAAAAATACTAAAGATTAGAACAAATAATATTTTTGTTTAATGGAATAATATCTTTGTGTAAAGCATTTCAATATTTCTAAATTAAAAAAATAAAAAACTACTAAAGAATAGAGAAAATAAAATTTCTGTTTAATGGATACTACTACCAAAACAGTACAAATTTCCTGTAAGTGCACCTCTAATAAGTTTTTCTGTTAAGGACATCTCCATCAAGGGTTTCCATTAAGTGCACTTCCATAAAAACATTTTGCATAATTACACTTGCCAACACCACTTGTGAGATCTCATTCCATTTTTTATATGTACAAACTACAACACCACATGTCATGCAAATATTCATTGTTCCATATAAAATATGAAACAGTCAAACTCCATTTCCAATATTGCAGAACCATCTCAATAAAACAACACAAAGAAAAAAATGAATATTTGTATTCATACTCATTAATTCCTTTATATGTACAATAAAAAATTATGGAGCAAAATAGCATAAATGCTTTATTAATCTGTTTTCCCCATAGATGAGCCTGCAGTACAATATTAATTAGTGAAAATAATAATAATATCTTGTTGCTTCAACACCTGAAGACTAAACTAATAGGATGATGGATACCTCTTTTACGGTTTTGGGTTGAATAAGTGATACAATTGTGGACTTTGAAAAAAAAATTGTTGAAAAAAAAATGAAAAAAAGATCCTAGCACAATGGTTAAACAAAAATTACTGAAACAATTTGACTTAAAACAGATCCTAAGAATATCACAGATCTTTAACAAACATATTAAACCAACCCAACAAATTAACACAACAATAAATATTGTTTGAATATCTTCCTACCTTTTCTCTAGGGGTGTTATTCCTTCCTTTTCCTCTACCAGCTCTTTGATCCGATCCGCTCAATGCTACCAATGGTTTCCATATGAATCTCTACCTATTTTCTAGGAAGGGTTTTTTACATTTCTTCAGAGCCAGAGCCTTAGCCTAAATAAGAAAAACAACACTACCTCAGAATAGCAACAATATGCCTCAATGAAGCACATCCTAAAAAAAGATTAGCTAACATGTATAGAAACTTTGGGATGAGAAGCTATCAGATAATTGTGAATTTCAGAAATAACCAACAAAAGTAGATGAATTAGCTTTGGCTCTATCCCCCAATCAAAAGAATTTTTTGGCTCTACCAACAAAAAAGAAACCCTCTTATAAAAAAAACCCTCCAAAACAAATTTATAAGGAGAAAAAAAATAATCACTCACCACAAAGCTTTTCTCCAAGTAAGTTTTGTGCATTCCCAAATATCTTTGTGAAAACATAATCAAACAAAATGAGAAGCATTGATGGATCTTGCCTCAATTTGGGTAGTTAAACCCCATGGAAAGTAGCGCAGAGTAGCGGAAAATTCAACCCTTTTGAGAATTGTTGTACCGGAAAGTAGCAAAAAATTTATGTGGTAAATGCAACAATGTAGTAAATCTGAGGTGGCTGGTTAGCACATCAGAACACGATGCAAAAGTAGCAAAAAATTCCACTTCATTTCGCGACCCTGAATTTGATATGGAGAAACGACATATTTTTCCTGAAAAAGAAAAGCCTAGTTCATGAGATTGAGATTGGATACAAAGTAAGTAGATTCCTCACAAATTTAACAGGGATGATTCATTAATCAACGAGATCTTACCTTGATTCACTACCGATGAATCAAGAATATGAACCTAAACAAACCTTAGAAAGTAAGCGCTGCTTCCTAGGGGCCTTTCCTTTGGTTTATTTACGGGCTACCTACTTCGTATGGGCCATTCTTCCTTAAAATGAATATGCAATCGTAAAATAAAAAATCCATTAAGTCATAATTAAAATTGATTCAGTAATGGTAATTACTGGCACACGATAAAACTACCATCAACCATCACGGGTGAATAACCCTGCCACCATTTTATATATTCCCACCACTGGACTTACAAGCTGCTTCGTACAAGAAAGGGAACCAAATAGGGATGGAAATAAAGAAAAATTCATCACAGTGATAAAAATTAAACACAAATTAAAAATAGAACAAAAAGAATAAAACTCAAAACCCTGAGAACAATGTATCTGTGCCTACAAATCAAAATAAACACAAATTAAAAGGAGAAGAAAAAGCCTAAACTCAAAAACCTAATAACAATTAAAGACATCACCAATTCCAAATAACCAAGCAGGCAAAGCATGTCGAAAAGCCAAGCAAACCACTGGACTTACAAAAGCTGCTTCGTATGAGCCATTACAAAGAGATTTTCTCATGCTCACTGTCAGAGCTGAAACACCCTGCCAAGGCCTAAAATGCGAACACCTCAGAATTTTTGACGCACAATCACTTGATGTCATGATGAATACAGAAACCTAAAGCCCACACAATATTATATAGGGAAAAGTAAACGGTCTTCTATGGAAAAAAAAGGCAAAAAAGCTTAACAATTTTTTCTGGGAAAAAAGAAAAAACGCAAATCAAAACATAATTAAAAATCTAACTAATAAAAAATCAAAATCTAATCTAATCAACAAAATTAATTTAGATTAAAAACAAAATTAATCTAAAAAAACTTAAACTAAAATGAATCTAAATCACTCTAATCTAAATTAAAATTAATCTACATCAAATCAATTTAAAAAAGAGCCTCGTTTAAAATCTAATCAAAATGAAACTAAACTAACAAACTAGCTAATATATACTCTATATTTTAATACAACGAGATGTATCAAGGCGTTGAATTTTTTCAAACTTAAATTTTTATTTAAGGTGAATGATGAAAAAATTAAACGCTTTGATACATCTCGATGTATTTAAATATAGAGTATATATTAGCTAGTAGCAGTCGTAGCACGTGCAACGCATTGAATAGATTAATAAATAATTATATAATATATTTATTTATTTTAAATAGAATTTAATATAATATTATTAATATAATACAATTACTTTTTATAACCCTAATTGTATTACGCACCAATTAGTAATCCTAATTAAGATATATTTGAGTTATGGTTAGGGTTAGAGTTTAGGTTATAGTTATGGTTATGGTTATGGTTATGGTTATGGTTAGAGTTCAAATTATAGTTAAGGTTAGGTTTAGTGTTAGGGTTTATATTATGTTTAGGGTTAGGGTTCAGGTTAGTGTTTGGATTAAGTTTTAGTTAGGGTTTATATTAGGGTTTTGTTATGGTTAAGGTTAGAGTGAGGGTTAAGATAAATATTAAACAGTTGAGGTTAGGGTTTGGTTCATGATTAGGGTTAGGATTATGTTTTGGGTTGATGATATATAGTTAGATTTAGGCTCATTCTTAGGTTAGAGATATACTTAAATAGTTAGGGATGAGGTTAGGGTTTAGAGTATGATAAAAATTAAAGTTAGGATTAGGGTATGTGCAAGATCATGAGGGGCCAAACTATGCCCTTAAATGGCAATGAAAAATCAACAAATCAAGGTTAGTCAACTTGACATGAAAATTTCAACTAGCTATGAACCTAATATCAAAAAGTTGTAAGAATAGAATCTGTAGAAAATTGAATGTAGTTTCTAAACTACTAGGCCTTTTTTGAGAAAAAATTAGTATGATTGGTGAAAAGTATAGATTTCAATGCAGCAGTACAAAAATTTTAGGAAAAAAATAAGTAGGTGTATGTCTGACCACCTTAATCATAATCAAATGATAATATTTTATTAAGATTTTATATATAAGTAGTAGACTCATGCCCGGATGTGATGCATATTTTTTTGTAATTTTATTCCAAAAAAATAATTAATTATAAATTTTCTGCTACAACATTTTTAGAATAAAAAAACTCCCGTGTCTAACCACCTTAACTCATTCAAAACTTTACAAAAAAAAATTTAAAAAAAAAAAATTCTTATAGTACAAGCGAAGCATAGAATGTGACGCATTTTTCGGATTTCAAAAATGTTATACCGTTTGAAAGTTATAGTCATTTTTCAATCAGTATATAAATCAACACTTTAGAGGTAGCTCAATTAGAAAATAACTAATAATTACTTACTGAATTCAAAATTTGACAGCAATTATATCGATAGAAAGCTGATAATCTCCTTAAGATACCCTTTTCATTTTATCAAATTCGGGTGAAAAAAAAGTCGTCAACTACATTGTCAAAGTTTGGAACTCAGAGAAACAAGGGAAAAACACGTATTTGAGACATTTCAATAGTTGACCATGTAGGTTTGGTGTACAAAGCAATACCGAGCCTAATCAAGTACCCGATATTTTCGGGTACCCGAATATGACGGCAGAATTTTGAATTTTCACTTTCCCTCCACTTTCTTCCTCCCATTTCTCCATCCTTCATATGATATATTATATATAAAAAACTACATATTAGATATATATTAGATATATGAAATATTATATAATATCAATTATATATTATATATTATATAATATACATTTTACATTAAATATTATTTAATATATATTAATATTAAAAACTATATATTAGATTATATATTATATATATTAAATATTATATACTATACATTTTACATTTTAAATATTATTTAATATATATTAATTTTAAATGTTACATTATATATCATATATTATATATTATTTTATATGTATAATATATTAATATGTATTTTATGACTATGTACGAAAGGTTGGAAGATTGCTGAAATATCATGGATGGCCATTGAAAGAAGCAAAGGAAATTAATCATCCATTTGAAAAATTCATGGGGGGCCATTGAGGAAGAGAGAGAGTGAGAAGGTGAGAGAGAGAGATAGCTTGAGATAGAGAGAGAGAGGGTGATGAGAGAGAGAGGAGATAACGGGGAGAGAGAGAGAGAGAGAGAGAGGGGGGGGGGAATGGGAAGGGGATAGAGTAGGAGAGAGAGAGAATGGGAAGGGGAGAGAGTAGGAGAGAAAGAAGGGGAAGGATAACCAATTCATTACAATATTAATCAATAAGGAGCAAGGCAAACTTAAATAATATCACAACAGGTATTAGAAATCCAAATTCTAATTAGGAGTTTTAAGAAAAGTGAGTAAGGTCCTAGATAGGGACATTATAGATCCACACATTGTTTAGTAGATACCTCCAAGAACCCACATGTACACAGGAGTAGGTTTGAAGTAAGACTAAGATTGTTTATTGGTTCAAAAATATTACTATGTTGTACTTTTGATTAACATCCAATGAGTGGATGTGAAATTCACAAATTTGATTATATTACCACTGGTTCTATTTCAAATTTTGGAAAAAATGGATATTTGACATATGTTCATAAATTTTAGTCAACACCATTTTAAAATAACACATCAGTTTATTTTTACACATTGAGAATATCATCCTTAGGAATTGAACTGAAATTGACATAGGTCATAGGAAATAAATGCCCCAACTATTTGGTGTCTTCTGCATTTTGAGTTTCTTATTACAAGATCAGGAGAAGAATATTACTCTCCAAATGGTTTTGGATAGTAACATTTTTACTTCCTCTTCACAAATATATTGCTTCCCTCATCTTGTTGCCTATTGATACCGACAAAGTGAATCTAGGCATTTCTGCCATGTAATGGGAGAAAAATGGTTTCCTAATTTATTGATATGTGTCTAAATAACACATGCAAGAAACTTTTCTTTGATATTGGTCACTAACACTTTAGAACTAAAAATGTTTACAAAAATTGGCATGTACTTGCATGAGGACATTATATATTACAGGAATCCTGCATAGAAGCAACTAGCAAGCCGCTCAAATAGTAGTAATTGATAGCAAGTGGGATAATGCAGATGCTTTAATAAAGCACTATCTTCTTTACTCAAGCAACATCTGGTTCATCTGCTCGACTGGGGCATGTTTGGGAACAGACAGTGTCCATTTAAACTCAAGTCTCTGGAAGCAGCTATATTCGTCAGTGGAGGAGATACACCCATTGGATCTACAATTTAACTTTATGCTCACTGGAATTTCCATTTCTCTTCAATTGGGATACTCTTTCCAAAATTACATCTACCCTTTTACCAATTTGGGAAATCAATGGGTCTATTTGTAGACCTCGAAGGAGTTGGTCACCTAAACAAGAACCTTGAGATGAATCGGGAACTTCTCTATGAAAGAGATCAGTACCTTGAGAAGCTCTCCATTTGTCAGCTGAATTAAAACCTTGGACCATAGATGGCTGCCCTTTGTTGTAAAATGAGGAGTGAGACTGCCTTGCCAAAGGTGGCAATGAACTTACATTTGAGGGATATTGCCCAACATGAGTAACCTGGTTTCCCAAGTCCTGTAAATTCAAGGCCATTAACGAATAGGCATTTCTAATAAAAATATTTGTGGTGCTAGAATGAAGTGCATGACCAAAATCTTTGCCTACTAATGAACCAATTTGAGGCTTCATTTCACATTGCTTTGTGGATAATTCCATAGCACTTGTTACTTCTCTATCTGAATTTTTTGTGTCAGTGTACATGTGCACTGAAGAGCTTCTATCACTACTTGAGCTACTACCAGATGGTGAGTACTCATCATCATCATCTGACATAGGCTCACACGCATATATTACTTCTTTCCTTTGTTGTTTTCCCCTTCCTAGCTCTTCCTCCTTATCTATAACTTCTATCATGGGTCCAAGAAGCTCTTCCCACTCTTTCCCATTAATATGCAAATATTTTTGTCCGTAACAGTATTTTTTGCATTTATTATGATATTGATCCAATTTGATGCACCATCGCTATTTGATCCATACTTCCCTTTCATTTTACTTGCTTTTCTCCTTTTGCACATCACAGGCCAGGATTTGACAGTGGGTATGATCTTGGTACTACTGGTGTTAATGATAAATTTTACCTTTTAGCTATTAATTTTTTGTCATTTTTCCTGTATGATGCTTTTGTATACGAATTGTGGATATTCTCTGGGAAACTTTTCATTTTTTCCTATAGGATGTCTTTGTATACAAATTTTGGAGAATCTCTATTAAAGAGTAGGTAAGCATGGCTAAGCTGAGTGCAACGGAGAGGGAGATGACTAAATTGAGAGAGTAGAGGCAGAGAGCGATAATGAAATTTTTTTTTTAGGGCTTGCAGAAATATGGAAATTATAATCTTCCTCCCAGAGAAAACATTAATGAAGCTCTTCATGCCTTAGTAGAGGAAGCCGACTGGATTGTTGAAGCTGACAGTACTACATAAAAAAATGCAATTTGTATTTTTGGCCTAATTTTTATTTTTCATTTCTTCTAGGTCTTTAAAGGTAGCTAGCTAAATCTTTGTATTAAATGTTAGGGAATGCATGAAAATAATATGATTCTGAGCATGAGCATGAGTCCCTACAGGGGCATAGCTGTGCCTTTTACATGTGTCATAAACCCTAGCTACGCAGAAATGGAGGCTTTGAAGAATAGTTCACTAGAGGTGGATTATAGAAGCAGAGGGAAAGAGAATCACTCTATTTCCACCGCCTGTGGCTGTGAAATGGTATCTTTCCCTACTTTTTCAACCAGAATGCTAAATTACAAAGGTTCTCAAAATAGATTCTAGTCACTGGACAATTGTACCATGCCTGTTGATATTTTGGCAGCTCAACAGAGTCATTGGGAGGTTAAACAAGAACAACCAGATGGATCTTTGAACCGATCGAAGATTATGGAGAGCGGGGAAGGGTTTGGTAAAATGAGTAGTTGTACTGGAAATTATGCAAGCATCATAGAACTGACTGCATTAATAAATTTAAAGAAGAGATCAGCGGCGGCACGACATTATGAGGAAAGTCTTGTCATTTCAATGGCGCCGCCCTGATATTATGAAGAATGTCTCACCACTTCAATGTCGATGACGCCTCTGTCTCATACTTTCACCATTGCTTCTCATCAGTACTATGAGATATGGCAGGGATTGCGGGCTTTTGCACAGCATAGTCCATCATAAATTCTCTATAAATCATCATGTGTTATAGTATTCTGAAGTTAATGAATTTTTTTAGATGATTTTGTCTGAAGTTAATGAAATTTCTTCCATGGATGCTAATGAAATCTCTTCCATGAATGTTGATAAGACGTTTAGATTCAGAGTTAATAAATTCTATAGTTTGAATGTTCTTTGTTGCAGAAGGTTATTTTCATGGTTTGTGATTCATGCAATTCCTTAATAGTTTCATTCTTAATAGAATTCATAACTAGATTTTCCATAGCCAATTTTCTTCTTGATCATTGCAATATTTTCTCCTCAACTGAACATTTTGTAATCAATTGATATACAATCACATTTTTCTCTTAGCAAATCCTGTGGGCTCGTGATTGAGCCTGTAGATCCACCAAAGGGTTGAAATCTAGATCTAGTGGAAGATTAGTATTAGCAAGAAGTCATTCACTAACATCTCATCTAAGTTATAAGAACTAAATTTGGATTCACTAGAAGCATTAAAGAATTTGGACTTCCTAGGACCCCTTCGGACACACTTGAGCATTCAAATGTGTCAAAATGGGTCATGGGGACTCCATAAGGGTCCTAGTATGCCTTATCATGCATTAGGACCCCTAGGGAGTCCCCACGACCCATTTTGACACATTGGAATGCTCAAGTGTCTCTGAAGGGGTCATGGGGACTCCCTAGGGGTCCTAGTACACCTTATCACATGTTAGGACCCCTAGGAAGTCCCCATGACCCCTTTTGACACATTAGAACACTCAAATGTGTCTTAAGGGGTCCTAGGACCCCTTCAGATGCACTTGAGTGTTCAAATGTGTCAAAAGAGGTCATGGGGACTCCCTAGGGGTCCTAGTATACCTTATCACACTTTAGGACCCCTAGGGAGTCCCCATGACCCCTTTTGACACATTGGAATGCTCAAGTGTGCCCAAAGGGGTCCTAGGACCCCTTAAGACACACTTGAGCATTCCAATGTCTCAAAATGGGTCATGGGGACTCCCTAGGGGTCCTAGTACACCTTATCATGTGTTAGGACCCCTAGGAAGTCCCCATGATCGCTTTTGACACATTGGAACACTCAAGTGTGTTTGAAGGGGTTCTTAGGACCCCTTAAGACACACTTGTGCATTCAAATGTGTCAAAAGGGGTCACAGGGACTCCCTAGGAGTCCTAGTACACCTTATCATGCGTTAGGACCCCTAGGAAGTCCCCATGACCCCTTTTGACACATTGGAATGCTCAAGTGTGCCTTAAGGGGTCCTAGGACCCCTTCGGACACACTTGAGCATTCCAATGTGTCAAAAGGGGTCATGGGGACTCCCTAGGGGTCCTAGTATGCCTTATCACGAGTTAGGACCCCTAGGAAGTCCCCATGACCCCTTTTGACACATTTGAATGCTCAAGTGTGTCAGAAGGGGTCCTTAGGACCCCTTAAGACACACTTGAGCATTCAAATATTTTAAAAGGGGTCACAGGGACTCCTTAGGGGTCCTAGTATGCCTTATCACGCGTTAGGACCCCTAGGGAGTCCCCATGACCCTTTTTGACACATTGGAATGCTCAAGTGTGTCCGAAGGGGTCCTAAGACCCCTTAAGATGTGCTTGAGTGTTTTGAAGTGTCAAAAGGGGTCATCAGGACTCCCTAGGGGACCTAACATGTGATAAGGCATACTAGGACCTGTAGGGAGTCCCCATGACCCCTTTTGACACATTGAAATGCTCAAGTGTGTCCAAAGGGGTCCTAAGACCCCTTAAGACACACTTGAGCATTCCAATGTGTCAAAAGGGGTCATGGTGACTTGCTAGGGGTCTTAGTATGCCTTATCATGTGTTAGGACCCCTAGGGAGTCCCCATGACCCCTTTTGACACATTGGAACACTCAAGCATGTCTTAAGGGGTCCTAAGACCCCTTAAGACATGCTTGAGCGTTCCAATGTGTCAAAAGGGGTCATGGGGACTCCCTAGGGGTCCTAACACATGATAAGGCATACTAGGACCCGTAGGGAGTCCCCATGACCCCTCTTGACACATTGCAATGCTCAAGGGTGTCCGAAAGGGTCCTAGGACCCCTTAAGACACACTTGAGCATTCCAATGTGTCAAAAGGGGTCATGAGGACTTGCTAGGGGTCCTAGTAGGCCTTATCATGCATTAGGACCTCTAGGGAGTCCCCATGACCCCTTTTGACACATTGGAACAATCAAACATGTCTTAAGGGGTCTTAAGACCCCTTAAGATAGGCTTGAGCATTCCAATGTGTCAAAAGGGGTCATGGGGACTCCCCCATGACCCCTTTTGACACATTGGAATGCTCAAGCATGTCTTAAGGGGTCTTATGACCCCTTCGGACATGCTTGATTGTTCCAATGTGTCAAAAGGGGTCATGGGGACTCCCTAGGTGTCCTAACGTGTGATAAGGTGTATTGGGACCCATAGGGAGTCCCCATGACCCCTTTTGACACATTGGAATGATCAAGCATGTCTTAAGGGGTCTTAAGACCTCTTAAGATGCACTTGAGTGTTCCAATGTGTCAAAAGGGGTCATGGGTGTGTGTGTGAAAATTGTACCTGATCTGTAGACACAACACTTCAGTAAAACATTAGAGGTTAGAAAAAATTAAAATCGTACAATGAATTGAAAGCTAAACTAACCAGATGATTTACTACCTTCTAATAGGTGCGAGTATGATGTTCTCAGATTGTTATCGAGATCAATGACCTAGATGACACCTAGATGAAGGATTTGAATGCAATTGATCTAGATATGAATTGAATGCAATTAAGCTATTTTTTTGGATTTTCTATGCAATATGAATGATAAACTTGATATGGAATCTATGCTAATATGGAAATTGATATGCTAAAATGATCTAACAATGATATGAAAAAGAATCTAAATGAATGTAAAAAAAACAAATTGATCTCACAATAGCCTTGATTCGCAATAAGCTTTGATTCTCCAAATTCAAATTCTCTAGCGTGATTATGCAATTCTTGTGGATTTGAGAGAGATTTGATGCAAATTCGAGAGATGAATTATGAAGAGCTGAGCCTTGATTTTATAGAAATCCAAGGCTTTGAGGATGCAAGAAAGAAAGCCATAAATCACTCAAATAACTCAGATTGATTTTTGAGTTATTTTTAAATAAAGGATATTAATTTATAAAATCATGCAAAAGCAAGGCTTTAACTCAAAATAGAGTTTAGATCAAATTCCAACTCATCATTAGATGTTGAGTTTAAATTTTAAAATTGATTGTTAATTTCTAGTTGCTTGCTTTTCTAATTGTGCATGATTTAATTATAAATTAATTTAAAAAATAAAGTGATTTATTTCCAACTTAATTGATTTTGAAAAATAAAACAATTGATTTATGGGTTAATCAATCAATTTTCAAACTTTTATTCAAAAACAATATTATTAAAAATGGACAACTTGCTTTAATTAATTAAATAAGATATTTAATCAATTATTTGTAAGATTTTGGATTTATTGTCAAAATTAAATATCATAATTTAGGAATAATTGAAATTAACTTCAATTAAATAATTAAGTGGTAGTATTAAATCTAATTAATTAAATATTCAGAATATTCAATTAATCAAACTTTAGGATAAATATGATTTATTGCCACATAATTATAAAATTAAAGATAATTAAGATAATTAGGAATATTACTAGGAATATCCCCCAATGCAGAATTTGAGATAATCAATTAGGATTCGATGATGTGCAAATGTGCCTTTGGTTAGGATTTTGATGTCGATTTCGTTCAATGTGTTGATATAGAGGTTAATGAACCTATAGCCCATTTTTGGGGTATTACATTTTGCCGCTCTTTGAATTATTGTGCGAAGCGCAGTGGTTCAAAGACAGTTTGTGTATGATGTTTGAAACTAATGATCTGATATGAGATTGCAATTGATATGAAACAAAAACTATGATATGAGACAAGATTGATTGAAAGATTCGAAGATATTAGGTCCTGAATGACCAAAGATAATGGAAACTATAAAATTAATGAACCAATGATTGCAAAGAAGTATCAAAGCGCCTGATTCCGAACCTTATGATTGCGAAGAAGTGAGTGACCGATTCCAGACTCGATTGTCCTTAGAAGAATCATGTAGGTATCACATCTGAACCCTTCAGTTACTGAAGAATCAAGGAAATAACACAATTGAATCGATAGTTGCAAAAACTGATACAATTTACAAGATTAAGAGAATACCAGATTGATATGGATCTCGATGAATCTGATATGCCCCGAGCGATGATTGATTTGCCCCAAGTGATGAGGTTTTTTTTTAATCAGCAACTAGACGTGGTTGTTGTCTTGATTAATGAGGAAAGATATGATTCCAAATCTAGATTATAGACTTTGAATGATGTGTAATACCATGCCCCCTTCGGGATTAAAATTGAAATCTGACAAGAAAAGTCAACGTTGATAGTTCAGAAGCATGTTAATTGATTTGAGAAGTGGTTATACACGTTCGAGAATGCATTCTGCATCGTTTGGAGGTCCTGGAGACCAAGTTTGACTAGGTTTGACCATAAGTTGACCATGGTTGACCAAATTGAAATTTCAATAGTTTGATGTTAGATAATCAGTTAAGTTGAATATTGGATTTCTGTGATGATTGAAGTTTGATTATGCAAGTAGTTAATAATATAAACAGTCTCAGATTTTAATTTTGATCTTGAAAAAAGATTGTACTTGCTGTTTCATTGGAGGAACCTTCTTGTTAGATTCAGCTCTTGTTATATTGGAAGAGGTGATTGAAGAATCTTTTAAGTGTTCAAGCAATTTGTGAGATAATGCAAAGTGCAAAAATGCAAAGAAACATGCAGGATGATAATGCAACCCTAAGACCTAGGACCTACTCACTGATCATGTGTCAATTTGTTATCATCATTGAACTTTTAGGTAACCAGATAAATCAATGCAATGCCCACTATCTATGAAACCATAGACATATGAATATTGATTTGTAACGCTCAAGAACCAATACAACACCCACTGGTCAAACAACCATGGACATATGAATATTGGTTTTATTTTTGGAATGTCAGATTAGATACAAGCACCAAGGCACAAGCGCCAAGATGACCTGAGTATCATGTCCATTTTGATATAGCAATTTTCATTTAACATACACATCAAACAGTCAAGAGATCATTCTAAATCCAGTGTGAATTACCCGTAGTGACCCTTTATCATTCACATCCTTAGGTAAGATCGTGTTTCACAGTAGGAGAAAGAACTTACTCAAAAAGATAATAGTGAGATCAAACTTCCTTAAATTTTTTGGGTATCAATGGTCGAGGTACGCATGGCCATCCAATTCGAGATAGAGGCTCTTACAGTCAGACACCATTTCAATCCATAATTTCCAAAGATGTTAGATTTTCACATACAAGCAGAAGACAAAGAAAAGATTATGCCCCTAGTCATCACTCTCTAAATCCTATAAAGGACATCATTGAAGAGCTCGAAGGGACACAATATGCAAAAATCTCAATGCGAATCAGTAAGCATACAAGGAGATAAAAGCATGAAAAGCACAAATTGTTTTCAGTTTGTGTTTGATTGTTGTTGTAGATGCAAAATCATTTTTGGAGATGAGACAGACTTGACTGACTCAAATGAAGCTTCAAAGGACTTTGACTGGATATGATACGTCTAAGATATACTGGAGGCCATAGGATATAACATTGATTGCCCCCAAGTGTTAAGCATTGATAGGATACAGACGCTTGAGCTGAGTGGTGTACATACCGACTTATTGAAAACTGGAAATGCAGAAACAAACTGGGAGATATGTACAAACTAAAGCAAAACTAAAAGCTGGGAAAGACCAAGATTGTGCTGATAGATGGAGCATTTTGAAACAAGTGGCACCCATTTTCCGGGTTTTCACCATCTTGGCAGAGATTTTATTTTTGCTACTAAGGCACCTATTTCCAAGTTTTCACCAAGGCACTTTTTCTTTTTCTCATTTTTTTTTTTTCATTTTTTTTTTGGAAGAAGGCAAGCTTTTTAGATAATGCTCCTTGAAAGGATAAACCATGATATGCCAAGGATTCAAAATGATACGCTCAAAGATGCTGATAGGGAAAGGGAGATGGAAGAGAAAAATGGAGGATAAGGTTTTATGTAAAGCGAGTGAGGTTGGAAGATAGGAGGAATAGGCAAATGAGGAAAAATGATAGAAGGTAGAAGGATAATGCATGGAAGGATTGTGAAAGGGTAGATGGAAAGGAAGGCAAGCTCAACATCAACACATACCTTGAAGGGTGGTGAGAGGATGGAGGAATCATGAATGAAGGAATACGTGAAGGAATATGGTGAATGGATAGTAGAGGTTGTGGTTTAGGCGCATGGAATGGAGGAATGCTTTTGGAAGAAGATGAAGTGGAAATCTTTGGAAGTTTGAATGTCAACTTAACTTTTTGCTCAACACCAGACTCTTTCAAGAGAGACTTTGGAATCCATATAGCCATAGGCTTTTCATTTCTTTTTGGTAATTTGGAGAGAATATCTTTAATGATGGATTTTGGAACCCATACTTGTCTTGTAGTTTTCGTCTTAGATATCTCTTTTGACTTTATGCATCCATGTCGTTTAGAGGAGACATGGTGATCCTTTTTTGATCGATTCTTGTATTGCTTATTTTTCTTGTATTGAACATTCAAGTTACTTCCAAAAGACTTGGGACTTGTGGAAGAAAAAGGAGAATATGACTGGTTTAGATGGGTGGGTGGATGAAAAGGATTCAAGGGTATGCATCTATGTTGATCTTGAGGAAAGATGGGAGATGGAGGGATGTAAGGACGCAAGATGGATGGAAAATTAGGAGAGTTAGGAGGGGAAAGTGAAGGGACATAAGGACCCAAGATGGAAGGTAGATGTGAAGCTCTTAGTATTGATGGAGGAGGTCCAAGGATGGACATGGAAGATACAAAAGGATAATCAATAAGTTCATCAGCATCTATATGACAACCAAGGATATCAGCATCTTTAGAGTGAGCATTAGAATTTTCAATAAAATCATGGACATCTTGAATATGAGCACCTTCTTTGATAGGATTTTTCAAAGCTTGCAAAGACTTAGGAAGAGTAGAAAGTGAAAACGAACATGGACTGGTAGAATAAGAAGATGGAAGACTTTGATCTTGACAAGGATCTTTAGATAGCATAAGTGCATAATTTTTTTCTTGATTTTCAATAGGCTTAATATCGGAAGTAACAACACCATTTTTAGCAACCTTAATGGAAGTATCATCTTTGGAAAGCGCAAGTGTAGTAAGGTCATTTTGATTGTCAATAAGCTCAACAGTGTAAGTAGTAGCTTGATCTTGCTTAGGAGAAAATTTAAGACATGGTGGAATGCATAAAAAAGGATGTGCAGGATCAAAAGAATCCTAAAGCGGATAAGAGACATCATGAAAAGGATTTGATGACATGGAGGTTTCTTGATCTTGATCTTTCTTTATGTTATTTTCTTTATCATTTTTGGAGTCCTCTTGACATGGAGCCACTTCTAAGGACAAGGAAGCATGTTGGGATTGTATGGAAGACTTTGGAAGAGATGGTGGAGGACTAGCTGAAGTAGGAATTATAGCATATGAAGGCTTAGGCTCTTTAGGTTTAGCATTATTGAAAGTATTGGTAGCCAAGTGAAGGTTAGCTTGAGTTTCTTCAAGGGGTAGCCCTTGAGGATAACTATAGGGAATCGTATGAAAAGTATCAGGACTTTCGTTGGATGAAGGATTTGTGAAAGATTTGGAAGACTCAGAAGCTTTAGGAAGTGTATGGTTATTGGAGGAAGTAGGGGATGGAAGGGAACCATCACAAGACAAAGTTCCAACATTAAAATGATCTTGCTTGAGAGTGTAATCTTTATTTTCAGCCTGAGAGTTCTTAGAGGAGAAATCCTTATAGTATTGACGTTTCAAATCAGCACGGTACATTTTATATTCCTCAATAGAAGTAGATGTATCATCTAGATATTGTCCACAAAAGCCATCAAAGTCTCTTTCAAAATCAAAATCATATGGATCACCATCACGATCTATCTAATGTGACGGCCCATTTTTAGTATGTAGGAACACATGACGAGGAGGACTCTTAGGAACAGAGGTGTCATAGGTATTATTACATTTTCTGTTGTCATAGTCATCATAGTCTCCAAAGTTGGATGTGTCACTCTCCATGGAAGAGGTATCATAAGAATTTTCACATTGCTCACATTTTGTCTGGGGGCATGGTGACATGTACAAGTCTTTATCAAATGGAAAAGGGCATAGAGCTTCCATGGAGAACTCTTTAGGTTCCTTTTCTTTCTTAAGATTGTTAAGTTCAACTTGCATAGCATGCATCTGTTTCATCATAGCGGTGATTAGAATTTCTTCCTCATGTGTACTAATTCTTTGAGATGTGTACTAATTTTCAATGGCTACTGATCTATTCTTGACACAGTGACTTGTATGACAGATTCTGGAACTAGGCTGAAAAAATTGGGTATCTGGCAATTCTGACAACTTTCTGACACTTTTTCTAAATTTTCCCAAATGACACTATGCAAACTCATACGATAGTGGGTTCTCTATCATACGACAGATGGGCAGTAATGAAATGACACTTGATAGAAACTCGTATGACTTTCTGACCTCCTGAGATGACTTTTGACTCCAAAAAAGAATTTTACTTCAAATTTTGCAAATTTGGAGTTTTTAGATTCAGATTGTTTGCAAATTTTAATGTCCAGATTTGAGGATTGTAACAGATTTGTTCATTTTCAGTAACCAGATAGATAAACAAGTACGCAAAATAGCAAGCAAGTGATTTCAAGCATGTTTGAAAATAATGAACAAGGGCAAAAGCAACCTTGGGCATGAACAATCAAGTGACTTATTCATTCTAATCCTCCGAAGCGCTAATTGTGTATGTTCCAAAATGTTTTGCAATAACGCACATATACCCTAGAAAATGAAAATTTGGCCTCGCTAGGTTTTTAAGTAATGGTTTGACTCTGCAACTTTTATGATCCAAAGGGGTGAACTCCAATCTCGACGCACTAGGGTTTTGACACAGTCCAAGAACTTAATCTTCAAGAACTGCTAGGGAGATCTGACAACCCAACAATGAACCACATCTATGAAGATTTCTTCCACAAGGACATTTATATAGCGGCTATCACTACCACGGTGAAAATGGCTATTACCGCTTGAGGTTTCATCAATGCAGTTTGCCCTGTGAAGGGAATGTCCACTACGATTAACCCTCTCTAAAGATGACTCATAGTATTGTACCACAAGGGGACTTGGCTCCAAATCCAAGGTTTTTGATGCCTTTTCACTTTTAACCCAAACAAAGCAGACAGATAAATCTGACACGCTAAGACAAAGTTTTGCTTCACCAAGGTCTATGATGTCAACTCCACATGATCTATCAACCTCTCCGGGGAGAGAATGTATCGATCAATAAAAGAAGGTGCACTAACCAATTTTGATTCACCAAAGCTCGTGATGTCAACCCCACGTGATCTATCAACCTCTCCTGGGAGAGAATGTATCAATCAATAAGAGAAGATGCATTAACCAAGTTGAATGTGAAATGCACTAAGTATCCTCCCTACCTACAAAGATTCTATTGTCAAGAAGGATTTCACTGGGAATCCAATCTCTCAAGAATCATGAATAGTGTTCATAGGGCCTAATTACTATGTGAGCACAGATGTATGTTTCCAAAAAGCAAATCTACCAAAAGTACCCAAAAAGCAAAAAGAGGAACACTAAACGCTTAAAGTGAATATGAGATGATTCCACAAGGTGGAACATTTAACACCTCACACAAGCTAAAAACAAGTCCCCAACTTAGAAATCAAGTGAGTTCCTAAAAGCATAAATGGGTTGCCAAGTGGAACACTTAATGCTTCTGTCCTGTTGACCCCTCCCCTTTAATGTGGCGCTGACCTTGCAACCACGGGGTGGAACAAGGGGTCGATGGATTAGCGAGTCCAATAACCCAAGATAGCAATCAAGATCAATCACAAGTATCTAAGACTACTTAATGAATCCTTAAAGGGTCACAACCTAGTATCAATTATGCAAGTGTGTAGAAATAGACAAAAGCATGAAAAGATGCACACAAGCCAGACACATAAGAGATTTATTTTAAGTCCAAATAGAAATGTTATTAGATGAAGGAGAATACCTGGGATCCTCGCAATGTGCTTAGTAGATTTTACCTAATTTTTAGCAATTTTTGTTGAGCTTTTCCATGCAAGCAAGTAACGAACTCTCCAACAAGCAAACAAGCAAACAAGATATGCAACATATATTCAACTTATGAAAACCATAGGGTTACCTCTAAAAATCAATTATTATCAACAATAATAACTAGAAATTAACCTAAATGACAACTCATATCATTCATTGAACCATGTAAAAAAAATAAGCGCATACCCATCACAAAACTTTTTTTTTTTTGTTACATTTGACCTAGTCAACAAGATCTGATTTTTTTTTATGATTTTGGCCACAAAAATAGAAATTAAAAACAAAGACCCCTACTAAAAAATAGAGAGATTTTCAAAAATGTAAAAATTTTATAAAAATCTCTTCATTTGTGCCCTAGAGACCCGTTTTATCAAAACAGACTAGTTTTTGTAAATTGACTATTTGAGCTATTATATTGCATTCAAATTTAAAATACAAAGAATGGACCCCTAGTATAATTTAAAGAGATTTATGAAAATATAAAAATTTCTGAAAAATATGCTGATTTGTGTCACATATTGATTTTTTCAAAAATTTCAAGAAAAAATTATTAAAAATTCAAAACATCTCAAAAAATTTTAAATTTTTTACTGTAGCTTCCCTGATATCCTTCCAACTTGAAAAAAAAAATTCAGAGCAAAAATCCAAGCTGTTTGGGAGATAAAATTAAATCTTTGAAACTTTAAGATTTTAGCTCCCCCAAAAAATCAAAACTAGCATGTAAAGGTGGGTTGCCCCACGGTGGGTGCCAGAAATGTGTGTGTGAAAATTGTACCTGATCTATAGACACAACACTTTAGTAAAACATTAGAGGTTAGCAAAAATTGAAATCATGCAATGAATTGAAAGCTAAACTAATCAGACGATTTACTACCTTCTAATAGGTGCGAGTATGATGTTCTCAGATTGTTATCGAGATCAGTGACCTAGATGACACCTAGATGAAGGATTTGAATGCAATTGATCTAGATATGAACTGAATGCAATTAAGCTATTTTTTTAGATTTTCTATGCAATAAGAATGATAAACTTGATATGGAATCTATGCTAATATAGAAATTGATATGCTAAAATGATCTAACAATGATATGAAAAAGAATCTAAATGAATGTAAAAAAAAAAAATTGATCTCACAATAGCCTTGATTCGCAATAAGCTTTGATTCTCCAAATTCCAATTCTCCAGCATGATTATGCAATTCTTGTGGATTTGAGAGAGATTTGATGCAAATTCGAGAGATGAATTATGAAGAGCTGAGCCTTGATTTTATAGAAATCCAAGGCTTTGAGGATGCATGAAAGAAAGCCATCAATCACTCAAATAACTCAGGTTGATTTTTGAGTTATTTTTAAATAAAAGATATTTAATTTATAAAATCATGCAAAAGCAAGGCTTTAACTCAAAATAGAGTTTAGATCAAATTCCAACTCATCATTAGATGTTGAGTTTAAATTTTAAAATTGATTGTTAATTTCTAGTTGCCTGCTTTTCTGATTGTGCATGATTTAATTATAAATTAATTTAAAAATAAAGTGATTTATTTCCAACTTAACTGATTTTGAAAAATAAAACAATTGATTTATGAGTTAATCAATCATTTTTCAAACTTTTATTCAAAAACAATATTATTAAAAATGGACAACTTACTTTAATTAATTAAATAAAATATTTAATCAATTATTTGTAAGATTTTGGATTTATTGTCAAAATTAAATATCATAATTTAAGAATAATTAGAATTAACTTCAATTAAATAATTAAGTGGCAGTATTAAATCTAATTAATTAAATATTCAGAATATTCAATTAATCAAACTTTAGGATAAATATGATTTATCACCAAATAATTATAAAATTAAAGATAATTAATATAATTAGGAATATTACTAGGAATATCCCCTGATGCAGAATTTGAGATAATTAATTAGGATTCAATGATGTGCAGATGTGCCTTTGGTTAGGACTTTGATGTCGATTTCATTCGATGTGTCGATATAGAGGTTAATGAACCTATAGCTATTTTTAGAGTATTACAATGGTGACTCCCTAGGGGTCCTAACACATGATAAGGTGTACTAAGACCCGTAGGGAGTCTCCATGACCCCTTTTGAGACATTGCAACACTCAAGTGTGTCCAAAGGGGTCCTAAGACCCCTTAAGACACACTTGAACATTCCAATGTGTCAAAAGGGGTCATGGGGACTTGCTAGGGGTCCTACTACGCCTTATCACACGTTAGGACCCCTAGGGAGTCCCCATGACCCCTTTTGACACATTGGAACACTCAAGTGTGTCCAAAGGGGTCCTAAGACCCCTTAAGACATGCTTGAGCATTCCAATATGTCAAAAGGGATCATGGGGACTCCTTGTGACACATTGGAATGCTCAAGTGTGTCTTAAGGGGTGTTAGGACCCCTCAAGACATGCTTGAGTGTTCCAATGTGTCAAAAGGGGTCATGGGGTCTCCCTAGGGGTCCTAACGCATGATAAGGCATACTAGGACCTGTAGGGAGTCCCCATAACCCTTTTTGATACATTGGAATGCTCAAGCATGTCTTAAGGGGTCTTACGACCCCTTAAGACATGCTTGAGCATTCCAATGTGTCAAAAGGGGTCATGGGGACTCTGTAGGGGTCCTAACGCGTGATAAGGCATAGTACGACCCCTAGCAAGTCCCCATGACCCCTTTTGACACATTGGAATGCTCAAGTGTGTCTTACGGGGTTCTAGGAATCCTTCGGACACACTTGAGCATTGCAATATGTCAAAAGGGGTCATGGGGACTTGCTAGGGGTCCTAGTATGCCTTATCATGTGTTAGGACCCCTAGGGAGTCCCCATGACCCCTTTCAACACATTGGAACACTCAAGTGTATTTGAAGGGGTCGTAAGACCCCTTAAGACATGCTTGAGCATTCCAATGTGTCAAATGGGGTCATGGGGAATCCCCATTACCCTTTTTGACACATTGGAATGCTCAAGCATGTCTTAAGGGGTCTTAAGACCCCTTAAGACATGCTTGAGTGTTCCAATGTGTCAAAAGGGGTCATAGGGAGTCCCTAGGGGTCCTAACATATGATAAGGCATACTACGATGCGTAGGGAGTCCCCATGACCACTTTTGATACATTGGAATGCTCAAGCGTGTCTTAAGGGGTATTAGGACCCCTTGAGACATGCTTGAGTGTTCCAATGTGTCAAAAGAGGTCATGGGGACTCCCTAGAAGTTCTAACACCTGATAATGCATACTAGGACTCGTACGGAGTCCCCATGACCCTTTTTGACAATTGCAACACTCAAGTGTGTCTGAAGGGGTCCTAGGACCCCTTAAGACACACTTGAGTATTCCAAAGTGTCAAAAAGGGTCATGGGGACTTGCTAGGGGTCCTAGTACACTTTATCATGCATTAAGACCCCTAGGGAGTCCCCATGACCCCTTTTGACACATTGGAATGCTCAAGCATGTCTTAAAGGGTCTTAGGACCTCTTAAGACATGCTTGAGCATTCCAATGTGTGAAAAGGGGTCATGGGGATTCCCTAGGGGTCCTAACATGTGATAAGGTGTACTAGGACCCATAGGGAGACCCCATGACCCCTTTTTGACACATTGGAATGCTCAAGCATGTCTTAAGAGGTCTTAGGACCCCTTAAGACACGCTTGAGCATTCCAATGTGTCAAAAGGGGTCATGGGGACTCCCTAGGGGTCCTAACACATGATAAGGCATACTAGGACCTGTAGAGAGCCCCCATGACCCCGTTTGACACATTACAATGCTCAAGTGTGTTTGAAGAGGTCCTAGGACCCCTTAAGATACACTTGGGCATTGCAATGTGTCAAAAGGGGTCATGGGGACTTGCTAGGGGTCGTAGTATGCCTTATCACGTGTTAGGACCCCTAGGGAGTCCCCATGACCCCTTTTTACACATTGGAAAATTCAAGTGTGTCCGAAGGGGTCCTAAGACCCCTTAAGACACGCTTGAGCATTCGAATGTGTCAAAAGGGGTCATGAGGACTCCCTAGGGTTCCTAACGTGTGATAAGACATACTAGGACCCATAGGGAGTCCCCATGACCCATTTTGACACATTAGAATGTTCAAGCATGTCTTAAGGGGTGTTAGGACCCCTTAAGATTTGCTTGAGCACTCCAATGTGTCAAAAGGGGCCATGGGGACTCCCTAAGGGTCCTAACACATGATAAGGCATACGAGGACCCATAGGGAGTCCCCATGACCCCTTTTGACACATTACAATGCTCAAGTGTGTTCAAAGGGGTCCTAGGACCCCTTCAAACACACTTGAGTGTTACAATATGTCAAAAGAGGTCATGGGTACTTGCTAGGGGTCCTAGTATGCCTTATCATGCGTTAGGACCCCTAGGGAGTCCCCATGACCCCTTTTGACACATTGGAACACTCAAGTGTGTCCGAAGGGGTCCTAAGACCCCTTAAGACATGCTTGAGTGTTCTAATGTGTCAAAAGGGGTCATGGAGAGTCCCCATGACCTCTTTTGACATATTAGAATGCTCAAGCATGTCTTAAGGGGTCTTAGGACCCCTTAAGACACGCTTGAGTGTTCCAATGTGTCAAAAGGGGTCATGGGGACTCCCTAGGGGTCCTAACACATGATAAGGCATACTAGGACCCGTAGGGAGTCACCATGACCCCTTTTGATATATTGGAATGCTCAAGCATGTCTTAATGGGTCTTTGGACCCCTTAAGACATGTTTGAGCATTCTAATGTGTCAAAATGGGTCATGGGGACTCCCTACGGGTCCTAATGTGTGATAAGGCATACTAGGACTCGTAGGGAGTCCCCATGATGACTTTTGACATATTGTAATGCTAAAGTGTGTCTAAAGGGGTCCTAGGACCCCTTAAGACACACTTGAGCATTCCCATGTGTCAAAAGGGGTCATGGGGACTTGCTAGGGGTCCTAGTATACCTTATCATGTGTTAGTACCCCTAGGGAGTCCCCATGACCCCTTTTGACACATTGGAATGCTCAAGAATGTATTAAGGGGTCTTAGGACCCCTTCGGACACACTTGAGCATTCCAATGTGTCAAAAGGGGTCATGGGGACTCCCTAGGGGTCCTAACGCATGATATGGAGTACTAGGACCCATATGGAGTCCCTATGACCCCTTTTGACACATTGCAATGCTCAAGTGTCTCCAAAGGGGTCCTAGGACACCTTAAGACACTCGTGAGCATTCCAATGTGTCAAAAGGGGTCATGGGGACTTGCTAGGGGTCCTAGTATGCCTTATCATGCATTAGGACCCATAGGGATTCCCCATGACCCATTTTGACACATTGGAATGCTCAAGTGTGTCTGAAGGGGTCCTAAGACCCCTTAAGACATGCTTGAATTTTCCAATGTGTCAAAAGAGGTCATGGGGACTCCCTAGGGGTCCTAACATGTGATAAGGCCTACTAGGACCCGTAGGGAGTCCCCATGACCCCTTTTGACACATTAGAACACTCAAGCATTTCTTAAGGAGTCTTAGGACTCGTTAAGATATGCTTGAGTGTTCCAATGTGCCAAAAGAGGTCATGGGGACTCTCTAGGGGTCCTAACACGTGATAAGGGGTACTAGGACCCGTAGGGAGTCCCCATGACCCTTTTTGACACATTGCAACACTCAAGTGTGTTCGAAGGGGTCCTAGGACCCCTTAAGACACACTTGAGCATTCCAATGTGTCAAAAGGGGTCATGTGGACTCCCTACGGGTCCTAGTACATCTTATCATGTGTTAGGACCCCTAGGGAGTCCCCATGACCTCTTTTGACACATTGGAATGCTCAAGTTTGTCTAAAGGGGTCCTAAGACCCCTTAAGACATGCTTGAGCATTCCAATTTGTCAAAATGGGTCATGGGGACTCCCTAGGGGTCCTAATGCATGATAAGGTGTACTAGGACCCCTATCATGTCCCCATGACCCCTTTTGACACATTGGAATGCTCAAGTGTGTCTTAAGGGGTCCTAGGACCCCTTCGGACACACTTGAGTATTGCAATGTGTCAACAAGGGTCATGGGGACTCGCTAGGGGTCCTAGTATGCCTTATCACATGTTAGGACCCCTAGGGAGTCCCCATGACCCTTTTTGACACATTTGAATGCTCAAGCGTGTCTTAAGGGGTTCCCTAGAACCCCTTAAAACATGCTTGAGCATTCAAATGTGTCAAAAGGGGTCATGGTGACTCCCTAGGGGTCCTAACGCGTGATAAGGCATACTAGGACCCCTAGCAAGTCCGCATGACCCCTAGGAAGTCTCTCTCTCCACCTCCAGTGAACTATTCTTCAAAGCCTCCATTTCTGTGTAGCTAGGGTTTACAGCGCCTGTAAAAGGCACATTTAATAAAAAGATTTAGCCGACCTCCTTTAAAGACCTAAAAGAAATGGGAAATAAATTTAGGCCAAAATGCATACCGCATTTTTGTATGTAGTACCATAAGCTTCAACAATCCAGTTGGCTTCCTCTGCTAAGGCGCGAAGAACTTCATTAATGTATGCTCTAGGAGGAAGATTATAATTTTGACATTTCTCAAGAGATTCTCAAAAATTTGTATACAAAGGCATCCTACAGTAAAAAATGAAAAATTTCCCATAGAATATCCACAATTCATATACAAAAGCATCATACAGGAAAAATGACAAAAAAATAATAGCGAAAAGGTAAAATTTATCATTAACACAGGCAGTACCAAGGTCATATCCACTATCAAAGCCTGGCCTATGATGTGCAAAATGAGAAAACTAAGTGAAATAAAAGGGAAGGGATCGATCAAATAGTGAAGGTGCATCAAATCGGATCAATATCATAATAAATGCATAAAATACTGTTACAAACAAAAATATTTGCATATTAATTTGTTACACCTTTCCCGAGCTTCTGTACCTTGCTACATGATTAGACATTTTCGTTAGCAAAACTAAATTTTTAGGTTAAGTTTTACAGATCATCTTTTTGATCCAAAGGACGCAGATCGGCTTTTGTATCTTCCTCAGATAGTTTCCCAGAGAATATCCACAATTCTTATACAAAAGCATCATACAGGAAAAATGAGAAAAAAATAATAGCTAAAAGGTGATATTATATATAATATATTAGTATACATTAGTATATACAATACATTAGTATATATATAATATATTATATATATTAAATATACATTAGTACATATAATACATTAGTATATATATAATATACATTATATATATCCTTTGCCTCTTATATATATATATATATATATATCTGTGTGTGTGTGTGTGTGTATTTATGTATGTATGTATATATTATACACACACACACACACACACACACACACACACATATATATATATATATATATATAAAATATGTAAAAGTTTAATTTATATGTAAAAGTTCAATTTTGTTCATTTGCTCCCGCCCTTTTTTCATCTACCAGGGAATATCGGGTACCTAAAATGGAATTGGATACCCGATTTTGGCTAGGCAATATTTGGCCAAAATATTCCCTGTCCCCACAGACCAAACAAATAGGGTTTTTATACTTTTTTCACGCGTAGCAGAAAAAAAAATGTGATTTGGGGCCCATTGTTTGAATTTAGTCAACTTGTGATCTCACCATGGGAAGCAGTAGTCATCGAAAGGCTAAACGCAAGAGGAAGCAAACAAATGAAGAAATTCAAGCATATAGGGAAAAAGATAAGGAAAATCACCAAAGAAGGAGAGAAGTTATGTTAAGCATTAATCAAGGTGACCCCGTAAATGTAGTTGTAAGTGAAGAGGATGTTGAATTTGAAAATGTACAGATGGGGATTGAAAATGTAGACTTGGGGAATGAAAATGTTGCACAAGAACCACATGAACGTTACACATCTCCAAATTATATGCGAAATGAAGTCCCTTGCAATAAAGATAATCAATCTTCAAATTCGGGGCTTTCAAGAACACCTAAATGGTTAATTGAAATTGAGGAGAACATTATGAATAATTGGGAAGGAAAGAGGTCACATAGAACCGATGTAATACACCAAAAATGGGCTATAGGTTCATTAACCTCTTATATCAACAAATCGAATGAAATCGACATCGAAGTCCTAACCAAAGGCACATCTAAACATCATTGAATCTAATTGATTATCCTAAAATCTGCATCAGGGAATATTCCTAGCAATATTCCTAATTATCTTGATTATCTTTAATTTAATGATTATTTGGCGATAAATCCCATTTATCCTAAAGTTGATTAATTGAATATTCTAAATATTTAGTTAATTAGATTTAATCTTGCCACTTAATTATTAAATTAAATTTAATCTTATTTATTCCTAAGTATTATTATTCAAATTTGACAATAAATCAAAATTCCTATCATTAATTGATTAAATTCTTATTTAATTGATTAAAGCAATTTGTCATATTTAATAATGTAATTTTGAATAAAAGTTTGATTAAATGATTGATTAACCCATAAATCAATTATTTTATTTCAAAACTTAGTAAAGTTGAGAATAAATCACTTTAGTTATTTATTAATTCATAATTATCCATCTGTACATTCAAAGAGCAGTTAAACTCCAAATTAGAAAATCAATGCAAGTTATTGACTTTTTGGAACTCAACATCATTTTTGAGTTCAAAAGTTGATCTAAACTTCTAATTTGACTTAAAAAGCTATTTTTGCATGATTTGCATAATTTTTGTGAATTAATTATCTTTTATTTTTTATAACTCAAAAATCAACCTGAGTTTATCAAGAGTGATTTATGGCTTTTCTCATGCACCTCCAAAGCCTTGGATTTCTATAAAATCAAGGCTCAAATCTTCATATTTTATCTCATGAATTTGCAAACTTACTCTGTCGAATTGGTGTTTGAAGAATCAAGCTTCTTGCGAATCAACAACTTTTGTGAGATCAATCTTGTTTTCAATTCATTCTAGTTTCATATTTCATATCATTGTTAGCTTAATTTGCATATCAGTTTCTCATATAGATTAGATTCATACCAGTTTGTCATCATAATTGCATAGAAAATCCAAAAATATAGATTAATTGCATTCATTTTATATCTAGCTTTTTCATTCAAATCCTTCATTTAGGTGTCGTCAAGGTCACTAATCTTGATTCCAATCTGAGAACATCATACTCGCACCTATTAGAAGATAGTAAATCGCCTGGTTAGCTTAGCTTTCAATACATTGCAGATTTCATTTTTGCTAACCTCTAATGTTTTATTGAAGTGTTGTGTCTATAGATCAGGTACAAAATTCACACACACATTTCTCGCGCCCACCGTGGGGCCCTGAAATGGGTTTCCAATTCAATTCTATCAATTTCTATCTTTTTCTCCTCGGTTTCTATGCAAAACTATGATTTTTAATTTCTGTCCATACAATCTTCGTACGAGTTTCTGACAAAAGTCATTTCACAAGGTACCCACTATCGTACGACAGTCTATCAGATCAAGGATCATGTCGTACTATACACACTATCATTTCAAAGAACACCCAGTGTCGTATGAGTTTCTGGACTATCGTCTGGGAGCATACCCACTGTTGTTCGAGTTTCAGACTGTCATCTGGTAACAGACCCACTATCGTAGGAGTTTCAGCATCAGGTTTCAACTGTCATTTCATTTTTTAGGGCAGTTTGTCAGATTTGATTTTTAGATTTCTACTAACGGCTAATCTTAACAATTGGAATTCTCTATTTTTGATTGACTCCTACTGGTTTTGATTGGAGAAAAGCATAAAAATTACTTAAAAACAAGTAAAAATCTACTAAGCGTGTTGCGAGGAATTCAGGTAATCTTCTCAGCTGATAACACTTCAATTTTGGACTTAAAACGAATATCTCATGTGTCTAGCTTGAGTGACTTTTATTGCTTTCTTATCACAGACTTCATTTGGGCTATAAAAACAAACATAGTTTGCTTTCAGCATCTTTGTTACACATAGCAATTAGGCCCCATGAACACTATTCATGGATCTTGAGAGAGTGGGTTTCCAGCGAAATTCTTCTAAATGAAGGATCCCTTGTAGGTGAGGAGGATACTTTGAGAGTCTCACGTTCTACTAGATTTGCATGTCCTCGACTTTTGATTGATACATTCTCTCTTCTGAGAGGTTGATAGATCATGAGGGGTTGGCATCATAGATCTTTGTGAGATAATCTTAGTCTTAGCATGTCGGATTTATCTGTCTACTTTGTCTTGGTTAAAAGTGAAAAGGCTAGAGGACTATGCTCTACTCCCTTTTTGGGTAGTATTAGAAACTCAGATCCTTGAATCTGGAACCAGTCCCCATGTGGTATATTTTGTGAGTCACCTTTAGAGAGGGTTAATCGTAGTAGACATTCCATGAATTGGGCCAACCACGTTGACGGAACCTCAAGCGGTAATAGCCATTTTCATTATGGTAGTGATAGCTGCTATATAAATGTCCTTGTGGAAGAAATCTTCATAGGTTTGGTTCATTGTTGGGTTGTCAAATCTCCCTAGCAACTCCTGATTGATTAAATTCTTGGACTGTGTCAAAAATTTGGTTCACCAAGATTGGATTTCACCCCTTTGGATCATAAAAGTTGTAGAGTCAGACCATTACTAAAAACCCTAGAGAGGCCAAATTTTCATTTTCTAGGAATATGTGCATTATTGCAAAACTTTTTGGAACATACACAATTAGCACTCTTAGGGATTAGCACAAATTCGGTCACTTGATTGTTCATGCACAAGGTTGCTTTTGCCCTTGTTCATTTTTTTCAGACGTGCTTGAAATCACTTGCTTGCTATTTTGCGTGCTTGTTTATCTACTTGGCTACTAAAAATGAACAAATCTGGTATAATCTTCAAATCTGGACAGTATAATTTGCAAACAATCTAAAATTGAAAACCCTAAATTTGCAAAATTTGAAGTCAAATTTCTTTCTGGAGTCAAAAGTCATCTCAAAAGGTCAGAAGGTCATACGAGTTTTCCCAAGTGTCATTTCAGAACTACCCAACTGTCGTATGATAAAGAACCTAGTGTCGTACGAGTTTTGTTGCCAGACAATTCCAAAAGTCAAAATCCTACTAGCAACTATCCTGCAAGTTTTTGCAAATGTCGTACGAGTTTTTAACTATCATTTTATAGTATACCCAATGTCGTATGAGTCTGCAGAAAGTCATTTGGGAAAATTTTGAAAAGTTGTCAGAATTGCCAGATACTTAGCTTTTTCAACCTAATTCCAGAATCTGTCGAACAAATCACTGTGTCAAGAATAGAGCAATAGCTATTGAGAATCCTATCATTTTCCAAAAGTGGTCTTTTGAATCTGATCTAGCCTTCTGTTTAATCAATTTGAGTCCTTTTCTTCTCGTGTCAAGACCTTGTCAGATCTATCAATCTTAAATCAATCTTCAATCAATTTTCAAAAATAGACTAAGTGTTGTGAACTTGTGTCCGCTATCTTTTGGGAAATCTACCCATGCATCCAGGACATAGTATCCTTCACCCATGTCTAATCAAACCTTCAAACCAATCATAATCTTAACAAGGTTGCGTCATTTTATTTTCTCAAATCAAATCATTCTTCAGTTGTCTTAATCCTATTCTTTTTGATTCACTTAAGGTTAATGGTGGTAACCAGGGCTTCCTCACATAAGAAATTAGGAGAAACATCTCAGACCTTACCTTTGACTAATATCCAAGGTCCAACTCTTGAGAAACTCATCAATTCTGGTCTTTACGAAGATGATGGTCTTGGCAACTATCGATTAAAATCTAGTTACATACCCCCTCCATCAACTCACAGAGGTAATCAACAAACCCCTCATCCAACTATCCTAGGGAGTCCCAGAACTCCTACCATGTCTCAAGCAGGGACAAATCATGGCTCTCAAGGAGCTCAATCTCAACATGGCTCAGATCAGGAACCCACACCTAAAGAAGTTGCCCGATATCGAAATGACAATGAATTTAAGAAGATGATGAGGCATTTATTGAAAGAAGAAAGAGAAGCATACTTTCTACTATTGGCTCAGCAAGGAGCTAAACTTCCTCCTAACTTTAATGTTGAAGATATCGTTACACCTGAGGAAGAAACTCCTATAATGGCTATGACAAAACAGTTGCATGCTATGCAAGTTAAACTTAATAAGCTTGAAAAAGAAAAGGAACCCAAGGAGTTCTCCGTGGAGGCTTTATGTCCTTTTCCATTTGACAAAAACTTGTACATGCCACCATTCCCAAAGAAAGTGGAGATGCCAAAGTATGATAAATATGACTGACACTTTGATCCTCAAGATCATGTCAGAGAGTTCTGTGTACAATCCATGGAGTTCATGCATGAACCAACCTATCTCATGCGTCTCTTTCCTTGATCTCTTGGAGGAGCATCCATTCGTTGGTTTTCTAGGTTGCCTCCTACTATCAAAACTTTTGAGGAGTTGATTAAATTATTTTATCAGCAATACTCCTACAATATTCAACACTCGGTCACCATGATCGACATCTGCAATCTCAAGCAATATCCAGGCAAACCATTCCTAACATTCCTCAAAAGATGGCGAAAGAAATTCTCTCTCTATGCTAGACCTATTCCAGAGACTGAAAAACTAGAGATCTTCATCAATAAAATTGTTCCAGAGATCAACTACCCTCTACAAATGCAAGATCATACATCTTTTGATAAGATGGTAGATAATGCTATCAAAATTGAGAAAGTACTTGTCAAGAAAGGAGATATCACACTTCAAAAGGACAAGTAGGAATCTGGATCTAGTTCAAAAGATAAAAACAAACACTGGAACAAGAACAAAGGCATCATCATAGATGGTGTTGTTGACACTATCTGTGCTCCATCAAAGGCACCAACTTACAATCTCACTCTTGGCACCCAAGCCATCAAAGCTTCAGAACAAAAGTCTTTCGAACCATCTCAAAAGAATCCAAAATACAAATCTTGGGATAATAAATGAAAGTTCACTCCTCTTGGAGAATCTTTGGAATTTGTTATGAGAACTTTGTTGGCTGATAACATCATCTCTCTGCCTAAGATCTGACAATCTGATCCTGATCCTAAACCAAAATGGTGGAAAGAAAATGAATTATGTGATTTCCATCAGGGTAAAGGTCACAAAACTAATATCTGCTTCCGCTTGAAACATACTATTCAAGATCTGATCGATAGAGGAGACATCATGGTTGATAATCCTAAAAGAAATAATGATCATATAGCATTTACCAAACCATTTCTGAAACATGGTCAAGGAGTTTCATCTTCTCAGCCTAATATGGGGGCAAAGGTCAATTATGTTTACCCTAGAAATAATGTTGTCATCAATATGGTTGAACCATGTCTCTCTGAGAGTTTCAATGTCATCACAACTGTACGAAGAGATAGAGATCATTCCTCAGCTAAAATAGTTACTCGATCACAATCTTAGGCGCATCTGAAAGGACAAATCCTAGATTCATCTAATGTCCCTAAGATACCTTTCAATCTTTCATCTGCTTCCAAACAGAAGGCTGCTTCCAAATCTTCCAATCCTAAGGATACAAGGCCTACATATTATAGCATTGTTCAACAACTCCAACACACTAATGAAAAAATCTCCATGTTTGAGTTGCTTCGAATATCTCCAGCTCACAGAGCCATTCTAGACAAAGCTTTGCTCAGATCTAATGTTCCTGACGACCTTGATTTAGATAGGTTCCAGTCTATGGTTGGACATCTTACATCTCTACAATATATCTCCTTCTCAGAGGAAGATGACAACTCCTTGAGTCACCCACATAATCAGCCATTGCATATAGAAGTCTTGATCTAGAACCGTAGAGTCAAATGTGTGTTGATAGATGGGGGTGCTGGCCTAAACATTTGTTCTTATAGCTTGATCACACAATTAAGATTTTTAGAATTGGCTATTGATCCTAGAAAGAAGATAACTATCAAAGCCTATGATGAACAAGAGAGATCTTCTAAAGGAACCATTGTCTTACCCATCAGAGCAGGTCCAGTAATTAAAGATACCACATGTAAGGTGCTTGATCTACCTTTGGCTTACAACATCCTTCTAGGGAGACCATGGATACATGAAATGCAAACTATTCCTTCTACATACCATCAATGTTTAAAATTTCCTTATGAAGGAGTAGAGGTTACTATCCCAACTGATCTGAATACCACTTGTAATACATTGAAGGAAAGTGTTGATAAGCTTGTTCCCAATAACAAAGAATCTTCCACTAAGCAGCCAAATGTTGCTTCCACATCTAAAATGGAATACATTACTAAAGAGGTCAATATCAAAGAGAATGGGATGGGAGAATATATTATAGAGCCAGTCTTATCTTTGACATCTCTCCCTATCTCGCCTAAGTCTTATGGACAATCTTTGAAATAGTCCAAACCAGAACCTAAGGAACCTCTTGAAGCATATAAAAAGAATTTTATGGCAGAACAAGTATCCAAGCAAGAGTTTGAAGAGGACGAAGTTGTGCTCGCATGGCTATACAAAGATGAATCTGAATCCCAAAATGTTCAAACTAGTGAATCTACAACACAAAAGATCCCTTCTAAGTTATATGGTCCAGGTGATAAATTGATAGCTAAGATGGGATATCCAGGTCAAGGACCTCTAGGAATTAGAGGAAAGGGTCTTGTGACACCTATTCCACATACTGGTAGAGAAAATAAGAATACTGTTGGACTAGGCTTTAAGAAGAAGCCCTATCACCTCAAAGGTAATTGTTCTCATGTCATAGAGAAAATTGCACCAGGAGAACCCCTTCTCAATAAGGAAGAAATTGAACCATCAGACAATGATTCAGATAGTTCTGAACTCATTCCTTATGAGTGCTTTCCATGAGATAAAAGATCTCCTTGCTGATAGAGATGATCCTATAAAGAGAATTAATGTAGTAGCAACACAAGAAACTACTATCAAACTAGAGATAGTTGCCACACAAGAAGCAGCTATTCTTGAAGGTAATCAAAATGGGAAAGAAAAGCCTATCACCATAGCTGAGCATTTAGAGCATTCTAGTGAGTCTGAGACAGATTCCCATGAGTATGAATATAAATCTGAATCTGAGGGTAACCCTTCTTGAGGTATTCATCCTGACTTTACACATGTGTTAAGATTTCCTAGAAGTTCTGAATCAGAAGATGGATCAAATGACTATGAGTGGGGAGCCAATCCAAAGGAAGATGAGCTTATCACAGAGAAACATATTGATGTTATTCACCAATATGTATCCACACCCAATGTGAGTCAAGAGTGAAATTATGAACTTAACGAGTCTGACCCACCGATGCCTGAAATGGACTCCCACAATGACATTGAGCCTATTCACAAGTTGAATGTCTTAAGTTGTAATATCACCTTTGAAATTGAGCATCGGGTTAGGACCAGTGATGATAGATCGATATCCATGAACACCATATCCCAATCTTTCCCCGCCTTGACTATCCAACATCCAGACCTTCTTGATCACACCTCCACAAATTTGAGCTATGGTATTTATACCTTCCCAAATGACTATTCCCTTGCTTGTTATTTAAATGCAGTTGAGCCAATGCAGGCTTCCATTAGTGAACCGAGCATCAACATGATGGAGTCAGACATCAAATATCTTAGTCAGAAAAATAAAAGTAAAAATAAAAAGAAAAAGAGTTCTAAGGGTGAAAACCACTTTGTGGCAGTCTCAGAATCGACAAAAGTAAAAATAAATGACGTATCCAAAGGTGAAAACCTCTCTGAGGCACCCAAGGATGAGATATTTGATGTCCTTCCGAGTCACTTACAGGACAGATCTCCAGTTCTAATTGAGCCCACTCAATCTATTAATTTGGGTACAAAGGAGGAACCACAATGGGTACATGTAGCACAATCCTTATCAGAAGAAGAGAAATAGAAATTCACAACATTCTTAACATAGAAAAAGATCAACTTTGCATGGAAATACTCAGATATGCTAGGGTTGGATCCAGATCTTATAATGCATCATCTATCTATCGCTCCTGGAGTAAACCCTGTCAAGCAAAAGTTGAGAAAGATGCATCCTCATGTTGCACTCTTGGTAAAAGCAGAATTAGAGAAACTCCTAGGAGCCAGATTCATCTATGTCATAGACTATGCTGAGTGGATTTCTAATATTGTACCTATTTCTAAACCAGATGGTTCAATCAGAGTGTGCACAGACTTTAGAGATGTGAACTGAGCATGCCCTAAGGATGATTTTCCACTACCCAACATTGATATGATAGTGGACATGACTGCAGGTTTCGAGATGTATTCCTTAATGGATGACTTCTTTGGATATAATCAAATCAAAATAGCTCCAGAGGATCAAGAGAAAACTACTTTCACATGTGCATGGGGTACTTTCTGTTGGAATGTTATGCCATTTGGGCTCAAAAATGCTGGTGCTACCTATCAATGAGCCATGACATCTATCTTTCATGATATGATGCACCAAACAATGGAAGACTATGTAGATGATACTTTAGCTAAGTCCATGCAAAGATCAGAACACTTGAAGGACTTGAGCATGATCCTAGATAGAATGGAAAAAATTAGTCTCAGGTTAAATCCTAAGAAATGTGCATTTGGTGTTACATCTGGAAAACTCTTGGGATACATAGTTTCAAAGAAGGGCATTGAAGTTGATCCAACTAAAGTAAAGGCTATAAGAGAGATGCAACCCCTGAAGAATATTAGTTAGATGAAAACTTTACAAGGAAGAGTACAATCTATCACAAGATTCATATCACAGCTTGCAGACATATCACAACCTTTTACAAAAACATTACATAAAGGTGTGACCTTTGCATGGAATGAAGAATGTGAAAAGATCTTTGACCATATCAAGAAATATCTAGCAAATCCTCCTATCTTGATGCCTCCTATTCATGGGAAGTCGTTGATCTTATATGTCTCTGCAACAGATACATCACTGGGGGCATTGTCAGCACAACAGGATGAGAATAAAAAGGAAAGAGCTATCTATTATATTAGTAGAACTTTGGTTGCATATGAGAAGAACTATTGAATGATTGAGAAAGCTTGTCTGGCTGTGATCTTTGCATCACAAAAACTGAGACATTACATGTTAGCTCATACCACTCATTTGGTAGCTAAAATTGATCCACTAAAGTACCTACTAAGCAAAGCTGCCCTCACAGGTAGGCTAGCTAAATGGATCATGCTCTTGAGTGAATTTGACATTGAATATGTTGAGAGAAAAGCTATAAAAGGACAGGTAATTGTTGATCAATTGGCTGAAGCACCATTATTTGATGATACACCACTACAAATGGAATTTCCAGATTCCTCTATCATGCATCTTTCTTCTAGAGAATGGTGTTTGTTCTTTGATGACTCCTATACATAGAATGGATCCGGAGCAGGCATATTGTTCATAACTCCTCAAGGATAATCAATACCCAAAGCATTCAGATTAAAGTTTCCTTACACAAACAATATTGTTGAATATGAAGCCCTTCTTAATGGTATGAAACTAGCAATTGAGTGGAGAGTGACAGAGATACACATTCATAGAGACTCACAACTTGTTATCCATCAAGTCAATGATGTGTATCAAACTAAAGATGACAAGCTCATTCCTTACAAGAGAATGGTAGATGATCTAAAGAAATGCTTCATATCTATCACATTTGAGCAAACTCCTAGAATGGAGAACAAGGCTGCCGATGCAATGGTGACATTATCTACTCTTTTACAGCAGCCATAACATGAGCTACACTACGAGTTCTTGGTGGAAGCATTATCTTATCCTACCTATGACTCCCCTAAAACCCGCATGATCTGCACTATTGTAGGTTATGATTCATCCATATACAAAAACCTTTTTTCCTATCTCCAAGACCAAATCATTCCTGATTCCTTTAACCGATTTGAGAAATGAAAACTTATCCGCACTACATCCTGATATGTCATCATTGGTAATGATCTGTACAAATGAGGTCTAGATGGTACACTACTTAGATGTTTAGAATGGGAAGAGTCTCAACATGCATTAGAGGAAGTCCACGAAGGTATATGTGGGTCACACTCGAATGGTTTAACACTAGCTCGAAAGCTTATTAGGGCGGGGTACTATTGGCTTGAAATGGAGAAAGATGCAATCAAGCTTTCTAAGAGTTACTAGAAGTGCCAAGTGCATGGTAACTTAATTCATGCTCCAGGGAGAGATCTAATTCCCTTTACCACACAATGGCCTTTTCAACAATGGGCTTTTGATCTTATAGGTGATATCTATCTGCACTCTTCTAATGGACATACCCATATAATCACAGCTACTGATTATTTCATGAAATGGGTAGAAGCAGTTCCCTTAACACAAGCAACAGGGAAATAGATATCTATGTTCATCTTGAAATACATCATATGTAGATATGGGATCCCACATTCTATAATCACAGATAATGGGGGATAATTTAAAAACAAAGACCTAGATGATTTATGTGTCAAATTCAAGATTACTCAACATTGGTCATCTATCTACTATCCTCAAGGGAATGGACAAGTAGAGGATTCAAACAAGAATCTCTTGAAAATCTTGCACCATACAGTTAATAAAATAGGAAGGGACTGGCATCTCATGATCAATCCAGCTCTCTAGGCCTACCGAACAAGTATCAGAATGCCTACTAGGGCTACTCCATTTGCTTTAGTTTATGGGTCTAAAATAGTACTACCTATTAAGGTTGAAATCCCATCACTAAGAATCAGACTGCATGGTCTAGTAACTGACGATGACTACAAAGTGTCTAGGTTGCAAGAACTTGAACTACTAGATGAGCGCAGACAAGCAGCGTATGATCATCTCAGAGTGTATCAGAAAAGAATGTCTAGAGGCTACAACAAGAAAGTCAGACATAGAGAATTTCAGGTTGGAGATCTAGTCTTGAGAGAGAATCCTAAAAATCAATCACATAGAGAGCGCAAGGGGAAGTTTGAACCCAACTAGTTGGGTCCCTTTGTTATCACTGCTACTTTTGGCTCTAGTGCCTATCAACTCTTAACAACTGAAGGAGAACAGCTCTGAGAACCAATCAACATTCTCCATCTGAAGAAATTCTATGCCCAAGGCATTCAGTCTATGGTAAAATGTCCTGAAATTTTTTTTAAAAGTCCTAAAAAAATGAACATCTTGGTGAAAACCTAGCAATAGGCACCTTGATGATTCACAAAAAAATAAAAAAAATATCAAAAGTATCAAAAAAAATTGAAAATATGAAAAAAAAGCAAAACAATGAGAAAAAGAAAAAGTGCCTTGGTGAAACCCTGTAAACAGGCACCTTGGTAGCAAAAATAGAATCTCTGCCAAGATGGTCAAAACCTGGCAAATGGGTGCCACTTGTTCCAAAATGCTCCATCTATCAGCACAATCTTGGTCTTTCCCAGCTTTCCATCTTGCTTTAGTTTGTACATATCTCCCAGTTTGTTTCCACATTCCAATTTTCAATAAGGTCAGTTTGTATACCATCAGCTCAAGTGTCTGTATCCTATCAATGTTTTAAACTTGGGGGCAACCAATGTCATATCCTATGGCCTCCAGTATACTTTAGACGTGTCATATCGAGTCAGAGTCCTTTGAAGCTTTATCTGAGTCAGTCAGTCAGTCTCCTCTCCAAAAAGGATTTTGCATCTACAACAACAATCAAACATCAAAACAAACTGAAAACAATCTATGCTTCATGCTTCTATCTCGTTGTATGCTTACTAATTCGCATTGAGATTTTTGCATATTGTGTCCCTTTGAGCTCTTTGATGATGTCCTTTATAGGATTTAGAGAGTGATGACTAGGGGCATAATCTTTTCTTTGTCTTCTCCTTGTATGTGAAAATCTAACAACTTTGAAAATTCTGGATTGAAATGGTGTCCAACAGTAAGAGCCTCTATCTCGAATTGGATGGCCATGTGTACCTTGACCATTGATACCCAAAAAATTCAAGGAAGTTTGATCTAACTATTGTCTTTTTGAGTGAGTTCTTTCTCCTACTGTGTAACGCGATCTTGCCTAAGGATGTGAATGATAAAGGGTCACTACGGGTAATTCACACTGGATTTGGAATGATCTCTTGACTGTTTGATGTGTATGTTAAATGCAAGGCATATTCAGGTCATCACAATATTTATGTTTTGATGCTTATACAAATTGCTATATCAAAATGGATACGATATTTAGGTCATCCTGGCGTTTGTGTCTTGGTGCTTATATCTAATCCAACATTTCGAAAACAAAATCAATATTCATATATCCATGGTTGTTTGACCAGTGGGTGTTGTATTGATTCTTGAGCATACAAATCGATATTCATATGTCTATGGTTTCATGTCTAATAGACATTGTATTGATTTATCCGGTTACCTAAAAGTTCAATGACGATAAAAAATTGACACATGATCAGTGACTAGGTCCTAGGTCTTAGGTTGCATTTCATTTTGCACTTTGCATGATCTCACAAATTGCTTGAACACTTAAATGATTCTTCAATCACATTTTCAAATCTAACAAGAGCTGAATCCTACACGAAGGTCCCTCCAATGAAATAGCAAGTAGAATCCTTTTTCTGGATCAAAATCGAAATCTAAGATCGTTTAATATGTCAAAATCATGATTTAAAATTTTTGGACCCAGGACGGTCTACTGCTTGCACATTCGACCTTCACTCATTTTTGAAATCCAGTTTTCAACTTAACTGATTATCTTACATCAAACTATTGAAGTTTCAACTTGGTTCACTATGGTCAACTCATGGTCAAACCTAGTCAAACTTGGTCTCCAGGACCTCCAAACGATGTAGAACGCGTTCTTGAACGTGTATAACCATTTCTCAAATCAATTAACATGTTTAATGCTGACTTTTCTTGTCAGATTTCAATTTTAATCCCGGAGGGGGCATGGTATTGCACATCATTCAAGTCTGTAAATCTAATTTTTTCTGGAATCATATCTTTCATCAGTAATCAAGACAACAACCACATCTAGTTGCTGATTCAGCAAAAGTCCTCATCGCTCGGGGCAAATCTATCATCGCTTGGGGCATATCAGATTCATCGAGATCCATATCAATCTGGTATTCTCTTAATCTTGTAAACTGTATCAGCTTTTCGCAACCATCAGTTCGTTAGTGTTCTTTCCTTGGTTCTTCGGTAACTGAAGGGTTAAGATGTGATACCAACGTGGTTCTTCTAAGACAATCAAGTCTGGAATCAGTCACTCACTTCTTCACAATCGTAAGGTTCACAATCAGGCATTTTGACACTTTTTCACAATCATCGGTTCATCGTTGCTATAGTGAACATTATCTTTGGTCATTTAGGACCTAATATCTTCAAATCTTTCAATCATCATATCTTTTGAATCAGTTTCATATCTTTATCATACACAGACTATCTTTGAACCACTGCGCTTCGCACAGTAATTCAAAGAGGGGCAAAATGTAATACCCCAAAAATGGGCTATAGGTTCATTAACCTCCTATATCAACAAATCGAATGAAATCGGCATCGAAGTCCTAACCAAAGGCACATCTAAACATCATCGAATCTAATTGATTATCCTAAAATCTGCATCGGAGAATATTCCTAGCAATATTCCTAATTATCGTGATTATCTTTAATTTAATGATTATTTGGCAATAAATCCCATTTATCCTAAAGTTGATTAATTGAATATTCTAAATGTTTAGTTAATTAGATTTAATCCTGCCACTTAATTATTAAATTAAATTTAATCTTATTTATTCCTAAGTATTATTATTCAAATTTGACAATAAATCAAAATTCCTATCATTAATTGATTAAATTCTTATTTAATTGATTAAAGCAATTTGTTATATTTAATAATGTAATTTTGAATATAAGTTTGATTAAATGATTGATTAACCCATAAATCAATTATTTTATTTCAAAAATTAGTAAAGTTGAGAATAAATCACTTTATTTATTTATTAATTCATAATTATCCATCTGCACATTCAAAGAGCAGTTAAACTCCAAATTAGAAAATCAATGCAAGTTATTGACTTTTTGGAACTCAACATCATTTTTGAGTTCAAAAGTTGATCTAAACTTCTAATTTGAGTTAAAAAGTTGTTTTTGCATGATTTGCATAATTTTTGTGAATTAATTATCTTTTATTTTTTATAACTCAAAAATCAACCCGAGTTTATCAAGAGTGATTTATGGCTTTTCTCATGCACCTCCAAAGCCCTAGATTTCTATAAAATCAAGGCTCAACTCTTCATATCTCATCTCATGAATTTGCAAACTTACTCTGTCAAATTGGTGTCTGAAGAATCAAGCTTCTTGCGAATCAACAACTTTTGTGAGATCAATCTTGTTTTCAATTCATTCTAGTTTCATATTTCATATCATTGTTAGCTTAATTTGCATATTAGTTTCTCATATAGATTAGATTCATACCAGTTTGTCATCATAATTGCACAGAAAATCCAAAAATATAGATTAATTGCATTCATTTCATATCTAGCTTTTGCATTCAAATCCTTCATTTAGGTGTTGTCAAGGTCACTGATCTCGATTCCAATATGAGAACATCATACTCGCACCTATTAGAAGGCAGTAAATCACCTGGTTAGCTTAGCTTTCAATACATTGCAAATTTCATTTTTGCTAACCTCTAATGTT
Organism: Chamaecyparis obtusa; assembly: GCA_027943335.1. Lineage (NCBI taxonomy): Eukaryota > Viridiplantae > Streptophyta > Pinopsida > Cupressales > Cupressaceae > Chamaecyparis > Chamaecyparis obtusa. The sequence continues at coordinate 409,263 of BSBK01002687.1, forward strand.
TTACTGAAGTGTTGTGTCTACAGATTAGGTACAAAATTCACACACACAACTGTTAAGTTATGGGCTTCAAGATTTTATGATCTATTTTTTGGAAACAACACATTGGTTGAGCAATGTAAAAATTTTGTGCAGTTGTTAAAGATGCAAAAGATGAGACTTGTGCTTGTGAAATTGAAGATTCGTGTGAACAAGAAAATGGAGAGAAATGCCATTGTTGTGAAGAATATTTTCAATGCTCTCAATAGCATTGGGAAGACTAGCAGAGAAAAAGACAAGAGAGTTGCTCGAAGGATTATTGCAACCTCCTTAGTAAGTCATCAGTTGAGAAAGGCTCGTTTGATGAGACAAACTTGTGTTGACTTCAATATAGACCGTAAAACTTTGGGTAGAGCACTTGCAAGAAGAGAAAGACTTGATGATCCACTTCAAATTGATACATGGGCTTATAGTGGGAGACTTCCACATTTTGATAAGAAGCTAACAGATGTTGTCAAGGATGAAATTCAACAATTTTGGGATGCTAACTCAAGAGTGTCACCAAATGTGAAGGATGTCTTGAAGTTGAGTGTTGGCAATCAAGACCGCACTCCACTTCCTAAACATTATGTGGAGGTAAGTCAAATAATGTTGTATAAAAAATTTTGTGAGACACATCCAACATTGAAAATATCACAAAGGTCTTTTGAATCCGTGAAGCCATTTTATTGTGTACCCCTTAAGATTCGGAATACATGTTGTTGCAAATATCATGTTGAGTTTTCAATGCATCATGAATTATTACGGTCCATTCATTCTACTTTGCATACTAATGAAATGCTAGAGGATTGTGGTGCAAGTGGTCTTCCCAAATCATCAAGAGACTTGCTAGATTAATTTTTATGTCATAGAGATGATGGTTATTTATTTTATAAAAAAGATTGCTTAAATGCCAAGTGCTCAGAATGTGGTGGCTTGTCCAAGTTTAGAACATGTTTTCATGAGGGTTTGGAACACAAATTTGGAAAGCCACTCATCCAAAAAAAGGTATATGAAATGGTGAAATATAAATTGAATAGTGGAGGTGAAGGCTCTAGATGTGAGTTAGTTGCAAAAGAATACAATGTTGTTGATTTTATCTTAGATTTCAAGAAAAATATTTTTTACAAGTATGCAAGGCATAGTCACAGGTCTCAATGGTTGGATCAACAATTTAGGACATGTAAGGACACTTTCCCCATTGGAACTATTAGATCTGTTGTAGACTTTGCGGAGAACTATACATTGCAGCCCCAAAATGAGACTCAAGCTCAATATTACAATTCCATTCAGGTAGCTATTTTTGTACACATCACATATAGGCATTCCCCTGATAGCACAAAAGATGAGTGAAAGATAATCAGAGAGTACCATTTTTATATCAGTGATGACATGTCTCACTCTCATGAGTTTGTTCAACATTATTTCCAGAACTATTTTAACTTCTTGCATGAAAATGGTATTGCTATGGATAGGCATCTCATTTGGTCAGATAATTGCATCGGTCAATTTAAGAATGCCAGAATGTTTTATTGGTTGTGTAGAATGCATGTGGAGAGAGGTGTACCTCATATTTGGAGTTTTTTTGAGTCAAGGCATGGGAAAGGGGAGCATGACGGAGTAGGTGCGTATGTGAAGAGAGCTCTAGTTAAGGAGCAAATTTTAGGTGTTGTACTTCTTGATGCTCATTCTATTGTTGATTGGTGTACTTTAGCATTGTCACAGGGGGGACTCTTAATTCTACAGTGCGTAGATTCTTTTGGTTGGTTGAGGAGGGAACTATAGGAGATAGATTGGATTTTCAAACAGTGAAAGACTCTTAAAAAATGCATTCATTCTGAAGCTCCAATAGTAGTACATGGACCATTTGGACATGAGAGTTGGCTTGTTTTTGCCCCATGTTTTTTCAGTATGATTGGGATCATTGCAAGTCAAGTGACTGGGTGGATACATGGGTTCCATAGTATCTGACTCCTTTATCTTTGACACTCTCTATCATAAATGATGACATGGACACTTCAGTTGACTATGACCATCTTTCAGATCTTCTAAAGCCAGGAGATGTTTTTGCATTGGTTGCACCACAGGGGAATGATGAGAGGTCAAATTATTGGTTAGCACATTGTGTAAAAGGTAAACAAAAGCTTGTACAGCCGATGACAGATGGTGATGGGTTCACATATCCTACTGGTTCAATTGTTGTTGCGGGAACATGGTTGTGAACATACATGATTATAAAGAATGGAGTTCCCGCATTTGAAGACTATGAGAAGCACAAAACTATTCTCATGTATTCACACCTTGTTATAGCAACAAATGTCAAGTTGTCAAAGCATCAAGGAAGACCAAAGACAAAATAACTTTGGACTATTAGTACTGCTGATTATGAAGCACTATTGGAGACCCTGAAGCAAAGAGATGACCCTTTAGGAACACTTGACTAGGTAATAAGTTAACTTAGTGCATTATTTTCTAAGTTCGTTAAGCTTAATTTCAATACATTAATTTCACCTTTCTTAGATTGTATTTTGAGTCAATAAAATTGGTTTTGTATGTGGATTGTAACTTGTGCAGGAGCACCTATGAAGATGCCTATGGTCACCATGAATCCAATCAGAGATAGAAGGACAAAAGGATCCTTAATGGTTAATTGAGATCTTTTGAAGCCTATAATGGCAATTTGTAACAATCAATTTGATTTAAAAGTTAAATGTCCTAAAACTCTTGATAAGGACTTATGACCAAAATCATGTATGGGTGGCCAATAGTGCCAAGAAGGGATCTTACACGTCATATACTTATGTCATTTGCATGGTTTCAATTCTTACATGTTTGATTGTTGTTTCTAATGCTTTAAGGATATTATTTTTTATCATTTCAAACAATCTATAAAAGTTAAACCTCAAACATAATAAGCTCCACAGTTCAAATTTCACAAGCTTAATCATGATTAGTTTCACAATTCAAATTTCAAACATACCACTAACAGTCAGTTGAAAGTGGCTCAGCAGTGTATCTTTCAAACCGGCAGCGATCTTCCAAGTCTCATATCTCAGACCTCATGAGAGGTATTGAAAAACTGTTAGGGGCTACAAGATCATGTTTCCAAGGTCTACAATAACCTCTCTTAGTTTTGGGTGATTCAACTTTGTTTGTATTTGGCAAGGCGATCTCAGTCGATGCCAAAACTTGTAGTGAGGGTCAGTTGAAAGTGGCTCATCAGCATATCTTTCAAACCGTCTGACCTGACATTGAACCATCTACTCCATCAGCTCCGATTAGCCAGGTAAACACCAGTGACAACCCCATTCCACCCATGGAGTCACTGGAACGCTCGCGACCATGCTTGACCCAAGTGACCCCAAGGTGCACTAAGCATGATTGGGCAGTGATCTTCCATGGCTCATATCTCAGAGCTTGTGAGAGGTATCAAAAAACCATTAGGGGCTACAGGATCATGTTTTTGAGGTCTAAAATAACCTCTCTCATTTTTGGGCGATTTGACTTTGTTTGCATTTGGCAAGGCAATCTCAGTAGATGCCAAAATTTGCAATGAGGGTTAGTTGAAAGTGGCTCAGCAGTGTATCTTTCAAACTGTCCAACCTGGCATTGAACCATCTACTCCATCAGCTTTGGTTAACTAGGTAAATGCCAATGACAACCCCATTTTTCCCATAGAGTCACCGGAACGCTCACGACCATGCTCAACCCAAGTGACCCCAAGGTGCACTAAGCACGATTGGGCAATGATCTTTCGGGGCTCGTATCTTAGACCTTGTGAGAGGTATTGACAAACTATTAGGTGCTACAGGATCATGTTTTCAAAGTCTACAATAACCTCTCTTATTTTTGGACGATTCGACTTCATTTGCATTTGGCAAGGTGATCTCAGTCGATGCCAAAACTTGCAGTGAGGGTCAGTTGAAAGCAGCTCAGCAGCGTATCTTTCAAACTGTCTGACCTGGCATCAAACCATCTACTCCATCAGCTCTGATTGGCCAAGTAAACACTAGTGACAACCCCATTCCACCCACAAAGTCACCGTAACGCTCGCAACCATGCTTGACCCAAGTGACCCCAAGGTGCACTAAGCACGATTGGGGAACGATCTTCCATGGCTCGTATCTCAGAGCTCATGAGAGGTATCAACAAACTATTAGAGGCTACAAGATCATGTTTCTAAGGTCTACAATAACCTCTCTCAGTTTTGGGTGATTCAAATTTGTTTTCATTTGGCAATGTGATCTCAGTCGATGCCAAAACTTGCAATGAGGGTTAGTTGAAAGTGGCTCAGCAGTGTATCTTTCAAACCGTCCAACTTGGCATTGAACCATTTTCTCCATCAGCTCTAGTTGGCTGGGTAAACACCAATGACAACCCCATTCTGCCCACAAAGTTACCAAAACACTCGCGACCATGCTCGATCCAAGTGACCCCAAGGTGCACTAAGCACGATTGGGTAATGATCTTCCATGGCTCGTATCTCAGAGCTCGTGGGAGGTATCAAAAAATCATCAAGTGCTACAAGATCATGTTTCCGAGGTCTACAATAACCTCTCTTAGTTTTGGGCAATTCAACTTCGTTTGCATTTGGCAAGGCGATCTCAGTCGATGCCAAAACTTGCAGTGAGGGTCAGTTGAAAGCGGCTCAACAGCGTATCTTTCAAACTATCTGACATTGCATTGAACCATCTACTCCATCAGCTTTGGTTGGTCAGGTAAATTCCAGTGACAACCCTGTTCTTCCCACAGAGTCATCGGAACGCTCGTGACCATGCTCGACCCAGTGACCCCAAGGTGCACTAAGCACGATTGGGAAGTGATCTTTCAGGGCTTGTATCTCAGACCTCGTGAGAGGTATTGACAAACTAGTAGGGGCTACGAGATCATGTTTTTGAGGTCTACAATAACCTCTCTCAATTTTGGGCGATTCGACTTCATTTGCATTTGGCAAGGTGATCTCAGACAATGTCAAAACTTGCAGTGAGGGTCAGTTGAAAGTGGCTCAACAACGTATCTTTCAAACCATCTAACTTAGCATTGAATCGTCTACTCCATTGGCTTTGGTTGGCTAGGTAAATGCTAGTGACAATCCCATTCTACCCACAGAGTCACCGGAACGCTCGTGACCATGCTCGACCCAAGTGACCCCAAGGTGCACTAAGCATGATTGGGCAGCAATCTTCAGGGGCTCATATCTCAGACCTCATGAGAGGTATTGACAAACTATTAGGTGCTACAAGATCACGTTTTTGAGGTCTACAATAACCTCTCTCAGTTTTGGGCAATTCGACTTCATTTGCATTTGGCAAGGCGATCTTAGTCGATGCCAAAACTTGCAGTGAGGGTCAGTTGAAAGTGGCTCAACAGCGTATCTTTCAAACCGTCCAACCTGACATTGAACCATTTGCTCCATCAGTTCCAGTTGGCTAGGTAAATGCCAGTGACAACCTTGTTCTACCCACAGAGTCACGGGAACGCTCACGACCACGCTCGACCCAAGTGACCCCAAGGTGCACTAAGCATGATTGGGCAGCGATCTTCCATGGCTCATATCTTAGAGCTCATGAGAGGTATTGACAAAATGTTAGGGGCTACGAGATCATGTTTCTGAGGTCTACAATAACCTCTCTTAGTTTTGGGTGATTCGATTTCATTTGCATTTGGAAAGGCGATCTCAGTCGATGCCAAAACTTGCAGTGAGGGTCAGTTGAAAGTGGCTT